>JAJEJO010052398.1:0-140874 GCA_020662805.1 Glaucomys volans
AGAGTTTTTTTGTTTTGTTTTGTTTTCACACATGGAAACTGCTTTCCTTCTTGTGTCTTGGCTCAGTCCCTCAGTCCCTGTTGCCGACTTTATCTCATCTTCAGGGAGAAAGTTTTTCCTGGATCTCAGACTTCAGATGGATGTGACTTTTTGTTACAATCATTTCTAATGAGGCCTAGAGAAAAACTGAACTGACTTTGTCAAAGCAAATAAAAATGTCCTTGTAGGAAGATTTGTATAGCACTGGGACGTTATAGATAATTAATTTAGAAGAATGAGAATCATCCAAAGCAGAATTTAAAACCTGAATCTAGCAGTTGTAGTGTGAAATACAAAATGGTAGAATGAAGATATTTCTTATCAACTGGGAGAACTGAATCCAATAAAAACATTTAGCATCATTGGGGCTTTTGGTTTATGAGCCCATGAACTATCTGGTACTAGCTCTGTCACCAGTTGAATCATTCTCAGTAAATCATATTCCTCTCTGGACCACAGCTTCTTTATGTGTAAAATAAGTGTTTCTGTGGATGAGCCCCAAGACCCCTTTCTGTTCTAAGTCAGTGATCCTCATGAAATATGTTTAAAAAGCTTTTGTACTTTGTATATTATTGCTGTGTGGAGAAACAAAGTAAAAGAATTTTCCTTTTTTTAAAGTGTATTCGTACTTCCAACAATCAATCTAGCTTAAAATACAGGGCAGGGACTTTCCTGATGATATTCATACTGTGCTGGGTGGAAATAGGGTATTGGGAAAGGAACTAATGACAAGGAACTTAGAATTAAAGGGAAGACACATAGAGCTCTAAAAATCATTATTTCTTCAATATGCAAATGAACAAATACATTTGAGGTGATTATTAGAATCAGTAATATAGCAAAGATTTTGAATGTAAATGATTTTATTTCAATAGATTGTTAAAAATGGAAAATATAAGAATAGGCAATTCAGAGAAAAGAGCACAAGAGTCTGGGACACACAGAGTGTTGGAGATCGTTTTCTAAACTGTGAAAAAGACCTTATGGGCAGGCTGGGACATCATTTCAGATTTTTATTTTCAATTCTCAGCATGCTCTTTTCCTAACCTTTTTCTTTTTAATTGCATCCTCATTTTATCCAAGCCAATAGCTTCTGAATTACTGCGCTGCTTGTTTCATGCAGTCGATTTGCAAATAGAGCATGTCTGGGTTCCTCTGTGGCAAACAGAATTTTTAAAAAAGTTCATTTTTGATTCTGTGACAAGACATCTGTAAACATAGCAAAACTTGGTTATGGTTCCACAAAAAGTGACTTTAGAAAGCTATCTGATCCTGACTGTGCTCGGAGTAAATCTTTAAAACTCTTTAAACATGCTTACTAGCCTTAAGCAACCAATGGTAAATGATCTCAATGTGTACTTCTAGTGAAAAATACCTCAGCAACTTGAGGATCTATACATGGCTTCAAGTATTCCTTTGTAGTAGAGTGACCAATTTTTAATTTTGCACCTCGGGCTTGCAGAGCTATTGCGCAAAGCAGTCATGAGCAGTGTCCACTTTTAATATGTATTTGCAATTCAAATGTTTTCTTCTTCAGTTTTAATCTGCAGTTGCAAATTCCATATTCTCCCCTTGCTTGTCATGTCCTCAGGGCTTTGTTCTGCCGAATTGTTGGCTCACCACTTTCCATGGTAATTTATAGAACCAAGTTCACTTTGTGTCACCACAGGTTATAAGTGAAAATGGAAACAATTTGCTGTTAAGAAATCTTTCTGAAACAAAATGCAAATAACATATTGAAACAAACTAAAGCTATTTTTTTTAAAGCAGTGCAATATAATTATAGGGGCTATATTGCCGTACATTTTCTTTCTTCTAAATAGTCTCTTATTCTCTGCCTTACCCTCTCTCTGAGAGCATTCTATATTTAAATTAAAATACTATCTTTTAGGAACCCTTAATCTGTTTCTGCTTCTTCTAGTCATTTCCACTGGACTGTGGTGGGAGTGAGCATTTTGGAGTTATTCTGAAAAGTCTGCAAACTAATCTGCCTACCAAGCCTTGTTGCTAGACTGATAATCTGTCCACATCCATGGACCATTATTTTTAAATATAGCAAAAATTGTGATTTAAAACACTTAAATTTTACTTAAAACTGAAATGAAATCATGGCAATTTTTTTCTATTTTGCATTTTCTTAATCAACAGTTTCTTGAAGTGTCATTTGTATCCAATGAATGTTTTCCATGTAAATCTTAAAAGGAGTTTTTCAAAATACTTATGTTATTAACCACTTCTTTATCCAGTTTTTGAATAATATAATTGATTTGGTCATTAAGAGAATTACTATGAATTTCTGAAATGATTCTTTTAGAGGAGGGTTTCTTTTTTATGTTTTTATTTGGAATTATATTTATAAATAATATTCGGGGTTCATTTTCACATAATCATATAGGCCTGGAATATAATTTGCTTCCCTGCAGTCCCTAGTACTTCCTCTTCCCGTCCTCTCCACCCTCCCCTGTTTCTCTTCCTGTACTCTACTGGTCTTCCTTCTACTTATTGGTAATTTTTTTTTTTTAATTAGTGCTTTGAAGATACACATGAAGGTGAAATTCACTGTGGTATATTCAT
Source organism: Glaucomys volans (assembly GCA_020662805.1). Lineage (NCBI taxonomy): Eukaryota > Metazoa > Chordata > Mammalia > Rodentia > Sciuridae > Glaucomys > Glaucomys volans. The sequence continues at coordinate 2,614 of JAJEJO010052398.1, forward strand.
ATATGTACACAATATAATTTGACCAATTTCATTCTACAGTTCCTCGCTTCTTTCATCCTTCCTTCCCCCCTCTCAATTTCCTTCCTCTGCTCCATAGATCTCCCTTCTATTTTCATGGGATCCCTCCACTTTTTTCTTATTTTTTGTTCTAACTTCCACATGTGAGAGAAAATATTCCATCCTTGACTTTCTGAGCCTCGCTTATCTCTCTTAGCACAATGTACCACAGTTCTATTCGTTTACCAGCAAATGCCCTACTGCCATTCTTCTTTTATGGCTGAGTAAAACTCCACTGTGTATAGGTACCACATTTTCTTTATACTTTCATCTGTTGTTGGGCACCTGGACTGATTCTATATATTGGCTATTGTGAGTTACACGGCTATAAATCTTGATTTGCTGTATGATTGTAGTATACTGATTTTAGTTTTTTTTTTTTTCATGAATGCAAGGACTGGGATAGCTGGGTCATAAGGTAGTTCCATTCCTGGTCTTTTGAGGAATCTCCATAATGCTTTCCATAATGCTTGTACAAATTTGCAGTCCTTTTAACAATGTGTAAGTGTATCTTCTTCCCTACATTAGAGGAGGGCTCTTAATCATAAGTCTAGGACTTCCACAAATTACTTGCAAAATCTTTTGTGTACTAGCATATGGTCATTGTTTTTTTCTGAAGAGAGACTGAAATAGTGTCCATCCAATTTTTAAAAGTGTCTGTTACTATAAGAAGATTGGAAACTAGTGGAGGGAACGAGAGGAGCCCCCAAAAGAGTGAGTAAACTCTGAATTTCATTGGAATGAACTCTATTTTTAAAGGAGAGAACAAAAACCTCTCAGATCTGTAATTAAGAAAAACTTTTGTCAGTTGCTTTTGTAGTTGAGAGTGTCATATCCCAACAATACATTGAATATATTCTTGTAGTTGTCTAAAGATAAGGAAAAATTCAGATATACTATTTACTATTTCAGTATGACTAATACTAACCTGTTTTTTTCTCATTAACTCATTTTTGTTTTGTCCTCTGTGTTTGTAAAGAGCTATCATTTATTAAAAGATGTACTTCAAACTAGAAGTTAACAAGTTTATTTTGATTTTTTTTTCATCATTATCTGATCATTTAGCATTAGGAGAGCTAATTGTAATGTTTATTCTATAAAAATCATAAATTAATTCAAAATAAAATATTTTTAATCTGATTTGAACAACAAGCAGGTGACTGACTGCCAGATATGTTCCCCTTTAAAATAGTCAACCCTGATATCAAGTATTTATGAATTTAGTTTCCTTTAGGCTCAATATTTCTACTTATGAAACAAATTCAAGTATATATGCTCATTTGTGTAATGGAAATGCTAAGAAAAATGGACTACCTGCAAGCACGCAGAACTCAGAAAATTGAAATTTGTTTTTTATTTCCTAGAAAATTCAAACTTAGTCACTAGAAAATATAAAGCATACAGACTACACATTTAATGATTTCCACACTCTTCTTCGTAGCTCATGCTAGACCAATACTTTGGATTCAAGATACATGTCTCTGATCTCACATAATCTGGTAATGGGAAAAGGTGGATTGCCTTTTAGTGCCCATGTGGTGTTGTCAATAATAAACTATGTAAGGACAGAGCATTTCATTTTGAAGCACTGGTTTAGATTGTGCAATGTCCTGCAGCCAGAGAATTAATCCTAGTTTTCAAATATCACACAATTCCTCAACACTAGTTTTTCTTTGAGGAATCATATATTCTTTTTTAAAATTATTCTTAATTTTTAAAATTTTTTAAAATTTTTAAATTAATTTTTTATTTGTTCTAATTTGTTATACATGGCAGTAGAATGCATTTTGATAAATCATATACAAATGGAGTATAATTTATCTTTCTTCTGATTGTATGTGTTGTAGGATCACATCAGTCACATATGTACATGAGGTAATAATGTCATTTTCACTCCACTATCATTCCTACCCCCATACCCTTTCCCCTTCCCTTTGATCCCCTCTACCTAATATAAAATAACTTCTTCCCTAGTGCCCCCCGCCAATTGTGAATTAGCATCCCCATATCAGAGAAAACATTTGGCCTTTGGTTTTTGGGTTTAGCTTATTTTGGTTAGCATGATGTTCTCCAATTCCATCCACTTACCAGCAAATACCATATTTCATTCTTTAAACCTGAGTCATATTCCATCATAAAAAGTGGTAAAAGAGGGCATTCCATCATATATATGTATTTGATGGAATATTATATATATACCCCCTATTTTTTTGGTCCATTTATCTGTTGAAGGACACCTAGGTTGGTTCTATAGTTTAGCTATTGTGAGTTGAGCTACTATAAACACTGATGTGGCTATGTCACTGTAGTATGTTGATTTTAAGTCCCTTGAGTATAAACCAAGGAGTGGGATAGTTGGGTCAAATGGTGATTCCATTCCAAGTTTTCTGAGGAACCTCCATACTGCTTTCCATAGTGGTTGCACCAATTTGCAGTCCTACCAGCAATGCATGAGTGTACCTTTCTCCCCACATCCTCACCAACACTTATTGTTCTTGCATTCTTGATAATTGCTATTCTGATTAGAGTGAGATGAAATCTTAGAGTAGTCTTGATTTGCATTTCTCTAGTTGCTAGAGATGTTGAACATTTTTTCATACATTTGTTGATTGATTGTAGATATTCTTCAGTGAAATGTCTGTTTAGTTCCTTAGCCCATTTATTGATTGGATTGTTTTTTGGTGTTAAGTTTTTTGAGTTCTTTATATATCCTATAGATTAATGCTTTCTCTGTGGTGTATGTGGTAAAGATTTTCTCCCAATCTATAGGCTCTCTCTTCACATTATTGATTGTTTCTTTTGCTAAGAAAAGCTTTTTAGTTTGAATCCATCCGATTAATTGATTCTTGATTTTACTGCTTGTGCTTTAGGAGTCTTGTTAAGGAAGTCAGATTGTAAGCCAATATGGTGGAAATTTGGGTCTACTTTTTCTTCTGTTAGGCACAGGGTCTCTGTTATAGTGCCTAAGTCTTTGATTCACTTTGAGTTGAGTTTCATGCAGTTGAGAGATAAAGGTTTAATTTCATTTTGTTACTTGTGGTTTTCCATTTTTCCCAGCACCATTTGTTGAATAGGCTATCTTTACTCCAATGTATGTTTTTGGCACCTTTGTCAGTATGAGATAACTGTATTTTTGTCTTTGTGTCTCCTATTCTATACCAGTGATCTACATGTCTGTTTTGGTGCCAACACCATGCTGTTTTTATTACTATAGCTCTGTAGTAGAGTTTGAGATCTGGTATTGTGATGCCTCCTACTTCACTTTTCTTGCTAAGGATTGCTTTATCTATTCTGGGTCTCTTATTTTGCCAAATGAATTTCATGATTGCTTTTTCTATATCTATGAATACTGTCTTTGGGATCTTAATAGGAATTTCATTAAATCTTTATAATACTTTTGGTAGTATGGCCATTTTGACAATGTTAATTCTGCCTATCCAGGAGCATAAGAGATCTTTCCATCCTCTAAGTTCTTCTTCCATTTCTTTCTTGTGTTTAGTTTTCATTGTAGAGATCTTTCTCCTCTTTTGTTAGATTGATTCCCAAGTATTTAATTTTTATTTGAGGTTACTATGAATGGAGTAGTTTTCCTAATTCCTCTTTCAGTGGCTTTATTACTGATGTATAGAAATGTGTTTGATTTATGGGTATTGATTTTATACCCTGCTACTTTGCTAAATTCATTTATTAGTTATAGAAGTTTTCTGGTGGAATTTTTTGGATCTTCTAAATTTAGAATCATGTCATCAGCAAATAGTGATAGTTTGATTTTTTTCTTTACCTATTTGTGTACCTTTAATTTCTTTCTTCTAATTGCTCTGGTTAGAGTTTCAAGGACAATGTTAAATTAAGGTGGTGAAAGAGGGCATTGCTGTCTTATTCCGAAGTTTAAAGGGAATGCTTTCAATTTTTCTCCATTTAGAATTATGTTGGCCTTGGGTTTAGCATATATGGCTCTTATGATGTTGAGATATATTCCCTAGATTTTCTAGTGTTTTTAACATGAAGTATTGCTGTATTTTGTCAAATGCTTTTTTCTGTACCTATTGAAATGATTATATGATTCTTGTTTTTAAGTCTATTGATGTGATAAATTATGTTCATTGATTTCCATATGTTGAACCAACCCTGCATCCCTGGTATGAACCCCACTGATTCTGGTGCACTATCTTTTTAATATGTTTTATTAAAAATTTTTGAATCTATGCTCATCAGGGATATTTGGTCAGAAGCTTTCCTTCCTTGATGTGTCTTTGTCTGGTTTTTGATATCAGGGTGATACTATCTCCATAGAATTAATTGGAAGGGCTCCCTCCTTTTCTATTTTATGGAATATTTTGAGAAGTATTGTTTAGTCTTCTTTGAAGGTCTTGTAGAACTCTTCTGAGAATCTGTCTGGTGGTGGGCTTTTCTTAATTTGGGAGGCTGGTATTTTCTATTTCATTACTTGAAATTGTCCTATTTAAATTGTGAATGACCTTCTGATTAGTTAAGTTAGGTCATATGTCTCTAGAAATTTGTTGATGTTTTCAATATTTTCTACTTTATTGGAATATAAATTTTTAAAATAGTGTTTAATTATCTTCTGTATTTTAGTAGTGTCCATTGTGATACTTCCTTTTCCAACATGAATTTTAGTAATTTGGGTTTTCTCTCTTTTTCTCTTTATTAGTGTGGCTAGGGGTTTATCAATTTTATTGATTTTTTTCAAAGAACCAACTTTTTGTTTTGTCCATTTTTTCCAATTGTTTCTTCAGTTTCAATTTCATTGATTTCAGCTCTGATTTTAATTATTTCCTGTATTCTACTATTTTTGTTATTGATTTGTTCTTTTTCTAGGGCTTTGAGATACAATGTTAGGTCACTTATTTGTTGACTTTTTATTCTTTTAATAAATGAGCTCAATGCAATAAGCTTTGCTGTTAGTACTGCCTTCAGAATTTCCCAGAGATTTTGGTATGTCGTATCAGTATTCTCATTTACCTCTATTTTTTAATTTCATCCTTGATTTCTTCTACTATCTATTCATCATTCAATAGTGTGTTATTTAGTCTCCATGTATTAGAGTAGCTGAGAAGTCATATATTCTTAATTGGCACCATATGATGCAATTTCTGCAATGACTTTGGACTAATGAGCTGGGATATTTCATATTTTAAAATACTTTATTAAGATTAAATTTACCTACATCAAAATGCATAGGTTTTAAAAGTAAGATTCAGTGAATTTTGACAAGTGTGTGTTATATGTACTTTTTATTCATGTATATACATACACACACACTTCTTTCAAATATAGAACATTTCAATTTCCACAGAAAGTTCTCCATTCAAATTGCCCCCTTAGGTGACCCCTGTTTTGATTTTTATCATCATAAACTAATTGGATTATACACTAAGTTTATGTAAATAAAGTCACATAAATGTGTATTCCTTTGTGTCTGGCTTCTTTCATATGCATATTGTTATGGTTTCGATATTAGGTGTCTCCCAAAATTTCAATGTATTTTGAAAGAAAACCCAAAAATGTTCAGAAGTGAAATTATTAGGTTATGAGAATACTGGATGAATCACTGGATTAATCCACTTGATTAACTGGGCAGTAACTGTAGACAGGTAGGGTGTGACTACAGGAAGTAGGCACTGGATTTCTGCCTTTGGCGTTTGTATTTTGTCCCTGGTGAGCAGAACTCTCTCTGTGCTTCCTGGCTGTCATGTCCTGAGCTGATTTCCTCCACTTCATCCTTCCTCCACGATGTTCTGCCTCACCTGGTCCCAGGGCTATGGAGTCTGCCAATCATGGACTGAACCTTTGAAACTTTTCCCCCTGGACATAGTTCTTGTCAGGTATATTGGTCATAGCAACCCAAAAACAAAGTAAACCACCTATATTTTAAAAAAATTTCCTGTTGCTTTTATCACTAGTTTGCCTTTTTTGTCCCTCATTTTGTACCAATATATTTATCTCCTGTCCTCCTCATGGACACCTGGACTATTCCAGTTTTTAGCTATTATATATACAGCTGTTATACGCATTTCAGGTAATGCTTTGTGAGGACGTATGTTTTGTTTTTTTTTTATATATGCAGGAGCAGCAAAGTTCTTTTAAGTGGTAGGCTTATTTAATTTTATTAGAAATTGCTGAACAGTTTTCCAAAATAGTTGTACCATTTTGTAATTTCACTAGCAATGTTATGGGAATTACACAGCAGCTCCACATCCTCACCAACATTTGATATCTTGAGTATTTTTAATTTTAGTTATTATAATGAGTGTAAAACTTTGTTATCATTGTGGCTTTAATTTACATTTTTCTGCTGGTAAAGGGTGCTGAACATTTTTTAATATGTTTTAATTTTGGGAGGGGAGTGATGATTTTGCCATTTTAAAAATTGGGGATGGGGGATGTGGTGGAGCACTTACCCAGCATATATTGAGGTCTCCCCCAGGACTGTGAACATATTCATCCATGTTTTCTTATGGATTTGTGGTTTTAGCTTTTACTGTTAGGTCTATGCTCTGCCTGGAATTAATTTTTATTATAAATTGAAGTAGTTTGTATTTTGATCAGTTGTTCCACCACTGTTTGTTGAAAAGACCCTTCTGTATCCCCTAACTATAAATGTGTTGGTCAATATCTGGAACTTTTGTTCTAGTCCTTTGATCTATTTTTTTTAATCCTTATGCCAAGGTCATACTACCTTGATTACTGAAGTATTATAGTAAGTTTATAAATCAGGTTGTGTTAGTCCTCTAATTTAGCTTTTCTTTTAAGTCATTTTGGTTATCCCAAGGTCTTTGGGATTTCTCATCCATTGTATGCAGATCTTAAAAATTTGTACAAGTAAACTTATTGAGGCTTTTATCAGAGTTATGTTGAATTTATAGATGATTCCACTACATAAACATTGACATATCATTCCATTTGTTTATAATCCGTTAATATCTCTTAACGTGTTTTATAAATTTCAGTGCTTTGGTGTTTACAGGTTTTGTCATTGCAGACAAAATTATTTTAAAATTTCACTTAAACAAAGGGCGACCTCAGGCCTCAGGCTGCCTGAGGCCTCAGAGCTGAGCTCCGGTCTTCCGAGCCACTGCGTGGCATCTCCTGGGGTGGTCTGGCCTGGAGGGGCTGGAGTCGCTGGCTCCAGCAGGGAGTTTGGACCCTTTGGCACCATTTTGCAGCTTCCCTGGCAGAGAGCGACCATCTGCAGCTGCCTGAGTCCTCGGAGCTGAGCTCCGGTCTTTCGCGCCACTATGCAGCGTCTCCTGGGGAGGTCTGACCAGGACTTGCCAGCTCCAGCAGGGAGCTTAGGGCCTTTGGTGCCATTTTACAGAGTCTCTAGGAGAGAGCAACCACCTGCCACCGCCTTAGCCCCCAGCGAGGAGTTCAGGCCTGCCTGGGCTCTCAAGCCCAGTGTGTCCATCACTGAGCACAGTTCTGTACCCCCACCCCCTGGTCTAGTGCCCAGGTCCACACCCTGGCCTGGGGTCTAGCACCTTGCTTGTATCTGACTGTCTATCAACACCAGGCTGCCTCTGCCCAGAAGCATTGATCCCAAACCGGAGGTAGTGGGACAGCAGCTTTCTTGGGTCACTGCTTGATCAAGCACCTCTCAAACATCAGGTGAGTTACTGGAAATCTGCAGGGACACTTTAAGTCTTTACAGGGAAATTGCAATCCCTCTGATTTGCACTACTAGAGGGGAAGATACAAGAGCAACATGAGAAAACATGGGAAGAAAGTGTCCCAAACAAACCTAGATGATATATCAAGGGAACACAAAGACAGCATGGTAGAAGGAATGTCAGAAAGGGAGTTCAGAATGTTCATAATTAAAATGATCCGAGAAGAGAATGATGTGACGAGAGAGCAGATTCAGGCTATGAATAATCAGCTAATAGAGCAATTGTGGGAAGCAAAAAATCATTTCAATAAAGAGATAGAAGTTCTGAAAAAAAACAAGAAGAAATCCTTGAAGGAAACAAGGAAATGAAGGAAACAATAAACCAAGTTAAAAACTCAATAGAAAGCGTAATTAACAGAATAAATCACTTGGAAGACAGAACCTCAGACATTGAAGACAAAATATTAAATCTTGAAAACAAAGTCAAACAAACAGAGTAGATGGTTAGGAATCATGAATGAAACCTACAAGAAATATGGGACATCATGAAAAGACCAAATTTAAGAGTTATTGGGATTGAGGAAGGCACAGAGATACAAACCAAGGATATGAATAATCTGTTCAAGGAAATATTATCAGAAAATTTCCCAAATATGATGAATGAGATGGAAAATCAATTACAAGAGGCTTACAGGACACCAAACACACAGAATTACAACAGATCCACACCAAGGCACATTATAATGAAAATACCTAACATACAAAATCAAGATAGAATTTTAAAGGCGGCGAGAGAAAAGCATCAGATTACCTACAGGGGGAAACCAATACGGATATCAGCAGATTTCTCAGCCCAGACCCTAAAAGCAAGAAGGGCCTGGAACAACATATTTCAAGCTCTGAAAGAAAACGGATGCCAACCAAGAATCTTATACCCAGCAAAACTTACCTTCAGATTTGTTGATGAAATAAAATCCTTCCATGATAAACAAAAGCTTAAAGAATTCACAAATAGAAAGCCTTCCCTACAGAACATTCTCAACAAAATATTCGAAGAGGAAGAAACAAAAAATAACAATCTCAGTCAACATGGGGAGGAATTACCCTAAAAAAAGAGTCAATCAAAGGGGAAACAAAGTTAAGCTAAAAACCCCCAAAAAGCTAAAATGGCAGCAAATAACCCTGAATATAAATGGCCTAAAATCATCAATCAAAAGACATAGACTGGCAGTTTGGATTAAAAAGAGAGACCCAATAATATGCTGCCTTCAAGAGACTCATCTCATAGACAAACATGCCCACGGACTAAAGGTGAAAGGTTGGGAAAAAAAATACCATGCACATGGACTGAGTAAAAAAGCAGGGGTTTCTATCCTCATTTCAGATAAAGCAGACTTCAAACCAAAGTTAGTCAGAAGGGATAAAGAAGGTCATTTCATACTGCTTAAAGGAAGGATAAATCAGCAAGACATAACAATGATAAATATTTATGCACCAAACAGTGGTGCGTCCATGTATGTCAATCACATCCTTCTCAACTTCAGGAGCCAAATAGACTAAAACACAATAATACTAGGGGACTTGAACACTCCTCTATCACCATTGGACAGATCTTCCAAGCAAAAATTGAACAAAGAAACCATAGGACTCAATGACACAATCGCTAATTTAGACTTAACATACATATATAGAATATTCCATCCATCAAAAAGCGAATACACTTTCTTCTCAGCAGCTCATGGCTCCTTCTCTAAAATAGACCATATGTTATGCCACAAAGCTACTCTTAGCAAATGCAAAAGCATAGAGATACTACCTTGTATACTATCAGATCATAATGGAAGGAAACTAGATACCAATGATAAAGTTAAAAACAGAAACTACTCCAAGACCTGGAGATTAAATAATATGCTATTGAATGATGCATGGATAACAGAAGACATTAGGGGGAAATTAAAAGATTTTTAGAGGTCAATGAGAACAAAGATACAACATATCAAAATCTCTGGGACACTATGAAAGCAGTGCTAAGAGGAAAATTCATTGCACGGAGTGCATTTAATAAAAGAATGAAAAGTCAACAAATCAATGATCTCACATTACAGCTCAAAACCCTAGAAAAAGAGGAACAGATCATCACCAAAAGTAGCAGAAGACAAGAAATACTCAAAATCAGAGCTGAAATCAATGAAATTGAAACAAAATAAACAATTCAAAAAATTGACAAAACAAAAAGTTGGTTCTTTGAAAAAATAAACAAAATTGATAAACCCTTAGCCACACTAATGAAGAGAAGGAGAGAGAAACTCCAAATTACTAAAATTCGTGATGGAAATGGAAATATTACAACAGACACAATTGAAATACAAAGCATAATAAGAAGTTACTTTGAAAATTTATACTCCCACAAAATAGAAAACCTGGAAGACATCAACAGGTTCCTAGAGGCATACGAGCCACCCAAACTGAATCTGGAGGACATGCACAACTCAAATAGATCAATTTCAAGCAATGAAATAGAATAAGTCATCAAAAGCCTACCAACAAAGAAAAGTCCAGGACCAGATGGATTCACAGCCGAGTTCTACAAGACCTTCAAAGAAGAGCTCATTCCAATACTCCTCAAAGTATTTCATGAAATAGAGGAGGAGGGTACCCTTCCAAACTCATTCTATGAAGCTAATATCACCCTGATACCAAAACCAGAGAAGGACACATCGAGGAAAGAAAATTTCAGACCCATATCTCTAATGAACATAGATGCAAAAATTCTTAACAAAATTTTAGCGAATCGCATACAAAAGCATATTAAAAAGATAGTGCACCATGATCAAGTGGGTTTCATCCCAGGGATGCAAGGTTGGTTCAACATCCGGAAATCAATCAATGTAATTCACCACATCAACAGACTTAAGGTCAAGAACCACATGATTATTTCAATAGATGCAGAGAAAGCATTTGATAAAAAACAGCACCCCTTCATGCTCAAAACACTAGAAAAAATAGGGATAGTGGGGACATTCCTTAACATTGTAAAGGCCATGTATGCCAAGCCCACAGCTAACATCATTCTAAATGGAGAAAAATTGAAAGCATTCCCCCTGAGAACTGGAACAAGACAGGGATGCCCTCTTTCGCCACTACTATTCAACATTGTTCTTGAAACTCTAGCCAGAGCAATTAGACAGACCAAAGAAATTAGAGGAATACGAATAGGAAAAGAAGAGATCAAACTATCCCTATTTGCTGATGACATGATTCTCTATCTAGAAGATCCTAAGAATTCCACCAGAAAACTACTGGAACTCATTAATGAATTCAGTAAAGTAGCAGGATATAAAATTAATGCTCATAAATCTAATGCATTTTTATTTGTAAGTGATGCATCCTCTGAGAGAGAAATTAGGAAAACTACCCCATTCACAATAACCTCAAATAAAATAAAATACTTGGGAATCGATCTAACAAAAGAAGTAAAAGACCTCTACACTGAGAACTACTGAACACTAAAGAAAGAAGTGAAAGAGAATCTGAGAAGATGGAAAGATCTCCCATGTTCTTGGATAGGCAGAATTAATATTGTCAAAATGGCCATACTTCCAAAAGTGCTATACAAATTCAATGCAATTCCAATTAAAATCCCAATGACGGACCTCATAGAAATAGAGCAAGGAATCATGAAATTCATTTGGAGGAATAAGAGACCCAGAATAGCTAAAGCAATCCTTAGCAAGAAGAGCGAAGCAGGGGGTATCACAATACCAGACCTTCAACTATATTACAGAGCAATAGTAACAAAAACAGCATGGTATTGGCACCAAAACAGACAGGTAGATCAATGGTATAGAATAGAGGACACAGAGACAAACCCACATAAATACAGGTATCTCATACTTGACAAAGGAGCCAAGAACATACAGTGAAGAAAAGACAGCCTCTTCAACAAATGGTGCTGGGAAAACTGGAAATCCATATGCAGCAAAATGAAACTAAACCCTTATCTCTCACCCTGTACAAAACTCAACTCAAAGTGGATCAAGGACCTAGAAATCAGAGCAGAGACTCTGCACCTAATAGAAGAGAAAATAGGTCCAAATTTTCATAATGTTGGCCTAGGACCAGATTTCCTTAACATGACTCCCAAAGCACAAGAAATAAAAGCATGAATCAATGATTGGGATAGAGTCAAACTAAAAAGCTTCTTCTCAGCAAAGTAAACAATCAGCAATGTGAAGAGAGAGCCTTCAGAGTGGGAGAAAATCTTTGCTACACACACTTCAGGTAGAGCACTAATCTCCAGAATCTACAAAGTACTCAAAAATCTTTATACCAAAACACTAATAACCCAAACAATAAATGGGCCAAGGAAATGAACAGACACTTTCCAGAGGAAGATCTACAAGCAATCAACAGATTTATGAAAAAATGTTCAACATCCCTCGTTATAAGAGAAATGCAGATCAAAACCACCTTAAGATTTCATCTTTCCCCACCTAGAATGTGTTTTATTAAGAATACAGGCAACAGCAGGTGTTGGCGAGGATGTGGGGAAAAGGGTACACTCATGCATTGCTGGTGGGAGTGCAAGATGGTACAGCCACTCTGGAAAGCAGTGTGGAGATTCCTTAGAAAACTTGGAATGGATCCACCGTTTGACCCTGCTATCCCACTCCTTGGCCTATACCCAAAGGACTTAAAATCAGATTGCTTCAGTGATGCAGCCACATCAATGTTCATAGCTGCTCAATTCACAATAGCTAGATTGTGGAACCAACCTAGATGCCCTTCAATAGATGAGTGAATAAAGAAACTATGGTATATACACACGTTGGAATATTACTCAGCCATAAAGAAGAATAAAATTATGGCATTTGTAGGTAAATGGATGATGTTGGAGACTATTATGCTAAGTGAGATCAGCCAATCCCAAAAATCCAAAGTCTGAAAGGTCTCTCTGATAAATGAATGATGATGCATAATGTGGGGCGGGGGAAGGGTGACAAGAATGGAGGAAGAATAGATAGCACAGATTAAAAGGAGGGGTGGGGTCGGGTTGTGGGGGAATAAGAATAATAACAGAATGTGGACAGACATCATTGCCCTGTGTACATGTATGAATGCACAGATGGTGTGACTCTACTTTATGTACAGCCAGTGAAACAATAGCTCTACTCCATTTGTATTCAATGAATCAATAAGTAAATTAAAAAAAATCAGCAACAACAAAAAAACAGTGCTGCACCAAGACTGATGGAAAAGGAAGAGAAACTTCTATTTCTCAAGAACATATTTGTCAAGCAGAGTTTGAGGTTCTTTACTGTACATTATTTAATTGAAGCCTTCACATTAACTCTGACTCCTAGTCTTAATTTTTTTTTCTCATGTCATGGGAATTTATACAGATGTATAAAAAAATCAGAGACTGAGGAGAGAAAATAAAGCATGGAAATGATAAAAAAAGAAAAAAAGAAAACACAAAAGGCATATTACTAGGAGTGCAAGAGGAAATAGGTTTAGATATGTATGTTTTCACTTTGCAGCTTGTTTTGCTCTACTTCTTCACTTATGTACCATGTACAAATATCTGTGCTGTGTGGTAACCCTCATCTGGCAGCTCATGGACTAGGATGAGAAAAAGGGAATTATTTTTAGTGCACTGAAAACAAAAAAATTTCACCTAAAAAATTCATTTTCAATTATTCATTGCTACTCTACGTAGGCACAATTATTTTTCTATATTGACTTCATATTTATAATCTTGTTAAATTTACTTAATGTTTATAGTATTTTTCTTAGTTTTGCTTACATTTAATAAATGTACATAATTTTTTATTTCTGTGAATACAGACAGTATAATACTTTTCCTGTCTTTATTCCTTTTATTTCTTTTTGTCCTTTGTCACATTAAGTAGGATTCCTAAGCTTGGGGGATAGAGAGAGGATCATATCTAGTATTTCATCAATAAATACCATGTTAACTGTAAGTTTTCAGAGATGCCCTTCATCAGAACAAGGAGCTCTCTTCCATTCTCTGAATTTTTATCTCAAATGGACCTTGAATTTCACCAGATTTTTTTCTTCTTTATTCCATCAATGTGATAAAATGTATTGATTGATTTTTTAATGCAAATCTTACTTGCTTCTAATATATTCTCTTTTTAATCTATTTCTTGATTTGACTAATATTTTAACTTTTGCATTAATATTCATGAGCAGTATTGATGGCATTGAAAATCTGATTAGCAATGTTTTGCTGCAATGGGAAGTTTAAAAATGGGGCAGAAACTGATAGGAAAGTATGGTCAGTAGGATTTTTTTTTTTTTTTCTGTTAAGGAGCCAGGCATTAGAAAACCATCTTAAAAAGATGTATTCATTTTATTTATATTTATTTATTATCTGCACATACCTGCTTTACTCTCAATCTCAAGATGGATAAATAAAAAAAAGAGAAAAAGAAAAAGGGAAAGAAAGAATTCAGTAATTTTACTGTTTTGTAAAGCTTTGAAATTTATCTTTCTGAAGGAGTAGACCAGGTGTCATACTGTATTTTGGAAGAGGAACCGGCATAATTGTCATGCTACTTGTGCTGGTAGACACAGTAACTCACAATGTAGTGAGTTGGATGATCCTCTTTTTTGTTATTGTTGTTTGCTGTTTTTTTGTTTTGTTTTGTTTTTTAATCCTGAGACATAAAACAGAGCCATATCCCCAGTTGTGAATCATTTGTTTTGTTTTTGATGATGACATTAGGAATACATAACTTTGGTATCTATTTTTCCTGGCTGTCTCCAGAATCTAATTCAAAGTTACATTTCTTGGTAGAGTTAAAAAAGCATAAATATATGGTGGTCAAATTGCTTTTTTATTTATGCAACAAGTTCTGAAAATATTATTTGTCTTTACAGGCAGAAGGACACCAGCATTTCCCTGATCTTGTTTTCAAGGTTATTATTATTAACTCTTAGAGATCAGAATCTTCATTAGTTAAAAACAGTAACAATCTACTTTGAATTTTTAAAAATTTAATTTAGAAAAGCTTTACTTCAGAGTAAATGGACCATTTTGGCTCATTAGCGATTGTTAGTGTTTGTAATTTGAAATTGCTTTTTAGTTTTCTGAGAGCTGAACAGATTTAATAAAACAAATTCCTTATGGATCTGAGACTATTTTACCTTCCATTCTCCTGTACATCTTTTATTTGTTAAAAAAAAAGAAGTTTCACTCACTCTCTCCACCATATGTAAATCACTGCATGTGAAGAACCATAATATTCAACTAGATCATGAGCTCCTGAAAGGGAGGCTCTTCATATCTTTGAAGGTTTAATATGTGGAGACATTAAAAAAATACTTGAAGGATCAAAGTATTGGTCTTAAAATTTCTAAATGACATGCCATATCTTTATTATAAAACCCATTTTCCAAGGTGCTTCTGCATGTACACATATACACACATACATACATATATACTACACACACACACACACACACACACACAGACACATACATACATACTGTAATTATATTATTTGGTGGATATGTTCTTGTAATGAGAACTATAAAGAACTTAGACCCTATGTTGTTTTATCGTATTCTTCAAATTCAATTTAGAATTTGCAGAGATAGTATTTTAAGAGATTTATAATTTATATATATTTTTTTTCTTTTTCTTTCGCAACAAGACTCTACCACTGAGTTACATCCCCAGCCCATTTTACTTTTTATTTTGAGCAGAGTCTAAATTGCTCGGGCTGTTCTAAAACTTGTGATCCTCCTGCCACAGCCTCCCTGGTCACTGGATCACAGGAATGTTCCACTGTACCTGGAAATTTACAATTTCTTTCAAGGATTATAAAATGAATTATTTTAAAGTTTTAAAATGGATTATTTATTATACTATAACTTCTCTTAAAATATTTCTTCTGCTTATTTACTTTCTTTTCTCATTCGAATGCTTCTGATACAAATATATTCTGTTCTTCATCTTGGCATTTCTTTTTTCTAAAGTAGTAGGTCTTGAGAGTATTCCAAAGTTGTGGCATTTTTGGTTATGACTTCTCAGGTCTTTTGAAATTCAGGCACTCAGAGGAGACTTTGGAAGCCAAAATGGGCACGTGTGCATATTGGGCACATGGGCACTTACTTCCTTTTATTCAGGTGGCCAGGTTTCCTTCCAGGCAATTAGAACCAGCTTCTTTTCAATATTCCTCTTTTACCCACGGACTGATAAACGAATGCCCTTCCTTTGGCTAGTTATTTTCTGGAAACACAAATCATCTTTCTTATAGATAATTTTATTGTCTGGTGTTTACTCATCATTCACACTTCTCCTCAGTGAAGACTGCTGCATAACTTTCTCAGTTCTAAAAATATCACTGCAAGAGTTTTTCCTACAGAAGAAAATGATTTAAAAATGCACTGAAAAGATGGAATGGTCATGAACTGGAATTTGGTACCTATATTTTGTCAACTCTTTTATGGAACTACTTGTTTATATATCAGAAACATAAGCACATCCAACAGAGCAAAGAATGCCTTGTGTTTGGCTTTGAATTCATTGGTATATTAATCCTAGGCAGCACTAGCAAAGAAATGTGCAGAGCTAAAATATAAAGGCACATTCAGTGTTGGGGAAAAAAAAATCATCTGGACCATGATTTACCCATCTTCATTTTCTGAGTTCAACTCCTAAAAATGTCTAGTGCGGTGAACAGAACGAATGAGAGCAAATTAACTTTCATTTTCCAGCAGGGGGAGATGGGAGATGTGCAGGAGTGAATCAATCACTCGCCACTCGCTGCACTGACAGCATTCATCCGCGTGAGCAAGCTTCTATGTGGGCAACGCCGGTAAATTTATTTCTCCGAGTGAGTTTACTGCTTACATTCAGGACGTCTCATCTTTCTGGCAATCAGGATAAATTGTGTCTCAGTAATAACATTGAAGCAAGCTATTCTTTACCGTGAGGAGCCGGTAATGACTGTGTCTTACATTTGCATTAATTCTGACAAGATTTACTGGTGCTTGCTGATCTGTAAATTTCAAAATGGCAAACAGCAGCAAAGGTCAACTCAGCAATAATATTAATAGCTTTACAAAAAGGTTGAGCGACTCAGAAATTCAAGATGATAGCCTGGGTGAGAGGGAAATTCAGTGAGTGTTTGTCATCTTCATCTTTTCTTTTACTTCACCCTGTCATTTATAAGGTAATTATAGTACCCTAGCAAAGGAAGCATGAGGTTGCATAGGTCAGTAATAGGAATTGTTGCTTCATCAGAGATAATACTTTCCCAGCATCTCTATCTTACAAAAAAATTGGAAAATCTGATGAGTAGGTCTAGGTCTTTGGATATTAAAGGTTTGGGGTAAACACATAGTAGGAATATGTTTTCAAAGATTACAGATGACTCAGTAACACTTTAACATTCCCCTTGATATATTCTTTATTAAATGGAAAACTCGGAGTTAGTAAAGTATGTTAGATATAAAGACAGACACTTAAATTGATTTTTCTAGTTTTCCATAGGAAAAATGTGTTTCACATCATACTGGATTTTCTGTCTTGTATGAAACCTTACCTGATGCTTCCAGAATGAGTTAACCATTTCCTCTTCAGCATCATCTCTTACCTAGACAGCACAGAAGTTTCCTTCTGCTGATGTCCATTATCTTAGTCTTTTTTTTCTTTCCATTTTTTTGTTTTGATTGCTTAATGGAATAGCCAAGACTGGGTAATTTTTAAAGGAAAAAGGTTGATTTGGGCTCATGGTCTCTAAACTGGGAAATCCAAGATCAGGCAGCCACATCTGGTAAGGAACTCATACTGTTTCAATTCATGGTAGAAAGCAGAAAGGCAAGCTGGTGAAGAGAAGGGAGAAAGTAGGAACAGAAATGCTGGCTAAACTATTTCCAAGAGGAAAGTTTGAATGTGTTCATGAAGGTTCCACCCTGTCAACCTAAGAGGCAAGTTGTACCACTCCAAATATAAGAACAAAGGGTATACTTGAGCCCATGTGAGGATGATAATCAGGGGGAATGAATTCTAGCCTCCTTGAAATAGCTTTCTCAAATGGCATTTGAAGGGTCTAGATTTTTATGTCTTAAAAAAAAAGAATAAAGGATGTTATAGTTAACTGGTTGTTACAATTGCATTACTGACTAGAGCATCGTAGGATGGTGATTGGTGGTTGATCGAGAGGGAAAAGTCTTTTAATGAAGTTATTTATTATCTTACGGCGGAGTCTGCAGAAACTTACTGTATTAAGTCAGAGCAAGCTAGATGAGAGTGGTCTCTTGACTCATGTGTCCCTGGGCTAACCTTATTTGTAACCTCATTTCAATTTTTTTGTGTGTGATATTTTAAATCCTTTCTCACCCCTGTGACTCACCTGCTTCCCAATTGGCCCCATCTTTCAACACTGTCACATTGAGGAAGAAAGATTCCAAAACATGCATTCTGAGGGTACATGGAAACCATAGCACTCCCCCCTTACATTATCATATAATATTTTGCTTACGTATTTCTGTCCCTTGCTATACTCTATTGTCTCCAGGGTAGGAGTTGTGTGCTTTTCACCAAAGAGCAGAGACTGTAACAGGTGTTCCATGAATACTGTAGTGAAAGCCAGAATGTCTGATGACATCTTGACCGCTGTGTACTTTGTGCTCAGACACTTCTTTATTTCTTATATGAGAAGAGGGACCAGATAATTTTAGGGTACAGAACTAGAGATTCCCATGGGAGAAATGTTGAATCACTATAATGTGTAGTGATTTCGACTGGAATCTATAATTTCGACTGGAATCCCCACAAGATGGTTGATCAAAATAGTCAAATAATTCAGTTGTCCAGGTTTCTTGAAAGGAACTTGAATGACTTCTTTAATTTAGGCATCTTGAAGATTACAGAAGAATTGATGTTGAAAAACTGAAAGAGAACTAAGTGAAGTTTGTAGTATAATTAAACTTAAGGATTAGTATTTCCAGCAAAGTATAGTCGATATTGAGAGAAAGCCTATTAGTTTTTCTAAGACACGGAGAAAGTTCTAAAGCAGAACATAAAGTTTGTCCTTTCTAGTTTGATGTTTCAAGTCTTCTGAGACTAATGGTGATCTGAGCAAAGGTTTTCCTTGCATTAGCATGCTTACTGTTCTTAGCAGGAATATCTCAGTCTTTATTCATGGAGTTTTTATTGATTAGATTCTAAAAATGATTTGGTCCCACTAATGAACTGTTACAAATGCTCTTGGATAACTTTTTTTGTGATCCCGCACCTTATTGTATTTTTCTGATCTTTGCATGCTCTGAGTTTTGCAGGATGTATCCTAAATTATCCTTGATATGGCATCAGAACAAGTTGCATTCTGTGATTTTGGTGAGGACAGTTATTTCCTGAATGGGGTGTGAGCCAAAGCAGAGCTTACACTGGGCTGAAAGGCCATGCCAGATGCTCTGTAACACAATTCAATATCCTTTCTGGCTGAAAAGACGCATCATTTTCGTTTTCAATCATTTCACATCTGGTGAGACATGAGCCTTGGAGATACAGAAAGGGAATGAAAACAGGCAAAGTTTTCTGTTTATTTAGATGCTTGTAACTTCTAATAAGCCTGGTGTCCTAAAGAAGGGGAGAAGTATAATAAATGGCTAGCATAGGGAAGAGATTCTTCCCTTTCTTTGCAGATCCACTGTGGTAATCAATACCCTTAATTCTTCACCTCTTCATATATTCATGCCCTTTGCTATGTGCATGGAAGTTCTTCCACTAACCCAGTGTGCCTTCCCATCCATAGTGTAGAACCTGGTTTTGTGTTTTCCTTTGTCCAGTGGGATGGCAGGACTCAGAGAAGAAAAGACTCGAAATGTGTTTGCACAGTCTGCTTTCCTGTTGTTGCCATCACCAGGTGAAGAGTTTGCACTATATAGCTGCTGTCCTTTCAGTGTGGGTACTAGAATGAACAGACTGGGCGTGGCTCTAAGCCCTCCCTACAAAAAAATAGTCAGGTCCTGCTAGATCTGCAGGTTGAAGCAGTTTCCCATCCCAGCTCAGTTGACCGCCCTTCTTGAGACCAACAGTCATGTGAATTAGAGTAAATGGTGAATTTTAAGGTAAAGGTTCTCAACTGACTACAGCTTTGTTCTTCCAGGAACATTTGGTGATGTCTAGAAACATTTTTGGTGTAACAATGTAAGGAATGTTAACATGGAATTTTGTGGGAAGAGGTTAGAGATGAACATTCTATAATGCACTGGACAGCTTACTACTATAAATATTTAACCTTGAAATATTACAGTGCTGCTGTAAAGAAAACCTGTTTTAAGGTAAGAGTTAACTGTTAGATCTCTCATCTTCCACTGGATGTTTCTTTGTCCCCATAGAGAAGAGTCATAATTAGGCAGAGCCCAGAACCATCATTGGACCAAGGTTACCAGGGAACAGCATTCTATGCATTTAAGGCAAGATTCTAAGCTCTGTGCTGTTTTTTGTTTCTGTCACTGTAATAAATAAAAGTAGGTAGGACAAATATTCTTGGAGATAAATACAATTATGTCCTTCTCTTTTTTTTCCCTCCTTTTCTGTTTTCCTCTCTAGGATCTCCTTTGCTTTTCCTGTATACTCATGTTCTTTCTTTATAGATGGTCCTGAACTTGCCTGCAGGCTCCATCATATAGATTTGGTTTGCTTAACCACGAGGACTTTTTGTTACTCAGGCAGTTATAAATTTACAGTGGTACTTTGGTTTCCATTCTGCATTTTATTTAATGGATAGGGCTCCCCAAGGAACCACACAGAGAAGAAGGGTGTTTGAAATGACAGGGTGCAGGCAGCTCTGGGTCTTAGGTGGTAATATCATCAGGTCTGACTTGATGAAACCTCTCCCTGAGGTCTTTACAGGCTTGTGGCTGTTGCATTGTCTGTAAAAATGTTAAATTCCATGTAAGTTCAAGGAAGGAGGTGGGAAATCATTGGGAAAAACTTAATAGAGAAAATGGAAAACATTTAACAACTATTTGTTGGACCAGTTTTGAATAAGGACACTTAACTGTGGAGAATTCACCTCTAAAATGTTGCCTGAACATTTTCTCTAGGTTTATATACCTTAACCACGAGGACTTTTTGTTACTTAGTTTGTTAGTCTGTTTCCCTCTTTCTCTTTCTTTTCTTTTCTTTTCCCTTTCCTCCCTCCCTCCTTTCTCTCCCTCCCTTCCTTCCTTCCTTCCTTCCTTCCTTCCTTCCTTCCTTCCTTCCTTCCTTCCTTCCTTCCATCTTTCTTTTTTTCTTTCTTTCTTCTCTCCATATGCTAACCATACCAGACAATTTATTGCCTCCAAATAAACTGTGGCTTTATACTGCTAAGGTGTTGTTTGTATGTATGGTTCTTTCTGCTCTAACTCATTCCCCTTAGTTATATAAATCCTTATATTTTAATGTTTATTACAAATCTCTAATGCTACCTTGTTTGTTGTGTTATATTATTTCTTAGAATTTGTATTTGTGTACCTCGTGGTGTTCCATGTTCCTGACAGATACTCATATTTGGAGTTCAGGACTGAGAAGTTACAATTCTCAGGAATTGGGAACTCTTGAAGTTCTCATTATTCTTAAAATGACTCTTATATTTTAAATCTCAGTACTGATTTCTTAAAAAGGTGTGAACAAATAGGAAACTGTAATTTAGGAATATTTACAAAAAAGAATAGCCTGAAGTGACTATCCAAACACTAGAAAATGCCAGCCGATGCTGGTGGGTGGTATGTGGATAGGCAACATTTGGCTCTCTTAGCAAAGTTAACCTCCCTTCAGAGAATCACCTGTCAAAATTGCCAGTTTAAAGACTTATTTTGCCTCTATTGCTGGTTATTTTTTGGAACTTCACTCATAAGATCTGTTGCACACAGACATATTGATATTTATTTTACTATGTATATGAACATTTTAATACATATTTTGCAAGAATGACTCACCACCAGCAGCAGACAGGAATGCACATTTATAACAAGACAACAGTTAAAAGCAAGACTGACTGAGTAGATAATAGATGCTTTTTTTCTGCTTGCTCCTGTCTGGAATACTTTTAGTATATTCATATCAAAAACTTCTTCTAGAAATAAAATTGAAAAGTGATAAAAAGATTGGAAACAAAAGTAAGAAAGTGGTTAGCAAGTGAAAACATGAATACTTCACCTTTTGCTCTCTGACTTTTCTGAACCCATATATTTTTCAGTTGTGAGCTTGTCCTGACTCCTTAAATTCGTTTTTTGACATCTATATTTATAGCTGTTCTTTTGCATAATAGAATGCTTGTGTGAGTTTGATGTGTTGCCTTTAAATATATGATGAACGTAGCTGTCTCTGGGCTGCATCAAGAATATTTGCCTCACAAGCACAGGAATAATACACTTAAGATGCATTAATGGGACAAGGTTAAAGGGAAAGTCATTCTTCATTTCATGCCACCTAGCATTCTTCTTTTAAAGGAGAGTGAGTTTATTATTCAAAGCCATATTTAATCAGAAGAATTTTCACCACTTAGCTACTTTACACAGAGCAAAAATGAAAATTGTACAAGCGCTCATAGTTCAAGCACAACTGTCTTATTGACATTTTAGCAGTTTGTACCAATGGTATGATTATAGGTAATCTATTATGAGAAATTTTCTAAGTTACGGGCCAAGAAATGCATTGAATTTCAGTCAGATATAGTACATGTTGAATTATAATTATTAATGCAGTTTCTCCCCCTTCTTTAAAGGGGAAACACAGCAGCTCAATGTTTCTTTGTTTTGTATTCTTTCAGTCAATTGAAGTAACCACAACTGAATCTCCTCTTAATTTTTGTTCAAACTTATTTTGCCATCAAACAAATGATGCCATTTTGGAATAATTTGTTCAGCTACTGTGATTTTAAGGTTTCCATTTTTGTCCACTGAACAAATTCTTAATTATCTCAGGGCAATTGAAATGCTCCACGAATCTTTGTGCAGTCAAAGTTATTTCTCTGAATAATGTACAAACTAACCTCTTGGGAGCCCATCTATATTTGAAAGGTTTACTAATGGGCTGCTTCTTCCCCTTGCACATATGCTGGTTTATAATTTACAGCAGCCCTCAGGAGCTGTGTCTAATCCCACAGCCCTGCTGCACATCACAGCACACAGCTCTCAGCTGCCACAAATCCCTGGCTGGGAACTTTCTGTTCTCTTTTCTTGTCTAAAATTTATGGTATTTTGTTTCCGTGGTTTTAGTATTTTCAGGTACTTAATTTAGCTCAAAATATGTTAAGTTTTATGTCATTAAAGTCTTCTAATAACTTCCTTCTTTGAAGATATAGATTTACATTTTCTACAATATTTTTACTTTTCAGCCTAGCACATGGATTATCACCATTTCTTTTGATAATCAAGTGATTGGCTAAGGACTCGAACAACTGGAATGTTCTGCAAGTATTTTTATGGCTTTTCTTCCATTGCAGTTCATTACCACCCGTCGTCCTGACAGATCTGTTGCTGCCTCTGCCTTTGTGGATATTTCTTCAAATCAAAGATGAATCTCTTTGGGAATAGCAGTTATCTTTTGTCTTTGTGCTCACACTTGGACATGTGGGATGGAAGGAAACCAAATTAATCGTCCTTTCCTCTTTCAGTTCTGACATGCATTTTGAGCGGACTGCCATCGTGCTCACTTAACACCTCCTCCATTAGGGATCAGTATAAAAGGAATTAATAGCATTGTTATTTTTAGTTTTTATATTTCCAACTAATTTAAAGGACTACATTATCTTCCATTTTCTAATCTATTTCTTTCCTAACTAGAGCCTAGTGCCTTGTTTTGATTTTTAAAAGGTTTATGCTGTTTTTTTTTTTAATAGTTGCTCACTATTTTCTTTTATCTTACTTCCATTTAGATGTAAACTACATATATCAGTTTTGGGTCTGAAACTGACAATGACTTAGATCTCTTTCTTTCAGGAGGAATTACCCTTCTTGTCAGTAGTGATAACTTCCTTTGGCTTGTTGTGTTCAGAGCATAACCTGTAGTTTAGGCCTTTTCGTTTAATAATAAATCATTTTTCCTTCACATTGTGGTAAATTTTATTTCATTTTCTCTCTATATTCCTAAAATTGTGTATCTTAAATGAAAAAATAATTGGTTGTCTGTTGCTAATATTTGGATAATTAGTGTTTGTGTCAGTGCTTCTATTTATTAAAAGCTGTATTTACAAAATACAATGCAGGTTGTATGTTGTTCTAATCTTTCTTCTAAATCTTTTTCTTGAGTTTTGTACATTCTTGGGGCTAATTCAAAAGTAGCTATAGGGACAGGAGATATATAGAAACTCTTTACTTCCTTCTCCATTTTATCATGAAGCTAAAACTACTCTAGAAGAGTGAGTTTCTTAATAAAAAAAAAAACAAAGAAAAGTATCAAAAGAAAGAAAGAAGGAAAGAAAGATGCAGTCAAATGCCTACAGAGATGGAGGATTCAGGCTATCTTAGACACAGTGGTGTGAGATTGCCATGGGAATGTAGCATCAAAACCATCATGGCTGATTTACATTGGTAATATAACGTTCTCTCTTTCCTATTAAACTTTTTTTCATGAGAAATGATTAATCTTGTGACATTTTCTTTTTCATTGCATTATCTGTGATGAGACTGTGAAATGCCTAATACATTTTATGAATGGGGGTTAGGTACAGTAACATTTTGATTTTTTTTTAATGACACTATATTGTTGGCCAGCACTTCCATTTGGTTTGACTCTGCAGTATTCTGATTGAATGGTTCAAGAGTTAGATAACCCAATTGCAGAAAACTGAAAACCTATTATTCAAAGGCAACATCAGTTACATAATGCTGTTTTCCCATAAAATAAAAATATAGTGTGATATGCTAATATTATAAATGAAGTATCCTCATTAAAAGATTCATATTCAAATTGTATGAGAAGTAAATTCATCCAGTCCTTCTTAATATAATCTGCATTTTTTCCTCAAAGTTATAGAATTTTAAAATATGAACACAGAAGGCATGAGATGCACAATGATCATGCTTTTGAGTTTTAGAACATTAGTATCATTTACTGGACATAAGATACTTGTAAGCCCTCATTGTTGGTAGCAACCCTGGGTCAAGGAAGGAATCAGGTGCCAGAAGAATATAGTAATGTGCTTCCGGTTCTTTTGGGTGGTAGGCTGAGCTCCTTGATTAATTTTTTTCTTGTTTTAGCTTCCTGTCACAAGCCCTTTGATTCTTATTATGTTGATCATCATTCTCTTTTTGGGTACCATGACAACATCTACTTTGTTTTCCCTGGGAGAACAACTGAGTATTGGAATCTTGGGACATATGGGATGAAAATCTTTAATAAAATCTCCTTGCTAATGTCAAAGGTATTGCTTTTCTCTTTGGATTTAATGTGGTGGCAGCTCATCTTAAATTCCTAAGGTGACTCTGGAATGAATTCCATTGTCCATAGGTTTCTTGAATTATTTTTAATAGAGAATGACAATGTGCTGGTTGTCAGACTTTGACTTTGTACCTTTACCACCTTCATGAAACAATAATCACCTTTAAAGCAGCAACTCTGTATGAATTTATCATGGCATTTCTTTAAGTGCATGGTTCCTTACATATAATAGATATTCAATAAGTATTTACAGAATTGAATTGAGAGCTTAATCAGAGGAAATGAGCTTACATTCCACCACTGCTGAGATTTTAATTATCTTCACTATTGAGCTTACGACATGGATGTTAAGGGACACGAGATGGTTACATCTAGATGTCTCTTATTTGTTCAACTACATTTATTGAGTCGTATCTGCCCACTGTTGTGCAGGGAGTTGGGGACCAAAAGGGATCATTAGGAGCTCAGGACCTTAAGGGACTCCCAACAACAGAATAGCTTTAGGGATATTTAGCTGGAATAGATGCTAGATTGGATCAGAGGTTAAATTGTAGTGGTGCTGAAGTCCAGGTAATTGGTTTAATTCTTTCAGCCCATTTAGTCAGACACCATTCCCAGTGGCTTTTATCAGGCCTATGTTGCTGGTCACAAGTGGCACCTGGTGGTAGATGTGTGAATGTGTGTTAAATTCATTACTACTGTAGGGAGAACTCCAAAACATGTTTCCAAAGATGATCAGTAGCCTTATCTCCCCTGACAAAGAATATTTTCACCTCTAAGATATTTTTGTTGTTGTTCTTGTGGTCTTACAGTTATGTAAATTAACTCTTTGGATTTCATCTCATTTTCAAAATAAGATGCTTGATAGGAAAACGACTTGTTCTGTGGGTCCTTCTTTGTACAGTTGTTGCTGATTTTACTTGTTTTATGATGGGCTGTAGTGCTAGCAGCACTTGTCCAAAGTTGGTTAGCTGATGCATAGTCTTTGGGAGAATTATGAAAAGGAGGTTTTTCTATGGAGGAAATGAAATGGAAGCACCCTTTTCTTCAGGATGATTCAGCCTTGCACCAAGACACAGGCTTTTGTAAGAAGAGCATGGACTGGTAAATAAGCCCCATTCTCACGCTCTGCAGTCTCTTTGCACTTTAGACAAAAGGCACAAATGTACATGGTATCCCTGGCACTTAGATTTGAAGTGAAATTTAATTTGTGACTCTATTAGTGATATATATCTAGTGTTTTTAAAGGAGGCATGATACTATTTCCAGAAAAATTGTCTGTTAAAAAAAAAGAGGGTGGGAAGAAACTTTTAGTAGTGATACATGTATTTATGGCATAGAGAGTGGTGAGGATTTTGTTGCGGAGGAGACTTCCTCACCAAAGTTCTCTGGGGATTCTATAAGCATCAGTTATTGTTATCCCACAGGAAGGACTTCAAACAAGTCACACAGAGTAACAAGCTGCAGTTTATTAGAAAGACATGTAGGACAGGCACTGAATAGGTTACCTCTGAGGAGGATGGTGTGGCTCTTATAGTCTAAGGATATTGGGGTTTCTTTGTTCTTGTCCTATTTTCTCATACCCACTTCAGTGGTGAATTACTCCTTTGTTTAGCCCTCAGCAAGTTTTCCTCGTGAGGGTTCTGATGACCTCATCACAAGGGAAGGGTTTTGAGGATCTGGGTGTGACATGATCTAGCAATGAAATTCCCTTAAGGGGTTATAATTAATTATGGGGAGGTTTGGCATAAGAGTTCCCATTTTCCAGATGTTTTTTTTTTTGATAAGGTTCCTTGTAGTTCTCTGTCCTGTGACCTTGGACTCTTTTTGATATATATGTCTGATGTCCTCTCTATAAGTTACTGCCTTTCATCTGCCCTTTATTGTTCTTCTCGTATCCACTTGTTCATTGTTCATGGCTAACTAGCTACCCAACAGTTTTACCAGTGTATACTCATCTCTAAACTCATCAAGTTGTATACATTAAATACGTATAACTTTTTATAGGCCAATCACATCTCAATAAAGTGATTTTTTTAAAAACCCACTAATGACACATCATCTCAGGACTCATTATGGGAAGTTCTCCTACATAATGTTTAAGAGAACTTGGTGTCTCAAAAGATCATCTTGTTGGTATTTATTTGCCATGTAATTGTGTGAGATCTCAGTGTTCAAGGGCCAGGTTTCCCTTCAAATCTCAGGTTAAGAAGAGCCTCATCACTTCTGAAACTAAGTTCAGTAGTCTTAGTAATACTCAGTTGCCTACCTTCACTTATCCATCTGTTTGAAGTGCATTTTATGTCACTTAATTTAAATAAGATTGAGAATGATTTAAATTCTCCTTTATTTGGTACAGTAGAGAATTGTATATAGTTACAGTGATGACCTTGATCCTGACTCTGCCCCCACTGCAATATTAAGGCTACTGGGACAAGAGCCTAGTCTGGTTCATTCCAATATGTCAATTTCTGTCATGGTGTATGTATATATAGAATTTGTGTGTATGTATATTTGTACAAGCTCTATTAGTCAGAAACATTTCTGCTTTATTTTAAGAGTACATGTTTTATAAATTCTAACATAAATTACATAAATTTTCTATAATTGGGAAAAATAGGAGAAGTCTTGACCTGGATTACCTAAAATCACATATGAATGCAAATCAGGCTTTTGTTAGCATTTCCATTTGTGCTGCTAATTAATTGGCAGATATGTGTAGCTCCACAAGCCAACACTCTTGTAAATTACTGCACTAGGTAATCAGGCAGGCAGAACATATTAGGATGACTGTGATAGGATCATAATTTGAAGTGATATAAATGTCTTATTGTTCTGTAACATTTTCAGAATAGAATAGTTCAGCATTGTAATTTGATCCATATTAGACTCTGGTATTGAGCTGACTTTAATTACATGGCACAGAAGCAATGTCCTTCCTTGTTTTAGAGACGTGGGGAAGGACCTCACTTGAGTAAGTGCCCCTTCCCCTAAATCTCTCCCTCCTACCCAGGGACATACCTCCTTTTCTCCAGAGCAGGTCCGTTTTATACCTGTAGCCAGGATATATGGTTAATAGTGCTGCCTTTTATTCTTAAAAATGTCCTGGTATTGACAAGAAATTATCTGGGTACAATTCTGCTAATTATTTGTTAGATACTAAACTTAGTCAAATTTATACTTTGGCGTGAATACAATTTAGAACCTTTCTTAAAACCAGATGTCTTTATTGAAAAATCTGATCACCAGGAGGCATGCATTCTGGAAAGGGGCACATTACTGGAGGGTCAGGGAAATAGAGACTGACTTAATCTCTCTCTCAGAATTTCCAGAGAAAGACCTTTCAGGAACTTCTGCTTTAAGAAGGCTTGCTTAACTTTATAATTCTTATTCCCTTTCCCTTAGATGGAGAAACTAAAATAAGTAAATTAGCAACAGAAAACCTGGAAAAACTATTCATCAGTTTCTACTAGGTAATGAATAACTGCCTGTCTTTGAATCAATTTTAAAAAATTTAATATTTTTTTTTTTGGTGCTGGGAATTGAACTCAGGGCCTTGTGCATGGGAGGCAAGCACTTCACCAACTGAGTTACATCCCCAGCCTGTAACTCTTTATTTTTATCTTTTTTTGAACTTTATTTTAATGTCTTTCTCCCTCTATTCACCTCTTTGTCTCTGGTCTCTTATTGCATTCGCATTTTTCTTGTTCATTTTCTCTTTATGTGTCTGTCTCACTCTGTCTCTCTCTTCTATTCTATATTTCATCTCCATGTCTTCTTATGTTCAAAACCATTTTGGCTTTCTGTTCTACTAAAACAATAAATCTAAGGCCTCAATGTATATAACAGAATAAATTATATTTGGAAATATTGATATAACTTGAGTTTTGACACATGCTGATATAGTCATTGGCTTTGGACAGTTATAAATTATCAGTTTCCCATGACCTCAATTATATTTACATAGCAACTTTGCCTTTTGATTTGTCAACAGTATTTTCTTTCATTTTTCCTTTTTTTAATCGTATGTTGCAGACTCAGTACTTTGTAAGCATTGTGGGCAATTTAGTAGAGTAGAACAATAGGTCTCATACCCAACGGATAGTTATGGCATAGTTAGGAAAGATGTAGATGTGATTATAACTATTAGAATTTTAGTGAATGGCACACGTAAGAATAGAACTGCCTCCTATTAATAAATAGGGCATGCTTCAAGTTGGTTTGTAAGATAGTCATTTGGAAATTAGAATGCTTTTTCCTTAGGAAAAGAATCTGGCATAATAATCTAGTCCAGAAAAGCTAGTTATGCTTATTCATGATTGGATTAATGACATTAGATCTTAAATAATCCTAAAGGAAGATAATCCTAAAGTTTAACTGGGACAGTAAAAATGTGTCTTCCTCCTCTAGCATAGAGGCTGGGATATGTCTCTGATAGTAAGAGGGTAAATGGGAACCATGAAACAGGAAGGTATAACCATTTGGATGTGGAGTTGGTTTCTAAAACCAGTTGTTCACAATTAGATCAACTTGAGGGTAATAAGATTCCAACCTTCATGGTAGAGACAGTCACACTATAGAAGGTCCAAGAGGGAGATCATTGAAAGCTTTAGTGGCTATATAAGAAGGATTTGAACTGGATATTTAATAATTTATTGGGGGCTGGAAATGTAGCTCAGTGACAAAGCACTTGCCTAGCATTCCTGAGGCCATGCTTTGACCCCTAGTATCACAAAAATAAATGAATAAGTATATAATAAATAAATGGCAGTTTCTTATTCACATTTTATATCATTTTCCTACAGTCATTCAGTTTGGTTTTTTCCTTGGGTTTGCTCCTTCCTGCATCCTCAGATATCTCAATTTGTTTGAAATCTGCTCATTGGTTATTCTAATACTATTGCCATGTCCTTGAAGCATTTTTTCCAGATGGTGAAGAGCAAAGGTAGCAAGAGAAGAGGATCTTAAGTAGACTATGACTTCATACTTCAGCTATATATAGCTGACTTTAAATTATTTGCACGAGGACCATCTGTATTTGTGAATTATCTGAGATATATTAAGGCTGGGAATACTTCTCTTTGACACATCTCACAAGCTTAAGACATATTCCTGCATTATCCAAGATCACATTGAAGCTTCTATAATATGCTGAATTCTGCAGAGCAAAATTAGAACCGTGTCCTTTTTCTGAAAAACTAGCAGAATGTATTTTAAAATGCATTCTTAGGAGCCGGATGTGGTGGCACAAACCTGTAATCCTAGAGACGGGAGGCTGAGGCAGGAGAATTACAATTTGAGGCCAGTCTCAGCAACTTAGTGAGAGACTATTTCACAATAAAAAAATAAAAAGGAGTGAGGATGTAGATCTGTGTGAAAACCACCCCAATTTAATCCACAGTACCAAAAAAAAAAAAAAAAAAAGGATTTAGAAATTTGGATATCAGGCCTGTGTGAGGAAAAAATGTGGTACAGTGCAGCAGTGGAAAAGTTACTGGAAGGTTGGTCCTTGTCTCTGATGCCAATTTAATAAGGAGGACATTGTTTTGAGGAAAAGGAAAGAGGTTTATTGCTTTGCTAGAAGCACAGTGGACTTCAGTCTCAGAGGCTGTGGTTCTTCCCATCAGAGAAAACAGAAGGCTTTTAAAGAAGCTCTTCAAAGGCTGCATTTCAGGTGTGCCCTGACAGGGGTCCCAGGTGCACCCGATGGTGTGTTGAAATTCATTTGTTAATTTGGGAGACATGCACTTCTTAGCTCTTGTGGTGACATCTCCTTCCCGTGGTGGGTGTGTGCTCATGGGCAGATAACTCAGCCTAGGATGGGAAAAGGTAATCTTGTTCCTGGCTCCCAGGTTAAGGAGAAAAAGAGGAAGAAGAGGAAAAGAAAAATATGTCCCTTTGAAAATAAACAAGAAGGGCTATGCTGAGAAAGTGAAGTGGATCATAGTTCCAGAAAGAGCATTAGGCTTGGAGTCAGAAGACCCAGAAGCTAATCTTGTTGACTTAATTTATTAGGTCTGTGATCTTGGTGTAGGTATTCATTTTCCAGGCTCAGTTTTCTTATCTGGCATAAATAGCTATTAGTATAGGTCCATTTATCAAGTAGGAGGTTGTGAGGTTCAAATAAGATAAAGAGAGTATCATACTCCTGTGAAAATGACTCTACTAGTTTGTGACTTTGTCATCTTATTATTCTCTTGATCCTGAATTACAGTTTTAGGATTTGTGTGCCTGGGCTTCTAGAGTTTGATGGCACTTCAAGATACCATTTTAGTCTATCCGAAACTGATAAATTAAGGAATGTTGTTTCAACTTATAAATGCAGAAATTGAGTCCAGAGGAATTAAGTGACTGGTATATTGTTATATAGTCTCAGGCTGTTGAAAACTGAGGGTGTGTCAGGGTCCTTTAAATTTGAAAGAGTTAAAAGAAGCACCAAACTTATGATCTTTTGCCTTGCCAGCTTCCTTCAAGTTTCATGCAGAGAACAGAAATCCAGTCTTGGTACAAGTGGAGCCTGCAAAACCAGAAATGCAGCATAGCCCTTGACCTGAGGTCTCATGGCCTACCAGATACACATAAGCGTGTCATTGGGCTCCCGTCTTTTTCCCTCCTCCTATATACTCCTAAAGCTGTTCTTGGTTTGGGGAACATAGATTTCTGGACTGGCTGTCTTCTGGGTGTGGACAAACTAAGAATAAATATATTTTTTGCTTGGCCATAGTTTGTTAATTAAACTCTAGAGGAGGCAGGTGGTCAAACTGGGTCAGTTAGGACTCCTAGAGTCAAGCCTCAGGCCAGGGTGCATGGTGCTAAGGATAGCATTTTTTCCATCATTACAGATTAGCTTTTTCAAAACATCATGCATCTCATTAGAGCACAATATTTTAAAGTATAATTATTTTTCATTTTAAAACAAAGAAACATGATTTCTTTAAAGGAGAAGATACACAGAATGCCTATAATAGTCACGACTATCAGAATGTGAGTTCAGAATTTGGGATCCAGACCGTCCAAAATTGCACTTCTTAGAACAGCATCAGGTTTAATTTGAAATATCACTGAAATACAGAAGAGTTTGTATTTGATCTTTATTTTTTACCTGAGTTATGGACATAACTGAATATTGCACAGTAATTTTCAATACCAAATTTTTGGGAATCAGAGAGGGTATGAGTATCTTGTAAATAAATTGAAAAGTATTTACAATGTTTGCTAATTAAAGCAACTGCTATTATTTAAATAAAGAGCAGGGTTGGTCTTTATTGAGCATTCTTCCCAAGTGATAAAGAATCGATGGAGCTGAGCCTCAGCCAGCCCAGGGCTGTAAATAAGGGAAAAATTACTTTTATCTTACATTTACTTGACTTTATCCCTGTGGACTTAGAAAGCTATTAGAGAGGTGCATGTGCAGCAAATCAACAAACTACATTATATATTACTCTCCTGATGAGTTGCTACTCTAGCAATAATCAAAGCAACTTAAAAAATAATGAACGAAATAAAAATAAGATCACAAAACAAGCAGCAGCAATTTTTTAAAATACCAGTTTTGGCCAAGGGAGGATTTATCACATGCTGTTTATTACTAATTGCTATAAAGTGACGAAGAGAAATTTTCAATTCTCACCTGTTTTCTTTACACTCACAGCATTCACTGTGGTCAAGAGCTTTTTGCAGTCAGGTGTGAACCTTGATTTGCAGCTATTTGAATAGGACAGAGGCTTGAGAACATTGTCTGCGGTGATATCATTTAATTGGTTCATTACTATGCTTGATATGAGGTGGTAGAATACAATTCTTCATTGTAAAGTCAAAGGAATAAATGCAAGTTTGACTATTTATTTAGTCAAGCTTTCCCAGTTGGTGGAATCGAATTATAAATCTCTAATGCCTGGGATTTCTAGGGAGTCTTCTTGTACTTCTGCTCAAACAGAAAATATATGAGAAGATCTTTGTAATGGTGATCAATTACTTCTGGTCTTAAATAAACTCAGAAGGGTGGGATGGCAGAATAACACCACTGCGTCTTTACATGGGCTTCCCTAATTCTCCCTAGTCTTCTCAGGAGAAGATAAATTTCTCATTTATTTTATTCAAATTAAATTCTTGGTTTCTATATATAATGATCAATTTTATAATACTTCTTTTATGTGTGCAAGATAACTACTGTATAAATTGGAGAAAGGAACGTGACTGATGTGATTATAAAAATTGATTATAAATCTCTGAACTAAGAAAAAAATGTAAAGAGACTTTGGGGGACATCATCATGCATTGAAAACAGGCCCTTGTATTCACTATATATTTCTAACTCCCTAAAAGTTAAGAAATTAAATTTTTGGTGCTGGAAATTCATAAAGGGAGATAAAAATCACCAAAATCCATGAATATATTCCTTGATTTTTATTGACTAAAGGACTTAAAAAATGATGAGTTAAGACTATTTTGGGAAAGAAGGCAAAGAAAATATGTATGATAAAATAGCACATTGAAAGTTCATATGTAGCCTAGGAAAATGGTAGAGGCAATCTTTTGAATAAAATTTAAAATGTAAACGGAAAACTAAATAAATTATAAATTAATACATATTCATTATTGAAAATTTAGAACAATGATTCCCCCCAACTAGTAACTGTTAGTTGCCTTTTTCATTGTTTTCTTATATGCATTTTTAAACAAGGATGGAATCTTTCTCATCATTCTATTAGTAACATGAATCCTCACTTGAAAATGTATTGTGTTTGGGTGGGGTGGTGCATGCCTGTAATCTCAGCTACTCTGGAGGCTGAGGCAGGAGGATCACAAGTTCAAAGTCAGCCTAGGGAATTTAGTGAGTCTGTCTTAAAATAACAATAAAAAGGGCTGGGGATCTATCTGAGGGGCAGAGCACCCCAGGTTCAATTCCCAATACCTCAAAAAAACAAAACAAAACAAAATAACTAACCAAAAAAGACAAAACGAAAACCCCAAACCAAAACTAAAGACATTATGAATAGTTCACAAATAAACATTCTAATCTAATTTTTAAAAATATTTTTAGTTGTAGATGGACACAATACCTTTATTTTATTTTTTTATGTGATGCTAGGGATTGAACCCAGTACTTCACACATGTGAGACAAGTGCTCTACCACTGAGCTATAGCCCCAGCCCCTATAATTTAATTTTTTATTTGTTCTAATTAGTTGTACTTGACAGTAGAATGCATTTATACGTTTTGATAAATCATACATAAATGGAGTGTAATTTCACATTTTTCTGATTGTACATATTGTGAGATCACATAGGTCATGCAGTCATATATGTACATGAGGTAATAATGTATGTTTCACTCTACTATCCTTCCTACCCCTTTACCCCTTCCCTTCTCTTCACTCCCCTCTACATAATACAAAGTAACTTTATTCCTCCCTAGCCCTGCTCCCTGATTGTGAATTAGCATCCATATATCAGAGAAAATATTCAGCCTTTGGTTTTTTGGGTTTGGCTTATTTTGCTTAGTGTGGTGTTCTCCAACTCCATCCATTTACTGGCAAATGCCATAATTTCATTCTTCTTTAAACCTGAGTAATATTCTATCAAATATATTTATCACATATATCATATATATATATATATCACATTTTTTTATCCATTCATCTGTTGAGGGGCACCTAGGTTGGTTACATAGTTTAGCTATTGTGAGTTGAGCTGCTATAAACTTTGATGTGCTTCCACCACTAATTTAATTTTTGATCAGTGTATGTTATTACATTGAGTAGACATTCTATATAATTCATTAAGCCAATCCTAATGGGTGTTCTTTTTAGGTTATTGACCATCTTTTATTATTATAGGATGAAAATTTTGTGTGTGTGTGTGTGTGTGTGTGTGTGGTGTGTCTGTATAATTTGTTGGATCACTGATCTTGCTCTTGAAAATTTTTGTTGCATATTACCTAATTGCTATGCAGAAAAAACCTGCTTACTAGCAACCTTGACAACACTGGATATTTAAAGAAGTCTTTACTAATTTCCTAGGTAAAAGTTGTGCTTTATTTTTAAAATTTTCATTCTTCTAGTTAATATTAAGATTTTGGTCATTTTTTTTTCCAAATTATAGATTTAG
Source organism: Glaucomys volans (assembly GCA_020662805.1). Classification (NCBI taxonomy): domain Eukaryota; kingdom Metazoa; phylum Chordata; class Mammalia; order Rodentia; family Sciuridae; genus Glaucomys; species Glaucomys volans. Next base: position 37,821 of record JAJEJO010052398.1, read on the forward strand.
AGCTACTACGTTTTTATGATTTGAAGATTATTTTCTTTATTTAATCCACGTGTTATCATATAGAAGTTAAAACATTTCTTTACTGGTATGTTGCTTACATTTGCTTTTTTGTCAACTTTTTCTGCAACTTATGTTCATTGTCAGATCGAATTGGTCGGCTGCAGGGGGAGGGAGCACATTCACCTAGCAACACACTGTGCCAGAAGTGACCAATGAGGTAGACCTGCTGACCCTGACGTCCACCTTGGGTCCACCTTTTCTGGGCAGGACCCTTGACCCCTTTCCTCTGTATAAAAACCCTGAGCAGCCAAAGCCACGTGTGATTTCTCCTGGCTCTCCCACCCCGACTTTCACCCCGGGGGGCTGGGACACACATTCCAATAAAATCAAGCTACTACTTTTGTCTGACTCTGGTAAACCCGCCTGGCAAGCTTACTCCTTTTGGCCACCCGCCGCCATTGCAAGCTTTACCCACTGCCCTTTTGCGAGCTTTACATTCATTTTTAATTTCCATCAAGTCAAGTATTTATTTGATGATATCTGCTTTTCATGGAATACTCAGAAAAGCTTTTTCTAGTCTGAGAATAGATAAGTATAATCTTCTAGTAATTTTTGGTTCAATTTTTTAATATATTAATCATAAATTCTTTAGGAAAGCATTTTGTGGCGTGTCGTCATGTATGAATCTAATTTTATTTAGTTTTTCAGCACATGCTTTCCACTTATCATCATCTCCATTCCTCCCAACCTAGTCCAAGTTCCCATCATCTTTTACCTGTACTACTTCCTAAACCTTCCATTGATATTTTAGTGATCACTCTTGTCTCATTTCAATCTTAATTGCTACAATGCAATCAGAGCAAAAGAAACTTTCAACCTGCATTATGCTTTGCCCTCCAGTGGCTCCTGACTGCTTTGATTTGATCTTTTTTTTTCACTCACTGTGACTGTACCACACTGACTATCTTTCTGTTCTTAAGTCACCTCAAGCTCTTTCCTACATTCAGGCTAGATCCTTTCTCTTTAAGTCTATACAAGGCTTTCTCCTTTAAATTATCTTAAATTCAGTTTTCAGGCTAGTTATAACTTTCCAATTTTCTTATTTTATTAAAAAAGATATCACACTAAAGAAATTATTGCTTGTCTATTTGCTGATTGTTATCACTTCCCATTCTTAAAATACCTCTGTCAGAGTAGGTGTCTTTTTTTTTTTTTGTGCTCATCAGTGAATTTCCCCTATCTAAAATGGTGCCTTGCTCATAAGGGTTGGTCACTAAATATTTGTTGAATGATTGAATTAATTATAATATCATGCAAAGGGATCAAAGCCTAGAGGTCAGTTTAAGAAATTATAAATTTCAAAATTTAAGTTTGCAAAGGAGCACATTCTAGTTTAAGTAATTGAGAAAAGCTATATAAAAATAAGATTCTTATGTAGTAATAAAACAAAGCTAAATTATCCAAAAAGCACCCCCCCAAGAAAAACAGTGAAAACTCTACAAAACCAATAACCAAAAGCAAGAGAAAATTATCAGTTCATTATACTATAATGTTGTTAAAGCAGTAAATACTAAATAATAGGGACATTAGAAGATATTTATCATTTCTACATTCTTCATCATCTAGCATGTAAACAAAATGAGGTAGAAATCTTGAATTATAAGTTAATTTTGAAGAAAATGATGAAATTTTATTTATAAGGAATAAAAAAGTATTCTTTTCATATATTCAAAAATTACTTCAATGAGGGGTTTGACATTACCTATTTTCTTTATTAATCAAGCAATTGAATTATTAATTTAGAGCTTTTCATTTAATTAAAGGGATAATTATCAATTTCTGGGGAAGATATGCTGGCCACATATATTCTGTAACTGATTTAGAGGAAATTAAATCGTAGTTCATATAGTGTGAGAATACTTTTCCTGATGAGATTTTGTATCAATAGATTGATTCCATTTCAGCTCAGTAATTGGCCTAATAAGAAGGCACTCCGACTTTCTAATTGACCCTTCCATTTATAGTCTTTGGTGGAATAGTACTTTGCCCATTAAGAGTTTTTAAGTGTCAAAATTCCTCCTGAAAAGAAGAGTGAATAGACCTGTTTTGTCCTATGCTACAGAATGACTGAGCACTGTGCAGTCATCAGAGTGGAAGGCAACCTCTGTGGTCCCTTTCTGATGACCCAGATGTTGTCCTAATAGTGTGTATAAAGTTAGCTCCCCCAGCAACCTGAGGAGGCCAACAGTATTATTTTATAACAACATTTTCCTTTTATAGAGCATGCCTCCAAGACTGATATGAAATAAAATACAGATTATACATCTAGCAAGTGGCAGAGCAAGGATTTTTAAACTCAGGAAGTTCAACTCTGGGTTCTCAATCCGCTCATCTGTGTCGTTCCGTGTTGAATATTTTGTGTGTGACAAAACTTTGCAATGCATTTCTTTGAGAAATGGAAATAGGTACATTTTTGTGAGAGCGTGTGAGAGAGATGACAGGGAGGTCTTGGAATGAACTGAAAGGGTGAGTGTGGGAACATTTATATTTAATGGAGTCTGTGTCTCTCAAAAGAGCAGGCCTTCTACAAGCCATGGTAAACACCTCATTAACTTAGTATTTATGCCATGGTTTCCCTTCCATTTATCACATACTTTCAGAAGTATTTTCAGAAGAAATTACTAATTGCATGTGCTGAATGGTGATCTACCACCAGAGTAATCCCAGGTAGCGAACTAACTCCCACAAACCCTCAGTGCTACAACAAGGTTCTATTGCTTTCATGATGTGTGGGCTAGTTGGTTAGGCAGCTTGGCTGTTTTGGACTGGCCTTATGTTCTGGGGTCTGCTGCCTTTGGCTGATATGGTCTGGTCCGGCTGAGACAAGTGGGAGTCAACTCTCCTTGAGTTTCTCATTTCTTTCTAGGCATACTCTTGTGACTATGTCAGGCACAAAAGCACAAATAGGTACTTTTTAAAATCTCATTTACCAATGTATACTAGAATTATCATTTGCCAAAGAGGTCACATGATCTAGCTCAGAATCAAGGCAGAAAAATATATTTTTTGATTGATAGGAGGAAGTCAGAAATTACATGACAAAGTCTCTAAAAACAGGGAGAATGAAAAAAATTGGGGCTATTAATGCAATCAATGGTTGGTTAGATAATAATATGATGCAATTTATTTTAGCCATCTCCATCATATAAGTAGATACAATCGAAACACATTGTTAATAGTATTGGCTTTAGGAAATATTCTATTTCCTTAAGTACTCATGTGCACTGAAAGCTTCCAATTAGTCAGAGGCATTTTTTTTTTCAAATAGAATCCTCATAATGCAATGACAAAGGTACCTTTCATTTTGCCAGACAGATAAACTAAATGATTATTGAAAAATCATCCAGGATTCTGATGGCACTTATGAAGAATAGGGAACCATAAATGACTATCCAAAATATTACTTCAGAATGGGTGTTTCTGAGAAACTCCGTGGTAATTTTGTGAGTATATAGGGGAAGCAGTAGGTTCCTGGTACACAGTGCTTCCCATGAGACTTGAGGCCATGCCACAAAGTACACATTACAGTTGAGGAAATTAAGGACCAGAGAGTAACCTGAGCAGATATGGTGGGGGAGAATTAAGTGTTGTTTCTGGATCAGTTGGAATAAAAACCCTGGTGTTCTTGTCCTGTGGCAGCACAATGCCCCATACAAGTTCTATATAGTATGTTTGCAGTAGAGCAAAACAACAATAGAGTGTATGTGTTCCCATGTTACCTGGAAAATAAGAATTCTAAAAACTTTACAATTATTTGAGCAGATTTACTGAAGTATAATTAGTATACAATAGAATTTATCCATTTTAAATTCATGAATTTTGGTAAATACATACAGCACTGTGGCTGCTCCTACTCTGAAGAGTTGGAACGCCTTTATCACTTCCATGCCCTCCAATAGGCACTCTATCCCCCCACCTCCACCCTCAAACACTGCAGATTTGTTTTCTGTCACTACAGTTTTGCCTTTTTCCAGAACTTCAAATAAATGGTATGATGAAGTATGTGATTTTTCCTGTATGGCTTCTTTCTGTTAATACTTTTTACAGACTCATCTAAGTTGTATGTACATCACCAATTTTTTCTTTCTAGTCACCCTGAGTAGTATTTCATTGTTTGAAAATAGACCACTTTTAAAAATAATTTACCCGTTGATGGATATTTGGATTATTTTGTTATGTACTATTAAGATAAGATTCTTATGAATATTGGCATACCAGTGTTTATGTGGACCTATGTTTTGTCTCTTGGGATGATACCTAGGAATGCAATTTCTGGGTCATATACTAAGTACATAACTAATTTTATTTAAAAAATGCTCATCTGACTTACCAATTTTCATTCCCAAAAGTGATATGTGGGGATATCATTGCTCCATTAGTTACAGGTTTAATTGTGTTCCCTCAAAATTTATATGTCCAACTTTAATTTTTTTGTGATGTTAGGATTTGAATCCAGGGCCTTATGCATTCAAGGCAAGCACTCTACCTCTGGGCTATATACCTAGCCCTTGACTTTATTTGTTTATTTTTTGAATAGGGTTATTGAAAATAGGATGAATAAGGTCATTAGGGGGTGCTTGAATTCAGTTTGACTGAAGTCCTTTGGGGTATATGCTATGGAATTGCATTGGGGTATATGCTATGGAATACATGCTATGCAATACCAAAGTGCCAGTAGACTGCCAGAAGTTAGGAAGAGGAGTGGACAGTCTCCTTACATCTCTCAGAAAGAACCAACCCAGCTCACACCTTGATCTCAGACTCGTAGTGTCCAGAACTCCACCCAGTTTGTGATACTTTTATTTTACATTTTAAAATATTTTTTTTTGGTACTGGGGATTAAACCCGGGGATCACACATGCTAGCTAAAGTGTTCTACCATTAAAGTACATGCCCAGCCCTTTTCAAAAAATTTTTTTGGGGACAGGGTATCACCAATTTTCAGGCTGGCCTTGAGCTTGATTCTTCTGCCTCCGCCTCTCCAGTAGGTGGTATTACAGATGTGTACCTCTGTGCCCTGCAGTTTGTGATACTTTTTACAGCAACTCTACTGAAGAAATTCATACCATATTCTCATCAGAACTTGTATGATAGTTTTCAAAACTTTAGCCATTCTACTGTGTGAATTGTGATGTCTCATAGTTTTAATTTATATTGCCTATTGACCAATGATGTTGAAATCTTGTGATTGCTGACTTTTTCTGTATTTTATTTTGCCCATTTTTAATTAGATGGTTTGTCTTACTATTGAATTCTTTGTTCTAGATACAAGTTCTTTACTTATAGCTTTCACATATTTTCCCTTGATCTGTAATTTGTCTTTTCACTTTTAAAAGTGTCTGAAGAACAAATGCTTTAATGTTACTGAAGTCAAATATGCCATTTTTCTCTTATGTTCTGTGTTTTTGTGTCTTATCTAAGAATCACTTAACCCAATATCACAAAGATTTTCTTATGACAAGTATTGTAGTTTTTCTTTTGCATTTAGATTGATCATCTGTTTGAATTATTATTATATTTTTGTAAAAGGTTTTTTCCCACAAGGTTATCCAGTTTTTCCAATATCATTTAGTGAAAATATAGACCAATTTTCCACATTGAATTACCATAATACTTTGTTGGCCATAAAAAATCTGTTGGCCATAAAAGTAGGTCCACTTCTGGAGTTTCTATTCTGTTCCATGTATAGTTATGTCCTCCTTAGGCTAATATCACATTGACTGGATTAATATAACTTTATTGTAAGTCTTAAAATCAGGCAATGTAAGTCTTCCAACTTCATTTTACTGAAAAATATATTTTTGTTTTTCTAGATTCTTTGCATTTGCATGTTTAAGAATCCTCTTATCAATTTCTAAAAATATTTCTTCTTGGATTTTAATTGAGATTACATTGAACCTGTAGATCAATTTGGGGAGAATTGCCATCTTACTAATATTAAGGAAATATTGATGTTATATATCTCCATTTATTAAAACTTCTTGAGTAGTTTTCAGCAACATTTTATAGTTTGCAGTATATAGGTCTTCCATATCTTCTCTTAACTTCAGATCATATAATTTTTAGAAAAATTTGGTCTTTGTACTTTTTACCTGAACATTTAATTTTGTTCCTTTTTTTAGGAGCAAAATTTCTCTATTGGGCTTCCTAATTTTTTCATACATTGTTATCACATTTAAAATTATTGGAATACTTATGAATTACAGACATTTCACTAGGTGCTTAGAAGTCTTTGTTTTGTAAACCCAATATCTGGGCTCTTTTGGGTCACAATTTCTTGTCTTAAATATTTATTAGTTTTAGGTTGAAAAGTGAAGATCGTCTTTTTTTTTTTTTTTTTTTTTTTTTTTTTTTTTTGGGCAGTGCTGGGGATTGAACCCAGGGTCTTGTGCTTGAGAGGCAAACACTCTAACAACTGAGCTATATCCCCAGCCCCAAAATTTTTAGAAGGAAATTAACTTGGTTATATTCAAATTATAAACCCTTTGTTCCTTGTAGTTTGTAGCTGCAGTAATGGTTTCAAATGAAGAGCAAATTCTCAAATATCCTCAGCCCTTCAGTTTTCAAAGAGATCTCCAATAAGCATAGACAATTTAACTAGAAATATGAGTTTTCATCTTGTTTTTTCTATTGCTTCTTCATATCCATAAACTTGAAAGTTTATCACCTTTACACTCCTAGAGGAAATGAACCACAAGCTTGTTATTTTTACCCAATGAAGAAGGAGAAAATATGAAAATGTGTTTCTGTTGATTAATAGAAAACTGTTTTTTATTAATGAGAATACAGATTTTAAAATCCTTCCCAGAAACTCTACTCGTTCATCTCACTGGCAACCCAGTCTGCATAGGAGCTTGAGAAATGTAATTCTTTGCCTCCTGGGTGAGGAAGAGGAGTGGTTTCTATTTACAAGGAAGAAAGAAGAATGAATGAGTAGTCTATACCATGAGAGATGGTTATCATGAGGACCAAATTTGTACTTGAGTATGCATTCAAGTACGGTTTGTGCATATATGTGCATAGCCCTTGCCAATGTCATTACCAAACACCATGCTCAGAAGATTGCCGTTTCACCTAGCAATCTTATAGATGTTTAGGTTCTCTTTATATCTTCCTGAAGGCAGAGTTAACCGTACATTCTTTAAACCTGGATCATAGTTCTTTTCACATTGCCTTGTAATGATCTCTTTGTATACAGATGCTCTTTGACTTGAACTTCGGTCTTTCTCAGGCTAGAATATGCTGCAATGCTCTCATGATGCTGAGCAGCAGCATCCAGATATAACTTCCAGCCAGTCACGTGAATCCCACTTGGTCTTGGGTTTAGCATATATAATTTTTATACTGTTGAGGTATGTTCCTACTATTCCTAGTTTTTCTAGTGTTTTGAACATGAAGGGGTGCTGTAGTTTGTCAAATGTTTTCTCTGCACCTATTAGGATGATCATATGATTTTTGTCTTTAAGTATATGGATGAGATGGTTTTCATTTGATTTCTGTATGTTGAATTCAACTTGCATTCCTGGGATGAACCCCACTTGATTGTGGTCATTATTTTTTAATATGTTTTTGTATGTGATTTACCAGAATTTTATTGAGAATTTTTGCATCTATATTCAACATGGGTATTGGTCTGAAGTTTTCTTTCCTTGATGTGTCTTTTTCTGGATTTTGTTTTGGTATCAGGGTGATACTAGCCCCATAGAATGAGTTTGGAAGGGCCTTTTCTTTTTTTATTTCATGGAATACTTTGAGGATTATTGGTGTTAATTCTTCCTTGAAGGTCTTGTGAAACTTATCTAAGAATCCATCTGTCTGGGGCTTTTCTTGGTTGGTAGGCTTTTGATGACTTCTTCTATTTCATTGTTTGAAATTGATCTGTTTAAATTGTGTATGTTCTCCTGATTCAGTTTGGGTAGGTCATATGTCTCTAGAAATTTGTCTGTCTCAAAATTTTCTATTTTATTGGAATATAAATTTTCAAAATAATTTCTGATGAATCTTCTGTATTTTAGTAATGTCTGTCTTGATATTTCCTTTTTCATCATGAATTTTAGTAATTTGAGTTATCTCTCTTTATTAGCATGCCTATGAGTTTATCAATTTTATTTATTTTTTTCACAGAACCAACTTTTTGTTCTGTCAATTTTAAAAATTATTTGTTTTGTTTCAATTTAATTTATTCCAGCTCTGATTTTAAGTATTTCCTGTTTTCTACTTTTGGTGTTGACTTGTTCCTCTTTTTCTAGGGCTTTGAGATGTAATGTTAGTTCATTTATTCATTGACTTTCTATTCTTTCAATGAAACAGCTCAATGCAATGAACTTTCCTCTTAGCACTACCTTCATAGTGTCCCAGAGATTTTGATATATTGTATTACTATTCTCATTTACCTCTAGTATTTATTTCTTCCCTTATTTCTCCTACTAACCATTCTTCATTTAATATCATATTATTTAGTCTCCATATGTTAGAGTAGCTTCTATTTTTATTCTATCTTTGATTTCTAATTTCATTCCATTACGATCTGATAGAATGCAGGGTGTCTTCTTTCTTGTTTTTACTAAGAGTTGCTTTGTGGCATAAGATATGGTCTATTTTAGAGGAGGATCTGTGTGCTGCTGAGAAGAAAGTGTATTCACTTGTTGATGGATGAAATATTCTATGTATGTCTGTTAAGTCTAAAGTATTGATTGTATTATTTAGTTATATATGTTCTTGGTTTAGTTTTTGTTTGGAAGATCTATCCAGTAGTGACAGACATGTGTTAAAGTCACCCAGTATTATTGTGCTGTGGTCTATTTGATTCCTGAAGTTGAGAGGCATTTGTTTGATATATGTAGATGCTCCATTGTTTAGAGCATAAATGTCTATGATTGTTATGTCTTGTTGTTGTATAATTTCCTTAAGTAGTATGAAATGCCCTTCTTTTTTTTTATTAGACTTATGATTTAAAGTTTATATCAGGGAAAGGATACAGATAATAATCAGCCAGAGGAGGAGATGCATAGGGCAAAGTCTGGGAGGTTCCAAATATGAAACTTTCACTATACTCTCCTGTGGACTTAGGAAGTGTTATTCTTTCAACCTAGATGTGACTATGCATTAAGTATTTTTTTTTTTATTGAACACAAATGGAGTACAGCTATTGTTTCACTGGTTGTACACAAAGTAGAGTCACACCATCTGTGCGTTCATGCATTTACACAGGGCAATGGTATCTGTCACACACTCTGTTATTAATTTTACCCCCCCACCCGCCCCCACCCCTCCCTTCCCTCTATGCTAGCTATCTTTCCTCCATTCTTGCCATCTTTCCCCCCCCACATTATGCATCATCATTCATTTATCAGAGAGACCATTCGGCTTTTGGATTATGGGATTGGCTGATCTCACTTAGCATAACAGTTTCCAACATCATCCATTTACCTACAAATGTCATAATTTTATTCTTCTTTATGGCTGAGTAATATTCCATGAAATGCCCTTCTTTGTCCCTTCTGATTAACATTGGCTTGAAGTCCACTCTATCTGATATGAGGATAGAAACCCCTGCTTGTTTACACAATCCATGTGAGTGCTATGTTTTTTCCCATCCTTTCACCTTCAGTCTGTGGATGTCTTTCCCTATGAGGTGAATCTGTTGGAGATAGCATATTGTTGGGTCTTGTTTTTTAATTCAATCTGCCAGTCTTTGTCTTTTGATTGATGAGTTCAGGCCATTAAAGTTCAAGGTTATTATGGAGAAATGATTTGTATTTCCAGTCATTTTGGTTTATTTCTAGTTTTTTATTTGAGTTAGTTTCTCCTTTGGTTGACTGTTTCTTTAGTGTAGTTCCTCTTTTTGCTGGTCCACCCTCCCTTTTTAAAATTTTGTCTTCATGGAATATTTTGTTGAGAATGTTCTCTAGTGTAAGCTTTCTAGTTGCAAATTCATTTAACTTTTGTTTGTCATGGAAAGTTTTTGGTTCATCTTAAAATCTGAACTTTTGAGTGTCTGGTTGAAAGATCAGCTGAGATCTGGATTGGTTTCCCTCTAAATGTTACCTGTCAATTTTCTCTGTCAGACTTTAAAATTCTATCCTTGTTCTGTACGTCAGGTATTTTCATTGTGATGTGCCTTGGCATGGGTCTGCTGTATTTTTGTACATTTGGGTACTGCAAGCCTCTTGTATTTGGTTTTCCATTTCATTATTTAGATTTAAGAAATTTTCTGATATTATTTCATGGAAAAGATTGTGCATTCCTTTTGTTTGTATATTCGCACCTTCATGTATCCCAATAAATCTTAAATTTGGTCTTTTCTTGTTATGCCATACTTCCTGGAAGTTCTTTTCATGGTTACTTAACATCTTCTCTGTGTGGTCAACTTTATTTTCAAGAATATACTTTGTCTTCATTGCCTGAGGTTTGCTCTTCAAAGTCTAGTCTATTAGTCATGCTCTCCATTGAATTTTTAACTTTGCTTATTGATTCCATCGTTTTGAGGATTTCTGCTTGTTTTTTTTTTTCAGAATCTCTATCTCTTTATTGAAGTGATATTTAACCTCCTGAATTTTATCTCTGATTTGACTCCTTACAATGTCCTTTATAGTTTAACTATGTACATGCTAAACTCCTTCCCTAATATTTCTTCCATTGTGGTGTCACTGCATTCTATTGTTGGCACAACTTGGTTTGTTTAGGGTGATTTGTCCTCTTGTTTTTTCATGCTGTTGTGTCTACCCATCAAGCCAGTGTGAATCTGAGGCAGTGCAGTTTTTACCCTTTAGACTTATAGTGTCCCTAAAGGTTTCCAGTACCTTGCCTTTAAAGTGGAGATAAATATTAAACAATATACAGCCTTAAACCAAATAGCCCCTACTATAACATCTACACTTTTGTCACAATAAACAGAAATGATTTGTTCAATTATTGCCTACAATAAAAACAGTAAGTTTTCAAAAAGATTTACAATTTCGGATGGTGGACAAAAAGAGAACAGGAGTGGTATAGGATATAATGTTTGTGAAGAAAGAGGAGAGAAGATAGAAGTAAAATATTATAGGAAGAGTGAAATAAGGTGTAATAATTGAGGTTGATTATTAGCAGTAGACAAGAGAAAAAATCAAGGGTAACTGATAAGTTAAAGAAAACATACATAAAATATTAAAAATTTAAAATAGAAAGAAAAAGGTATAAATAAAAGAATGAAAAACAAAACTAAATATACTATTTGGACATCCCAGTTCTCAATAAATTGACGCATGAAAAATAGTTGGCTTCAAAAATGGTAGTAATGTGAAAAAAAGGAAGAAAAAGAAAAGACAAGACGGAAAAGATCTCTGGCTGGGGTTGTAACTCAGTGGTAGAGTGTTTGCCTAGCATGTTTGAGGCACTGGGTTCAATTCTCAGCACCATATATAAATAAATAAAGTAAAAGGTTCATCAACAATTTAAAAAATATTTTTTAAAAAAGATTTTGATGAAAAATGAAACAATTGTTTCCATTGGAGTTCAAAATTTTCTCAGTTTCCCTTCTCAGCAATTAGGTGGAGTTGTCAGCTGTTCTGTGTGAGGAGAATCAAGGCTGGGTGTCAGAACCTGCAGGCAGGTGCTGGGAACTGCAGGCAGCCACAAAGTTGTGTACTGGACTGGGAGGATCTGGCAAATAGGCAGTGTGTAGAGTAAGTTGGGGCCTGGCCCTGACAGCCCAGCACAGACAGCCAGTTCAGCACCTGCTGGGTTCCCTGTGCCAGCAGCAAAACTGCAAGTGATAAAGTAGGTCAGAGACCAGGGAGGGATTGGGAGGTTGGGGACTGCGGTGTTGGCAGTCCCTATTGGGTGCTGGACTGATGCTGGACCTGATGGGACTCTGGGACTAGTGAATGCTGGACTGGGGAGAGAAAGAATCAGGGACCAGTCTGGTGCTAGGACCTAGAGAATGCCAGCCCAGGCAGACCCTGAGAACCCTGTGGGTGTTGGACCAGCTGTGTGTAAGCTGAGGGTCAACCTTCTGACTCCAATCTGCTGCAACCAGTCCCATCAGTCCCCAGAGCCTCTGGGCTCATAGAGCTGGGGAAAGTCTGACTCTCTCCTGCCTCTAACCTGTGTCCCTTGGGGGGCGGGGGAATGTACCCAATTTCTGACTTTCCACAGGTTTGCTCAGCATAGACAGGCCCACACAGACCTAGCTGAAAACTCATGAATTGGGTTTCCAGTTTCCTTAGGCTCCGCCACACTGCAGTCCCATGATGGCTCCTGGATCAGTTCTCTGTGGATGAATGATAAACTCTGGTGGAGAGGTTTTCTGCTTTTTTAAATATCCAGTTAATGAGTCAAATAGTCTCTGGTTCAACTAGGGCAGATTGCCCCTCCAGACTCAGGAATTTTCATTCTAAACCTTGGGAAGACATGTTATTCCAGCTGTTTGAGTGCTGGGTAGCTGAGCTAAGAGAAATGCTGCCTCATGCTAATCCCCTATCCTTGACCCTTTACCATTCTATTCTTGGGTCCTAACAGTTTTTGAACTACATTTGACCTTCTAATGGGTGAACTAGAAGACTCAGCTGGTGATGCCATGGCAGGGCTGATGATAACCATTTTATTGCTTCTTCAATCTCATTACTTGCTATTGATCAATTCAGTTTTTTTTATGTTTTCTTGGTACACTTTGGTAGATAATGTGTGTCTGGAAATTTGTGCATTTCTTCTTGAGCTTCCAATTTATTGGCATATAATTTTTCAGTATAATCCCTAATAATTCTTTTAAATTTCAGTAGTATCTAATGTCTCCCTTTTCATCTCTAAACTTACTAACTTGGGTATTCTTTCTTTTTTGGTGATTTTTATTTTTTAAAACTTTATACAGGTGAATCTTTATTTTTTAACAAAATACAACTGAAGTCTATTTGATTTTTAAAGTCAAAATTCTTTTAGTGATAATGTACATTTTATAATAAAATTGTAGCAAATTTCTGACATTTGATAGTATAAACAATGTGTCATTTATGTAAATATTATGTTATAGTTGTACAAAATTTAATTAGAAAAGTCATAGTTCAAATAGTACATATATTTTATTGGCAGCTTGAAAACATCATAAAGTTACTTAAAATACAGAACAAAATCCATAGTTAGGGTTGACTTTTAGTACTAAAAAATTTTACACTGTATCCACTGATATTTATGTGAATAGGTGCACTTGAAGTATTCAATTCAGACTAACAATGAATTGATATTTCATTGTATAACCTAGATCTATTGGTTTTACAATATGTTTAGTAATCAATTATTTCACCAATAATATAAATGACAGGGATTGCATTGAAAGCACCATTACATATGTCCTTAACAGGAGAATAAAAATAAAATGAACTAGCAACCTTAATTTTCATTCTTATGAATAGATATAAGATAAATCTGTACTTTACAGTTAAAATTTGTATAAATTCAAACCTCAGAGTTTGAAGAGTTCTAATGTTTCTAAAGAGAAAAGTTCTAATGTTAAAACTTCATTAGAAATAGTGGGGGAACAGGGAGAGAGAGAAGGAAATAGAGTCTTTGTTTTTTTACATAAAGTTTGTCAATTTTGTTTATATTTCAAAGAATCAACTCTTAGTTTCAATGATCCTTTGTGTTGTTCCTTAATCTCTATTTCATTCATTTCTGCCCTGATCTTTATTATGTTTTCCTTCTACTGAATGTAGGTTGTATCTTTTTCTCGTTTTTCTAAGACCTTGAGATACATAATTATGTTACTTGAAATCTATTGTTTATTTAGACACTTATTGATATTATTTTTCCTCAGTACCATTTTTCCTCTATCCCATAGATTTTGATATGTTGCATTTCCATCTTAATTTAATTGAAAGAATTTTTTAACTGATTTCTTCAATGATCCACTATTTGTTCAATACTGTGTTTTTCAATCTTAATTTCTTCAGTTACTCTTACTGTTGATTTCTAGGTCCATTCCATTGTCATCAAATATATTGCAGGTTATTATTTTAATTTTTAAAAATTTTTTCAGACTTGCTTTGTGGTTTAATATATGATCTATTTTTGGGCAAAAATCATGTGCTGATGAAAAGAATGTGTGTTCTGCTGCTGTTAGATGGAATGTTTTGTAGATGTCATTAAGTCCATTTGATTTATAGTGTAATTTAACTGTGATATTACTTAATATAATTGATATATCTTCTTGATGTGTTTTTCCCTTGATCACTACGTAGGGAACATTTTTTGGTCCCTTTTAACTAATTTTACCTTAAAGTGTTTTGTCTAGTGTGAATATAACTATTCCTGCTTGCTTTCACATTTTATTTCTGGGAATATCTTTTTCCATCTTTTCAGTCTGTGTCTTTGCAGGTGAGATGAGTTTCTTTTTTCTAGCAAATTGTTACATTTTGTGTTTTAATCCATTCAATTAGACTGGGTTTTTTCACTGGGGAATTAAGACCATATGTATTGGAGTTATTGTTGAAAGATTTGCACTATTTGTATTATCTTATTGATTTTTCTGCTCGTTTTAAATAATCTGCCTTTGTTTCCTCTTTTCTTATTCATCTTAGAAGTTTGATGGTTTGCTGTCTTGATAATGTTTGATTTTTTTTTCCCGTTTCTCATTTCCATGTCTATTCTTCTTGTAGAATTTATGTTCTCAGATACTCTCTTGATCATGTTTGTTTTTCTTCCTCTTCTGGATATAGACTTCCCTTAAGTATTGTATGCAATGCTGGTCATGAATTATATTAGGTCAGGCTTATTTTGGAAGGTCTTTGTTTCCTCTTTGATTACAAAAGATAACCTTGCTAAGTTTTGGGTGGCAAGTTTTTTTTGTTGTTGTTGTGTTTGTGTTTTTAGAATTTGAAAATTTGAAATTTCTAACTTCTTGGTGTCTCTATTGTAGTTCCACCTCTTTCATAGCTTTGCCACACATCTCCCCATTAGGGGCTGCTTGCAGAAGTCCACTACTGCCACAAATTGCCTGGTCTCCCATGCTTTCCTTTGAAATCTTGATGGAAACTTCTATGACTCCATAAATATTGCATTATGCATGCCTGGATTACCATCATCGAATGCATGGCACCAAGATCTGCTGTCAGAAGAGTTCTAGTTTGTCCTGCTTGAACCATGGTTGCAATAGCCTCTGAGTGGCTTAGTGGCTGACAATCCTGAGAAAACAATTTCCTAGGGTGTCCTGTGTTCTCTTTTTCAAAGAAAATCTTTGGAATGAGTTTACACTTTTATACCTGTGAGTCTAGGATGACTCGTGTCTTGCCCATTCTCTAGATGCTCTCAAGGCGACTTTTCTATTATCCCAGTACCAAACACATGGCTTCTTTTTAGTGGCACTGTTCTCTTTAGCAGTTTTACTCTGCTTGGCCAGAACTTTACGTCTTTTCGGCCAAACCTCAAGTTTTAAAATCCTTCTATTTTTTGCTCTTGACTCTTACTATAAATTTGGTTAATAGCAGTCAATAATATTCACATCACTGCTTGAATGCTGTGCTGCCTTGAAATTTAAGGTAATTAATTCATCATCTTATCAGGTTCCCACAAAGTTTCAGGGCACAGACAAAACGTAGATGAGTTCTTGGCCAAAATATAACATGGATAGCCTCTAGTTCAATTCTATATGATTTCTCATTTCCGTCTGGAACATCGTGAGCAAGGCCTTTACTATTCACATTCCTATCAACATTTTGATGGTCTGAGTTCATATCAATATCACCAACTAAACTCTTCTTATAGCATTGTAGGCCTTTTCTAACCTGCTCTTCCAAACTTTCCTAAATAACTCCAACAAAACAATTCCAAAAGCTTCTGAACCACATTATCAGGTATAGTCACAGCAATGACCTTACTTCTTAGTAGCAATTTTCTGAATTTGTCAACTTATATTATGTGACAAAATAACCAAGTTGAACAACTTACGGGGAGGAAAAGTTTATTTTGGCTCATGGTTTCAGAGGTTTGAGTCAGTGGTTGTTACCTTATTGTGTTGGGCTGTGGCAGCGCAGGGCATCAGAGAACTGCAGAGGAGCTGCTCACCTCAAGAGCCTGGCAGTATCCCCTCAAGGCACGCTGTCTGCAGGACCTAACTCCCACTAGCCCCACTTCCAAAGGCTCTTCCATTAAAACATGGGTCTTTGGGGGGCATGCTGAATCCAAACTAAAGCATACCTCTTAACAGGTTAATCCTTTCCTGAAATAAAAGCTACAAAAAAATTTTGTTTTTTAAGTTTTCATGTCTCCTGATTTTAGTTTTCAGGTTTTATCTTGAAGATTTTTTTCTTCATTTTTTTGATGATATAAACTTTATCAGTTTTTCTTCAAGGCTTTTCTTAGGCTATATGTTACATGTTAAATGATGTTTTTAAAAATCTGCAATGGTTTCTTATAGATGGTTTCATTTTTGTTTTAAAATATTTGGGGTAAAATCTTTGGATGTTTGATGATGAGGAGAACAGTATATGGAGCCAGAGGGTGTGATTCTGTTCTGTTCTATCACCTACCAGTTGCATAACTTTGACAAATTACTCTTTTATTATCGTATCCATATCTTTAAAATAGGAATAATCATAGCATTTTCCACATAGCAATGTTGATAAAATGTATTTGGTCCTAAGCCATCAAAACAGGTCAGTTATTACTTGATCCACCTGAAACATGTTTGTATAAGACACGTATAAGTTACTTAACTTAATTTTTAAAATAAATTACAGTATTCTTTAAGACTTAATGCACAGCTATTTATTTAACAAAAAAGGCTTAAGGTCTGTTTTCAGGATACAGAGGTTGACAACTATTATTTAAATCTACTTCAAAACAGTCTTACTTTATTTCATTTATCAGTTTTGCTCTGAATGAAAGCTTATTTGATATTAAGTTGTTTGTTTTTACTTTTGCCCAGTCTTTTATCTTCAGCCATTTTGTTATTCTTGGGATTGTGGTTTGAATGTAATGTAAGAATTTTTCCCTGATCCTTTCTGAAAACCCTTTTCTTCTCATAGATGTACCTAATTGTTTACATAACAGTTATGACAAGTACCTTTGGCATTATGTGTCTCTCATCCTGTGCAATTTATACATTTTAGACTTATTTTTTGAAAACTTTTGGTACATACTCTGCATTTTCTTTATTGCGGGCATGTGCTTATTTTGATAACTTCGAACACCTGTATTTTGTTGTTAATGGTTGTCTTCAAAAGCATACCTTGGGCTGGGTTGTGACTCAGTGGTAGAGCACTTGCCTAGCATGTGTGAGGCACTGGGTTCCATTCTCAGGACTGCATATAAATAAAGAAAATAAAGGTCCATCAACAACTAAAAAATAAAATCATACCTTGATATAATAAAGCATACCTTGATATAATTCTTCACATCCTTTATTTTCTAGACAGTTTTGTTCTTTTTCTTTGAGCAATAAAAAGATGAATGTATTTTCTTGAATTCCCTTTCTTTGTCACGTTTGTTAATAACTATTATACTTAAATTATCTTAGATAGTATGCGTGACCCTAGACATAAATGGCATGAAAATTATTTTTAACTTTCTTTTTGCTTGTACTAGATTATTCTCATACGTGTTTTCTGTTTATTTTACTGCTATTCAGTATGTCTGTTGTTTCTTTGTACATATGTTTTACTTGCAATTTCACCTTCATTTCTGTGGTATTTGAATTTCTCTCTCTTTCTTGAGCTTTGTCATTGACATTTCCTTTTGTTGTTGTTTTAGCATCTTAGTGACATGTTTGGTAATGATTTTTTGTCCACTCTATGGAAACATTTTCCTTATGAGTTTTTTTTTTTTTTCCTTTTCTTCACTATTATTATCTCATGTGCTATCTTTGTAAATGTCCTATGTTCTATCTTTTTTTGGACATGTTTAAATAAATGAAGTTCTTCCTGGACCAGCTATTGCAGAATTTTCCTACAGGAAGATTCGAGGGATGGATTGTAGGTAGCAGGAATATTCTCTGTTGTCTAGACATTTGTATTGGGTTCATTTAGCCTTGACTTCTATATAGTCAAAGGAGGGATGAAGCTGTGGGACTGCTAATGCTGAGTTTCTTTATTCCCTTGCTGCTCACTGACAGATAATTCCTGCAAATGTGGTTATCTATTTGATTTCTTTCTCAGCACTGTCTCTTCTTGTTCTCAGAACCAAATTGCTTCCTTGAAAACTTATATTGCCAGTCTATTCATCCCTTTCCCTTGGTGAGAATAAGGATTTTAGTTTTTACCTGGAGTGGGGGAACTTTAACCTTGGATTCATTGCTTTCCCCCTAAAACTAGTGGCTGGTATTCTACTACCTTATTTTGCACCAACTTCTCCTTGATCTCTAATGCTTTTAACAGATTTCATCTCTTTTTTGATTTGACTGTAGTAGTCTATGATTTTTATTGAATATGCCTAGGAACTTTTGCTTCTTATTCTTCTCATTGCTGTTAAGTGCCTTCTAAGAGATGAAGAGGGAAGTTATAAGTTTACCCTGGCTTTTAAAATTGGAAGGGCCTCAAGACTGATGTGAATGAAGTGGCTCTGCTTACAACCTCTGACGAAGAGGAAAACTGGGTTCGTATCTCATGTTTACCCTGCCTGTAAATGGTTACCCTGGAATGAACAACTTTCCCAAGGCAAACTAATCCATTAGAACTGACTAAACTAATCAGATTACCTTCTCCCCACACAAGTGTTTGAACTAGGACTTTGCAATTAGTTTGTCATAGACACTTTAGATGAAAGGTCACAGGGACATTCAATTGGGTTGTACATACTGAATTCTCACTTAGATAAGTGAGAAACAGAAGAATAGAACATAGGGTTAGAGCAAAGTAGAGGAGCAATGAAAAAGAGAAGCAGGGAAAAAACAAAAACCAAAACAACCCCCCCCCCCCGTGATTTCTAAGAGAGAAAAAGCATGCCATATCTAGTCCTTCTTTGTTTTCATAGGATATTTTACTCTTCAATTCTGTGAGATCTGTTTTTCTGCAATACCATCCCTGACCTGTGTATCGGGTTTCATATATCTTTCTATTTTGTATCTATAAAAGTAAAAATGGAAGGTTCCAAACAGGACTGATGGCACTTAAATTAGAAATGTTAAAAATAAAACAGCATCAAATATATTAAACTAATGATTCATATAATGAAAATTTTTGCATCAATGACAAATGTTTGGAAATATCTGTCTATACACCAAGGAACACTTACCAGCAAGTTAAGATGGGTCATATATAGTCCATGTTAATATGAGTTCATCCCAGAGAGGGCATGTTGATTTGGTGTGAGACAGTAAGTTAATTAGTGCAGTAAATTAATATAATACACAGTGACAATACTGTATCCAAACCAATTTATTGGTGTTAATGTCTTCATTTGCAAATGTACAAAGTTCACCTGTTGAAATGGATGTTCTAATATATACTATAAATTGCTTCTGAACTTGCACATTTTTTTTAATTAGCTTTAGTTTAGTTAAATTTGTGTGAGAGTGCTGGCAAAGACCTTTCCCCCTCTTAAACCTGCATAATTGAGTGTTTAGGTTTTATATATGGGCAAGAAAGCACTATCAGGGCCATACGCAGAATTTTTAAGGATTACTAGTTTTCTGGTGTCTTTAGACTTCCCTTTCCGTGAGTTTTCTTTATGGCAGAACTTACTTTGCTTTTCTCTGCCATAAATTTTCACTTTCTCTTTTTGATAGTGACTTGTAGGACAGAATCTAAAATTTATTCATACTAAGGTTTAAGGAACTGATGATAATGTTTTATTGACGATAAAGTTATTATCAATAATGTGTCTGGTGTTTAGCAATTTATAATTTGAAAAACACTTTCACATACCATGTACCATTTAATCACCACTGTAACTTGGGAGCATCTTGCTTTTTATAAATGGAAAAACTGAGACTTCAATACTAAAACAAGGGTTTGAGTTCTAGTCTCTAATCTCTGACTTTCCTTAGCAATAGCTCTCTTATGAGGATACTACACATTTGCAGGGATAAAAAGCTTAAGTGGATAAAATAAATCCCCAATTATGGAATTTCTGGTGGTTTTTATTGTCAAGAGTAAACTTGTTTTTCCTGTTTAAACTTTTCACTCTTTCTATGTGGATCAGGCGTGGACAGATTACTAGGATAAAGGCAGGGGAGTAGGAGGAATGACAGCCCAAAGTAGGACAGGAAAGATGTCACTTAATATAGGGGAAAATAACTGCATATATTTTAATAGTCTCTAGAGATTGTTATAGAAATTATAAAATGATTAAGGCAATTTAGTATGGTGGGAAGAAGATGGGCTTTGGAGTCCTGTAGACGTGGGATTTGAACTCAATCTCAGATCTGTCATTTACCAGCTATGTGACTTTGGGCAAAGTCAGTGAACTCTGTGTTTCAATATCTTCATCTGTAATTAGCTATTAATACCCATTTTACAGGACTATTGTGAAGATTCATTGGAAAATACATGAAATTTAAATAATAGTAACTCTCGAGCACTTACTAAATGCTCCCTTATTTGTATGACTACAGAATAGATACTGATGTTAAGAGGATTTAATAGATAGACAGCTGAAAGAAGTTTACTGATGAGCCCAAAGTCACACAGCTAGTCATGTGTGGAGCTGGGGTTCACATCTAAGTCCATCTAATTCTCATGTCTGTGTCACATAGTACAGAACCCCTACTACTTGATGTTTTCCTTTTATCAGAGTCTTTGTAATAATGGCGGAAGTGGGCATCCATTGTTTCTATCTGTCCAGGAATACTTTCCCCTTATTTGTTAGCAGCACTTACCTTCCTTTGGGAAAATAGTGCTCACCCACTGCAACTGATCACTCAGTTATGGTGATTATGAAAAGGATGAGCATGTGACTCAAGTGAGGTCAATCAAAACACTTCCTTGTGCAATGTACAAGGGAGTGAGAAGTTCCTTTAGGATTTAGGATTAGTTCCTTTAGGATTGCTTATAGTAGGATCACCTAAGCTGGCAACTGCAAAATAGATGAATAACTGATTTTTTTAGCCATGGCACTCTTCCTACACAGTTATGAAGCCATCGGTTATGGTTTAGACGTGAGGTGTCTTCCAAAAGCTCATGTGTGAGAAAATGCAAGAAAGTTCAGAGGTGAAATGATTGGGTGATGAGAGCATTAACCTAAGCAGTGCATTAATCCACTTGAATGGATTGGCTAGGTGGTAACTCTAGGCAGGTAGGGTGTGACTGGAGGAGGTAGGTCCCTGGAAACATGCCTTTGGGGTATATATTTTGTCCCTGGTGAGGTGAGCTTAATCTATCTCTGCTTTCTGATTGTCATGTCCTGAGCTGCTTTCCTCTATCACATCCTTCTTCCTTGATGTTCTGCTTCTTCTCAGACCCAGAGCAATGGAGTCAGTTGTCTGTGGACTGAGATCTCTGAAACATGAGTGCTAAATAACCTTTTTCTCCTCTAAAACTTTTCTGGTCACCTATTATGGTCACAGCAGTGAAAAAATGGACTAAAACATCATCTGAAATAAGAGAAATTAGGTCAATATGAAGATAAGAATAGAGAGAGAGCCAGGAACTGTGATGCATACTTGTGATCCCAGCAGCTTGGGAGGCTGAGGTAGGAGGATCATGAGTTCAGAGCCAGCCAGCCTCAACAACCTAGCAAGGCCCTAAGCAACTCATCAAGACCCTTCTCTAGGATGTGGCTCAGTGGTTAAGCATCCCTGGGTTCAACCCTTGGTACCAAAAAAAAAAAAAAAAAAAAAAAAGAAAAGAAAAAGTTCCTGAATCAAGATATTTCATTTGGTTCAGTGAGCCAATACATCTCCTGATTTGAATGAACTAACTAGATCTGGATGTCTGATACAACTAAAAATAATGAGTTAAATATGTCAGTTTACCTTTTTTTAAAAGTCCAGATATAAAAATGTGTTTTCTATTGAATTGAGTTTCTACTGTTAGCATTTAATAAAATAATTTTGTGCTTCAAGTGGAAAGCACTTATAATTTCAGTTATAATTTCTCAAAGAGGCCAAAAACTGAATTGTAATTTTATGTTTAGACAGCTTGAACATATGCCCTAATAGGCTGTGATAGTCACTACTCGATTCTTATTAGACTTGTCTAAAATACAGGGTGAAACATTTTTGACTGAGTAATTTGACACCCTTATAAAAAACATACTGCATCCCTTCTGCTTGGGAAGTTCATCTTCCACATACCCCAATACCTTCTCCTGCTTCATTCAATCAGGTTTCTGTTCCACATGACAGTGAAGCTCTCCCCCTATTTTATCTAAAAGCTACCCACTACTTGACTTATTTTGCTACTTCGTAGAACGTATAATTACCTGAAACTCTGCTACTCATCTTTTGGTTTACCACTGTCTCCCACACTAGAATGTAAACCTCTGGAGAACAGGAATTTTATTTAATTATTTAATGAATGTTTTTCCATTTGCTGTGGAAACTGTGCCAAAATAAGTGTATCAAAGACATATTGACTAACTTCAATGAAATTTATATGCTTCTCTCCCTGACAATATGCCAAGTCCACATTTTTTAGTCTACCTTACAGTTGGCTGCGGCCCTATAGTAAATCAGGATATGAACATGGATAATATGCACTTCTACAAAATCTAGCCCATACAACCTCCCATGTCTAAAGAAGCCATCCTCTCAGGGTGCCTGGGACAGTTATGGGTTATACTTGTTTTCGTCTGGCTAGTGACCCTTCAACTCCTGGAACTATTCCAGTTTAATAAATTGTACAGATATCATACTTATGCCGTGTGTCACACTGTAGCACGTTGCATACAAACTCGGTGACCCTGGAAGCTGCGTAGATTGTGTAGCTTCTGGAAGGAAAGATCTTGGACCATGGCATCACCACTTGAGAGAGAACTGCCTGTCCACCCATTTGGGATGTTTTTAAGAAAAGAAATTCTTAATAAATCTTACTATTATATATAATTATAACACACTGATAAAAAAAAATAACAAGTTATTTTGAACTTGAGCTATTACACATTTTTGGACTTATTTATTATAGCAGTTAATGTACTATAACACAGGAATCCGAAAGTAAACTGTTAGTATTTAGAATATATAAAATTAGAAAATCTAGATGCTTATATTTTAATGGTACAAATGCAGTTTGTACCATTAAAGTACACTTTCCAGTTAAAAGTAATTTTAAAGACTCACAGAATTAAATCTGTATAATATTCCATGATTTGCTTTATGATGCCTGTGTTGTTAGTTAGTAAAAATTAACTCAGAGTCATAATAAATAGCCTGGGTTGTCCGTTCCCACAGGGATGGTTAATCTGGCTATTCTATTGTGGAACATTTCATGAGCATGTAGGAAAATATTATATGATTGGTTGGAATAATTTGATTACTCTGTGTTCACCAACTGGAAAGTCTAGTCATAATATCATTTTTGTCTTCATTTTGTCCCTTGATAAGCAATTCATGTAGCCAATCAAGCTGAATCAAATCTTTCTGGAAGGCAAAAATCTTGCAAACTGTCTCTGACACCATCTGTTGCACAAAGAAAGAAAATATGGTATACTAATTTGTAAGTTATGAAGTAGCCAGGGGACAACATGGTGGTGGTTTTTGAGTCAGTGAATTTCTGTAAGACCTCACAGTCCAATAGATGCTAAAGATTGCACAGTGCCTGGCCATAGAAATATGGAGAAAACATTTTACCTGCCATTTGTCCTAGCCCCTCTAGTGGTCACCCCAACAAGAAAGCAAAAGTACATTTCTTTTAGGTAGTTATATGCATTTTTTAAAAACTAAGCAAACAGTTACTGAAATTGTATCCAAAAATTGTAAAACCACATATTGAAGGACAAAGTATGCCTCCTTTACCTCCTTCCTGCTACTTTATTCTTCATAGATAGCATCTACTAAAAATTGCTTGTTTTGACTATCTTGTATTTTGGAATATTTTTACAAATGTCTGATGGCCCTTGCTCTTTGCTCATCAAAATATTAACTGAGAGATCTGTGAGGGGAAGTAGGTCCTTTGACTACTGGATTTGATCATCAGCTGATTGCATTTGGCATGCTGGCATCAATGCCTGGAGAGAATTTTACTCCCTTAAGTCACTGTGGCCCCTGCCTAAACAGTGTGTCCACACATCACCCTTCTTGGATGTAGGACAAGGGATGAGAGTCTGATGGTCCCAGTATTCAGTGTGCAGATTTTCTCTTCATCCTTATATATCTGATTTTGAATTTCACTCCCTCTCCCAACCCAAATGCTCCTGAGGGCCCAGGTTTAGATCTTCTTAGTTCAATTTTTAGTGTATGCAGAGTAAATTTCCCATCTCCAAGGTACCGTTGGGTATTGCTGACTGTGGTGTAGTGGCTGGACTGTACAGGGAAAGACAGAGTCTACAACTTCCACAGTTTTTCACCTGTGCTCCATCTTCACCTTTTGTAGTACCCTGTGTTTCCATGACCCTTCAAGTAGAACAGCATTGAAATAATTTCCCCTAATTTCTCTGAATAATCATGTTTTGTGGGTTTATGGAATTGCAAATCGTTTTCCATGAGGTAACAAATATGGGCAAGATTATACACAAAAATGGGAAAAAAAGCATTTGGCTAAATTATAAACTTTGTCATATAGAGTCTCATGCTTATTAATATCAGCCTCTGTACACATTGTATGGATATTTTAAAGAAATACTTTACTATGATGATGATACCTCGTATAATTCAAGTATCTTGTAATTCCTTCAGGAGAAGTGTTCTTTGATTTGAATACATTCTTTGATTTGATAACGTATGATACTTTTTGTATTAGTCAGGATTCTCTAGAGAAACAGAAGTAACAGGAAGTATGATTATAAAAAGGGGATTTATCAGATTGGCTTACACGACCAGAAGCAGAATAGTCCACAACGGCAGTCTGCAGGCCAGTAGCTTCTCAGTCCAAGAGGCGGAAGCCGCAGAACAAGAAGTATCAACATTGCTAACCTAGTCTGAGACCAAAGCTTCTGGAAACTACCTGGAATCACTGGCAGAGTCCACTTTGGAAGTGAAGAAGCAAGAGTCCGATATCCTCAGACAATCGAAGCAGTGATCAAGAACCCGCTCAAGAAGGGTCAAGCTTGCATCTGCTTCCTTGTTCTTCTAACTTTTATTCCATCCAAGCCAACATTCTATTGGGTGGTGCTGCCCACGCTTAGAGAAGGTCTCCACTTCAGTTCACTATCCCACATTCCAATCACTCCTAGACACACTCTCATTGACATACCCAGAAGCCTCTTAATCATCGGCATCTGTTAATCCAATCAAGTTGACAATTCAAATTAATCATTACAACTTTCCCATGGAATTTGGAATAACTGGCTTAGGTTTTTCTGATTGGAACATTTATTTTATGAAGATAATTACTAGGCAAGACTTTCATTGCATATTATTCTCATGAAACAAAATATTATAATATTATGTTGGAACTTTGTATTACTGGGACAATGGGACAGCCATTTTTTAGGCTAACCATAAAGTTGACATAATCACATGGAGTTTTTAAAGAGTAGGGATGAGATTCTGCAACACATTGACTTTATCTAAATCAGTACACATTAAGCAGGAAATGTAAAGATAAACTGGGAGACTAATTTGAACAAGGGTTATATATATATATAGAGAGAGAGAGAGAGAAATTTTATATATATATATATATATATATATATATATATGCCACACTAAAAGCAGTAGGAATAAGTACTTGATAGAAGTATGATAGATCAATATGATTTGTATTCTACTAAGTCTCTGAGTCAAGTTTGAACAATTTTTTCAGCTTGAATAAATCCCCCTTTAAAGTAAGTTGGACGAGAAGACATTAAATGTATCTTATTTTGAATGAAAGTCTTCTGTCAATATGTGAATTTGTTTTTTAATATGCTGAGATACTTAACAAAATTAAATATCAGTACCTATATAAATGTGATTATTTGTTACTTCATTAAAAAAACTTTTGACGTAGTTTTATAATGAGCAACGCCAGATGTGGTTAGGGATATATTTTCTGGGGAAGCTGCCTCAGGATCTGTAATAGTGTCCTACTGCTGCTGTAACAAATCATCTCAAATTTAGTGACTTAAAACAACACAAATTTATTATATTACAGTTCTGTAAAAGTGCCTCACTGTAGAATATCTGTCTAAAATCAAGGTTTCCGCAGAACTGCACTCCTTTCCTTGAGGTTCTAGGTGAGGATCTACTTCCCTGACTTTTCCAGCTTGTAGAGGCTGTCTAAATTCCCTGGCTTGGAACCATGCTTCTCTATGTCCAAAGCCGTCAGCATAGCATCTTTCTGATTCTGTTCTTTCGTTGCCGTTCTTTGTGACAGGAGAACTTCTCTTTTCTCAAGGACTGTGAAGTTAGATTGGCCCCACATGTATAATTGAGGATAATTTCTCTTTCTCAAGGTCCTTAGCCTGAATTACATCTAGAAGTCCTCTTTTCCATGTAAAGCAACATATTGGAAGATTCCAGGAAATAAGGTATGAATACCTGTCAGGGAGTATCATTCTGCCTATAGGCTCTAATCTTAGATTCTCTATAAAAGCAAATATGTAGATCCAATTTCAAATAAAATCTCCTCATTTATTCAACATAGTTCAATCCTCTTTGGCTGGGGACATTGATACCATACCATAAGAGCCACTGTAATTTTTTTGTGCAATTTAAAATTGAATTTCTATTGTGTTTCAGGCACTTAGCTAGGAACTAATGAACTATAAGTGGAGGAGGGTCTAATTAAGGATATTGCAGTGGAGTAAGAAGATAATTAAACAATATCATAGGGGCAAGCACAGAGTGCCATGGGATTTGAGATACACACTACATACACTACATACTTAAAATCTTGGCAAGATGTTTTGGAAATAAAGACAGCTAAGCTATTATGAGTGCTTTGCCAGAAAGGAATGTGTGTGTGTGTGTGTGTGTGTGTGTGTGTGTGTGAGAGAGAGAGAGAGAGAGAGAGAGCTAAGGAATAGGAGAGGTTATAGGACCATTGCATTTTTATTTTACCCCTGCATTCTGGAGATATTGGTGGTATAAGAAACAGACAGGACTTCTGCCTTCATGAAGCTCAAAAGAACTGGATTCTTTAGAACTCAAGTAGTTGAGTGTCCTAATTTAACAGATTAAGCAGAAGTAATAAGAATTTTTATAGTGCAAACGAACAAGTAAGGACAAAGGAGTGGAAGAGAACCAGAGCAGTCATGAGGGTGGACAGTCAAGAATGGGAGATGGTAGGGAGATCCCCTTTGAGAGCTTCCTTTAGTTTGTTAGAACACCTAGAAAATGAAGGTGTTCTAAACTTTAGGAAGTTTACCTTTTAGGGGTGATTTTAAAAAAATCTCAGGGGAAGGGCTGAGTTTGTGGATCATTTTTTGCATGTTTACTCTTTAGTTCATTTTCTTTTAAGATGACCTAGATTTGGGTAAAGAAGTTACTATGCATAGGCTGGAAGGGTTCTGAACAGAAGAAAATAGTTCTTATTGAATTCAGTTTTCACCTATGTGACAGAAAAGACTAATTTGCAAACCCGATTCATTGACCTGGTCTTATTTTGTAGATTATGGCACTAAGCAGTTTGTGCATCACCTGACTATGCAATGATCACTTAGCATTGCAATTTCCTGCAAGCTTCTGCTGAATGATTTCAGTTGATGCCTGTTGTTCCTCCTTATCCTTCATTCTTGCCTCATCTCCATGTGCTGATAAACAAACAAACAAACCCTGGCAAGTTGAGATGGTACTGCTATTCTGGGAGCTCCCAAAGGAAGTGTGTGAATTCTGGACAAAATTGAATATTATCAGAATTCATGGGAGACCAAGGAGAGAATAACAGCATCTGTGAAGTCTTATCTGGGAGGACGACTCATCTTTTCAGTCTTCCTTGTCCCTGTTAGTACATTTCGTGCTTTGTATTTCTTAAATCTGAACTTCTACCTTGACTTGTTTGTACTAAATCATCTTCTTTTGAAAGCTGATTAGGTCAAAGAACCTAGTTTAACAGCATTTTTATTGCTTCATCTTATCACAAAGTTCATCACTTTCTGATAAAATCTAGTTCTATATATTATGTTGATTACCTAATATCATATTGATGAAAATAGGTGATTAACTACATTTTAAATTAGAGTAGCAGGTGGCAAAAAACCAGACAGATGTGCTTATTATTGGTTTTGTCATAAGAATTGGAATTCTTAAATCCTATTTTCGTATTGTAATTTAAGAGGATAGGAACTCCAGAATTTTCAAGTGGAATGGGGGCTCTTGTAATGAAAAATGAAGAACATGTATGTTATTATATTATAAAGATTTGCAATTATGCCTTGATTGCAGTTAAGGGATTACATGTTTTTAATGAAGTGCACATCGTCAGTGTGCAAAGCAATAAAAATGAAAAAGTTACAGAAGTGAAAATTTAATATATATGATAATACACATAAATCTATTAGAGAAAGAAAAGCAGAATTAATTATAATTTGGTACCCAGAGGGTATTATGAATAAAAATGTAAGGAATTAGGAAATAAAAAATTCATTTTGTAATTAGTTTAGCACAGTAAAATTAGAAAAGAAGTCAGTTTCTTTAAAGGTCCTGATAACTTATAAAAGGTTTCATGAAAGGGAAGTGGGAAAATGTTAATTATGGGTAGTACCTAAAAGGTAAAAAAAACAAAAATCTATGCTATATTGAAATAACAATGATTAAATTTCTAATTAACTCATGGTTTCATTTTGAAAACTAATCACAACAGTGTTTGGAAAATTCTAAATATTCAAGTGAAATGCAAAGATATGGGTGATACATTTTTGAAGCTCAAGTGACTTGGAGCACCATTAATTTTCTCCACTACTTTTCAGAAAAGCAACATGAAGTTAAACTTTTGGGGTTGTTGTCCATAGTCAGAACTCTCAACATTTTTGAGAGTTCTGATGGGCTATTGTTCTATGTATGGATTTGGTTCTTTTTAACATATAAAAAATAAAGTTTTTATTATAAAAGTGTTGATTTTTTTTTCTGGGATACATTTTATCATGATAAAGGCTGTATTTTAAGTAAGCAAAGACACAGCAGTCAAAGCCTATTCTTTCAGTATTTACGCATGTGGGCCTGCAATAATCTTAAAGCAATCCAACTGATAACCTAGGTTTGTTAGATGCACATGGTTTTTGAACTATCATAGAATGTTGGTACACACAATTTTGGATGAGCTACGATGTTAACCAGTACAGGGCTTAGAGATACCAAGGGTTGCTTTCTGTAAATGATCATGACTGGTAGATTTAACCAAAAGTAATTTTTGAATTTTCCAGTAACTGTTCTGTCCTTGAGGTAACAGAATGCTCAGACATGCTCTTAGGAGCAATTATTTTATTAAAGTATACCATGTGTTAAGGCAATTGTTATGGACATTGACTAGTTCAACTGAAGCTGTCAACTAAAAGTTCCTATTCAACCAGTAACTCATTACTCCAAAGGCCACTGTGGTGTAGCTAGTATCTTTAGAAACTCCAAAAAATTATCTCTGGCTTGTTGTTTGTCCTGTTTTGATTAAATGATATGGCATTATTTTATGCAACTGAAATTCCTTGTTTGTGGTGTAATTGGATACCTGTTATGGGCTAAATTGTTCTCACAAAATTCATATCTTGAACCCTTAAATCCCATGTGACTCTATTTGAAGATAGCACCTTTAAGGATGTCATAAGGTTAGATTAGGCTATAACAGTGGAGCTTTAACCTGACAAGACTGAGGTCCTTACAAGAAGAGAAAGAGATGCCAGAGATCTTATTCTCCCCCATAACACAGAGGCACGTGAGGACAAGTGAGAACATGATTATCTGCAAGCCATTGGAGTTACCTCACCAGAACCAACCTGGAGCTCCCTTCTCTTAAGTCACCTAGTCTGTCTGTTCAGGAAGCCTGTGCAGACTAATATAATAACCAAGTAAATCACAGATAGCAATCACAGGGTTTGTCTGGGTCAGATAAAATATTAAATATTTTGTGATCATGTATCTTGATATCGTTGTATAGGGAGCCTGGAGATGAAATTATAAATGCTTTAAATTCGCAGGACCTGCTCTTTGTATGTCATTTTGGTTACTGTCAATACCCAGGTGAAATAAGCAGTGATCAATTGAGCAGCCTCTTGTCTGTCTGTCTGTCTTTCTTTCTTTCTTTCTTTCTTTCTTTTTTCTTTCTTTCTTTCTTTCTTTCTTTCTTTCTTTCTTTCTTTCTTTTTCTTTCTTTCTTTCTTTTGGTTTCATATGAATTGTTGTGTTCTAAATACATAATGATTCATAAATTCTGTGATTATTTCAGTGGAATGTTGTCCATTCTATTCACATCCTCTTAGCCTGGTGTCCCTAATGGTTTCAGGGCAGTGTGACTTAACACTAATCTTAGCATGCAGTTCAGAGTTTTGTGTCTTTTTCACTTTCACTGTATTTCACAGTGGGTAAGGATGTGCTAACGTCTATGATCCCATAGGAGACTAGGGGAAGCATGTTAAATCCTTTCTAATAATTTCATTAATTTGAGTAGTAAAAGAAAGTGAATTTCATAGACTTCTATTTTCCAGTATTTCTTTGGTTCAAAACTAAATAGTTGGTTGTAATCATGCCTTTTTAAGTTAAAAGCACTACTATTATCTTTTAATCATTTCATTATTCATATTTTTATTACCATATAAGGTAAGTCAGCTAAGTGGAATATTTTATTTGAGTGGCATACTCTCAAAAAGGAAAAACAAATATTTGGGGTACACATATCTTTCCAAACAATACTGTAATTTTCTAACTTCACGAAAGATTAAACATTTCTTTACTTTTTTATCTTACATGTTTAAAAACAGATACTATTTCACAGCTTTTATTTGTAACAGTGTAATATTGTGAAAAAAAATCTGGTTAACTGGGCCTTGAATCTTGGTTCTATTACTTGATCTTGTTAAAGTCATTGTACTACTTGACTTTATTCTTTATCTGTCAAATGTAGATAACAAGTCATGTCCTAATGGGGCTATGGTAAGGACTGGGTAAAAAAGTTGTATGTGTTATATTTGGTGTAGTAGTGACAAGCACATGGACAATGAAAGTTATTGAAGAATGAATTTTTGAAGAACTTCTGTTAACTCAGGATTGCCTAAGAAGAGAGTTGTGCCTAGGATCTGCATAGATTTTTTTTCTCAGAGTGTCCTAGGTCTCTAGGTGGTACAGAGATTAGAATAGAGGCATAGAACTAATCTTCTGCAACCTCACGTTTTACTTGCTTTTCTGGATCTGTGAAAGAATTAACTGAGATAATACATAGCTTCGAAGTGCTTTTTATAGCCTCTGTGATACAATAAGTAACTTCTGGGAGTGAACGGTAGCCAGCAGCCTTTTTATCCTTAACCATGCTTCAGGGATCAGAACTGCTCATTCTCCATTCTAGTACCTTGGTCGTGGCTTTGGGTAATTACACAAGGATTTGGGGATTGGCTACAACTCTAATTCTTGGGTGTAATTCATAGGAGAGTCTACACTGAACCAAATAGTAGTCATAGTGAAGTACAAAGCAAAGGCTCCTTAGTATTCTCTCATTTTTCCATCTAATGTTTCACATCATGTAAAGATTGAAGAACACAGACAAGTTATTTGAACAGAGAAATTTAAAAAATGGAAGTCTTTCTCTGCTTTCTTCTCATTCTCTCTCAGCACACTGCAAACAAGAAAATATTTCAGTTATGTTATTTTTGTTTGGATATCATTTGTTGGGTAATGATTTACAACTACTTGGTAACGTGAAAAATAAGAAGTGCACAGTCCAAGTGGTGATAGGAATTAGAAACGAAACTCACGTAGTATTAGAAAAAAAAAATGACCTTAATGAGTTTTTTGTGACCCCATGACTTTTACTTAGATACTTGAACATACAGATGCCTGATATAGTTCAAGATAGGTATGTGCATATTACAAAGAAAATCAACATTTTTCTTAATCAACTACTGTTTTTAGTAAGGGTGTTAGTGGAAGATAGTAAAACACAGATATATTAAGGAACTCAGTGTCAAGGACTTTTAATTACATGCGACTGATGACTATAATAAAAGCTTCATTTTGATCATATTTGGTATAAGGAGGAAACAAAAATTAGTACAAGATATAAATACTAAATATATATTTGTTAAAGGAATAATTTCCTGGTGTATCACAGCTTGTGCATCTTAAGGATAATCCTGAGGTATGATGTACTTCTATTTCACAGAAGTACAAATTAACTATCTGCTTGCATTTTTTGCATTAATTAGTTTATGGCATGACATGAATAATGAGACTGAAATTTTGTTTTTTAAGCCCCAAATCATCAGGAACCGTTAAGTGGGCTAGACTTCTCTTGGATACCACATAATCAAAACTTTGCACTTTCCTCCTCTTCTCTGACTTGTCCCCATCCGTGCTGCTTATATCCATTGATCCCCAGGAGCAAGCCCATCTTCCTCAGCATCTCCATTCTTGTCTTGCTATACCTGTCAACGTTTTAGACTTCTCCATTGTCAGGGGTGGGCATTTGGCCTTCTGTGAAAAGAATGGAAGCATCTGAGAATTCTTTAGCATATATTTTTATTATACTGGTATCGATTTACTGTATCACTCTTTGACTGGGCAGTACATTGACATTCACTGAGTAACTCCATGAATATTGCTTAATTAAGTTACCGACAGAGGTTACCTTGGTGAAAAAAATAGAGGAAGGAAAAGGGGAAAGGTCCTTCTGAAAAACATGGGAAAGGATGCACAACAGACGGTGACAGAATATTTTTCATGGTGTCCTGAAAAAGCATGCCTGTAGAGCAGAGTGGACAGGACACTACAGGGAAGAACTGAACCTGGGAATCAGCCTCGATTACCAAGAGCTGGGCGAGACCCTCCTCTTTATCTTCCTGTGTTCATTTCCAAAGGGGGAAGTCTGGATCTGGTTGCCTCTAAAGGGCTATTTCACATTCCAGCTTTTTTAATTCTACTGATGACAGAATTGATTTTGTGCCCATTAAATTGCAGATGGCATTATTCTGATTGGGTTTCTAATACCTTGGAAGAAAGGTGTAAAGTTCCATGTGTCAATGATTAATTAAAGAAATGTTTCATTAAACTGAAATTAAATTTTTAGTGAATGGTGTGATTTAGTGTATCAGATACATTTTTTATTTATCCTGATATTAGACTTTCCCCCAAAGTGGGCCAAATGAGTAAGTCTCTTAACCAGAATCATATTCAAGATGAGTGAGCAATTAACAGGGTGAATTTTTAAAAGAAATCACAAGGAGTTGATATTAGTAGACATTAACTACTCCATGATATCTATTGTTATTCAAACTTTTATTAGGGAAATGCTCTAATATTGTTCTTAGAGTTTTAGGAAATTCCTAGAAAAGTGAGAGAAAATCAAGGAAATGAAATGTGGTAATGTATATTTTAAAAGGGTATCTAAAATATCAATAGTTTGGGTTTTTTAAATTAAGATGGAGAACATTCATTATAGTTTTCCAGCATTTGAAAGGGAATTATGGAAAGGATTGTGTTCAATTATCCTCCATCTTCATTGGGATTGAAAGAGAAGAGGGGGCTTTTGTTTGCAGCAAAAGGAAGAATTCATTTAATAGATTTTTACTTTTGCCTAAATTATAATTAATACCAGTTGAGAGAAGGAGGAGTCTCTCCTTTTAAGAAATTAAAAAATGAGTAATAAACTTAAATCCTTATTCATTTGAATATGTTTCCACTTCATGATTCTTTGAAGATCCTATATGGACTCCAGCATTTTTCCAGAATTAAAAGCAGGAAGAGGAGATATATTTGTTAGAAAGTTGTTTCCCCCCAAAACATTATTTTTCTTTCATCCTTTAAGGTAAAGCTCTTCACATATTTTTGCTTTGATATCTAAACAAGCTTATGAGCATTCACACTAAAAGGAAATGGGAGAAGCCAGCCGTTGAATTTCTTTTCTTTCCTCTTCCTCCCCCGTCACAGAATAAATAGGAAGTTTGAGAAGCTGCTGTGAGGTTGCCCGGGCTGCTACACTTCCCTCAGCACACTCCATGGCCCCGGGTCTTTGAAGGGAAATGGGCTCAACTTGTGCCACTTCTCAGGTTTGCTTCTTAAGCCCACTTTGCAGAGCTTTTCAAGTGACGTGAAATAAGTGGTGCACCTCCCTACTGTTCCCTATTAGAGCAAAATTTAGCAGACACTTAAAAGCATTTCATAGTTTCAGAACAGAAACACAAAATAAATTCAAGTATTTGGATTTTTGCCAAGTCCTTCAGAGAAAACTCAGACTCTCCTTTTCCAGTGGGAATCTCTTGAAATTTTCCTTTAGGTTATGGAAAGTAAATAGAAAGAACCCTGGCTCACATCTTTGGTAGTTCAGACACAGGAAATTATTGCTCCCATGGGGTGTGTAACTGGAATTAATACAGCCAAAGGTTGGGACTGGTTAATGGCTGCATGTTGTGTGTGTGTGTGTGTGTGTGTGTGTTGCACGACCCTTGGAGCAGTGACGGAGCAGGGAGTAGCTAAGAAGGAAAGACAAGAAGACAATAATGAAATGTTTGGAAATTAAAGGGTCACAGAAAGTCTAGGACTCATTATGGTAGTGAAGGTAAGTCCGAGAGGTAAGAGGTGGTAAATCTTACAGTTTACTTTCCATGCTGTAAGCCTTGGGCGGTTACTTTGGTCTCAGTTACTTCATTTTTAAACAAAGGAAAATAAAAATGACTACCTCACAGAATTGTTATGAGAGTTAAATCAGACAATGAATGCAAAATAACAATTACATGATTGATAAACATTCCATATGCCGACAATGAGGAAAAAGTCGAAGAATACCATGATTGAAAGTAGTGGGGGAAAAAAAAAAACATGGCTAAGGGCTGGGGATAAGTGCTAGAACACTTCCCTAGCTTGTGCTGAGGCTCTGGGTTCAATTCCCAACACTGCTTGAAACAAACAAAACAACTACAACAGAAAACTATGGCTGAATAGATTTTTAAATTTTATTTTATTTTTTATTTTTTAGTTTTACATACTTCATTTTGATTCATTATACACATATGGGGTACAAATTTTCAATGGTTGTGCATAATGTACATTCATATCATTCTTGTTAATCATACATGTAAATAGGGTAATGATTCTGTCTCATTCCACCATTTTTCATGTCCCCACCCCTCCCCCTCTCATTTCCCTCTATGCAATGTAAAATTTCTCCATTCTTCTCTCACCACCCACTCCCAAACAGATTCTATATCATCATCCATCAATAAATATATGAATATATTTTTCACAAGAGACATGTGACTTATCATCTACTTATCAGGGAAAACATTTGGTCTTTGTTGTTTTGGGATTGGCTTATTTCACTTAGCATGACAACGTCCAATTCCATCCATTTATCTGCAAATGCCATAATATTATTCTTCTTTATGACCGAATAGTATTCCATTGTGTATATATACTACAGCTTCTTTATCCGTTCGTCTGTTGAAGGGCTTCTAGGTTGGTTCCACATTCTAGCTATTGTGAATTGAGCTGCTATAAACATTGATGTGGTTGTGTTACTGTAGTATGCTAATTTTAAGTCCTTTGGGTATAAACCAAGGAGTGGGATAACTGAGTCAAAAGGTGGGTCCATTCCAAGTTTTCTGAGGATTCTCCACACTGCTTTCCAGAGTGACTGTACCAATTTGCAACTCCACCAGCATTGTAAAAGTGTGCCTTTTCCCCCACAGCCACACCAGCATCTATTATTGTTTATGCTCTTGATAATAGCCATTCTAATTGGAGTAAGATGAAATCTTAGAGTTGTTTTAAATTGCATTTCTCTAATTTTACAGAAGAGGCCGAAATCAATGAATATATGAATAGATTTTTCACAAGAGACATGTGACTTCTTAGCCTTCTGTTGGACGATCCTGGGCAAGTTCTTCTCTCTGATGGGCTGGATATTACTTTTCACTGAGATGTACCTTGTCTGCTCCTAGTGGGCTCTTGTTCTAGACTTGACCCTTTGAAGTGCATCAGGTACTGCTGTTGGTAAGTCTCTTGAGGATGCAGGGCTTGGGTTCAGTCTTATCAGATCAAGTGGGACAATCTCCTGTCTCTGTTCATATGCCACACTTGGGTTTCCAGCTGCTTCCTTGCTATTTTACTTCTCGATTTAACCACATGAGGTAGATGGGCATAGATTTTATAGCCACTCTGGGGAGAAAGGAACTAAACCAGCAACTACGAATGTGCCAGAGAATTTAATTTGATGTCTCTTTCTTAGCACATGCATTGTGCAAATATTTTTCAGCTCCTGAAGTTTACCTATGGTGGAATTCAAGTTTATTTCTTTTAAATAAATGGTGTAGTCCAAAGGAAACTTTTCTCATTAAAGACAAAAATATTAACTTGCCAGTTGTCTATGATAATATTTATTCTTTTTAATTTATTAAAATATATTAAATTTGGAGAGAAAAAAACTAATCTTGGGTTTTTATGTATCAAGTTACTTTATAGATTCTCTTTGGTCTTTAGGAGAGAAACCAATATAAAGTGCCAATATTCTGATAATTATATTTGGAAAGGTTTGCCCACCCTTTTCTTTCTTCCTGTCCTCCTCCGTTCCTATCCATTGGCAGATTTTGAATTTTTTGATTCATGTGCACAGCATTAATAATAAACAACACTTCTAGGGCACATACTCTCCTAGGTTCTTTCCTGAGCCTTTGTACACTTAGGTTTGTAGAAGTCACTAGGAGAGACCAGGAAAGTGAAACTATGCATTTTGATATTTCTTCAAGTAAAATCTACATGAACCACTTTATCTTCTTTGGTGGAGAGATTCAGATGTGTGAACTTACTCCTGGTCAGCCAGTATACCCCTGGTCTAGGTGTGTCAATTTTGTTTTAAAAACAATATACTGGTTTATCACATCAGTCAATTAAATGCCTGGGTCCTTGGTGGGTATTTTAAAATCTTGCTCAAATTTCTATTCCTCATCTGGGGTCTATTTCAGGTTCATAGCATATAAGGTAGTGTGGTTATCAGGTTAACTAATGTACATTTTGTAAGTTTATCTCATTGAATAAAGTGTTTTTCAAAGACAATTGTAAATTGACTTTAAGATTGTCTACGGTTTTCTCTAGGAGGGAAGACAAATGATTATCACCCTAAAATAGGGAGAGAAAAGATCCTACACTCAGTAGAAGATTTTTTTTTAAAAAATTTTAAAATTTAATTTTACTTTTGGTAGCTAATATGAACGAAACACCATATTATAATCTGAAAGAGTATATAGGCAGTTCTCTTCTCCAATTTCTTGTGATAGCTTCCTATTATTAAAAGAAAATGCCTGAGCTAATTAACTTATAAAACAGAAGAGGGCCGGGCGCAGTGGCGCATACCTGTAATCCCAGCACTTGGGAGGCTGAGGCAGGAGGAACGTGAGTTCAAAGCCAGCCTCAGCAACGAGTGAGACCCTATGCAACTCAGTGAGACCCTGTCTCTAAATAAAATACAAAAAAGGGATAGGGATGTGACTCAGTGGTGGAGTGCCCCTGGGTTCAATCTCTGGTACCAAAAAAAACCCAAAAAACCAGAAAAGGTTTGCTTTGGTTTACGGTGCTAGAGGTTCCAGTCCAAGATGAAGGGCGTAGAAGGCATAGAGTTAGGTCTCCGAGAAGGCTGCACATTATGCTGAGAGTGCATGGCCAGGCAAGCTGCTCACGTATGGCCATGAAGCAAGAAAGGGAGAGAGGAAGAGGCTGAGGTCCCACAATCCTCTTCAAGGACATGCCCCCATTGAAGTAAGGACCTCCTACAAGTCCCTCCCTAAAGTCTCCATTGCTTCCAGTAGTGCCACCCTGGAGAGTGAGCCTTTAACACATGGGCTTTTGGGTACATGAATCCATTTGTATCATCCCCTTTTAAAATTCTGTTGCTTTGCCTTTATAAAGATGTCCCTTTTAAAACTTACACTCCATTCCTCACCCACCTTCGTGCACTCAAAGGACAATTTTTGCTTCCATTGGAGCTGCTGACCTTACAAAATGGATGTGACTCGATTTTATCGAAGGTCAGTTTTGTGGGAACATTGTACTTAAAACTACTTGTATAGGAGACCACAAATGGCCACATTTTAATTAGAGTATTGATGAGAAATTCTTTCTTTCTCATTCCCTTGAAGCGCCTCCCTGTACTGGAGGGTAAATTCTAATGTGGCAGGTTTCATGCTCCAGGTTTTATTTGTCTGCAGTGACATCAACAGGCAACCTTCAGACCGTTACACTCAATGTATCTTTGGCACAGTCTTTGGAAAAAAGTCATGAATGACTTCAGTATGTCTAAAATAAATAGATACATAATTTTTAACATTTTAGACCTCAAACATATGATGTGACTCTTAAATAATACTCAAGACAATAGACTTATATAAGAAGATAAGAGTAATAGGAATAAAATAAGATGATTAAATTAGAGTGAGAGAGAAAGAGAAGGAGGAAGGGGGTAAAGAAGAATAAAATATTCAAACAGTAATACAAAAATGTAGTTATTACTTTTCAGTTATTATACTGCACAAAACTAAAATTTTTAATTAGTAAATGGAAAGCAATCAAATCTAAAATAGACCTTCACCATTCTATGTTTAACAAAAATGGGGGAAAAATGTTACAAATTATCTCAAGTTTCTACCAAGTCTAAATTACTTCACATTAAGGATCTCCTTGGTCCAGCTCAATGAAGTTAGCTTGAATTTGTTTTTATTTCACACGTGGAATGAGAATAAAAAGGGAATTTCTTTGGCAGCTTAGATGTCATTATAGACACTCTGTTTATGCATGCTTACAATTGCAAAAACATTTTAAATTAGGAAAAACCTGAATCTTGCAACCTAGTCATTTGTTGTATTCCAAATTCCCACAAGATGGCAGAATTTCAGAGCATTTTAAAGTATGTGCCTGGATAGGTATGTAGAATTATTTTAAATCTTGTAACTAGGTTAAGCACAAATCCTGTTTTCTGATCAGTGATGCAAATAATACACGGAACAGAGTCCAAGTCTTCCTCTCGTTATTTACAGATTCTACTAAATAGAAGGAAGGAAACAAGGAGTGCTCAGGGTTTACTATACTTTCTCATAGAGAACCGCTTTCTTGTTTTATAACTAATTCGAGGTCATTCGTAATCACTCAGGAACGTACTTCCACATCTGTGTGTTCCATTTGGTTTATTCATGAGGGTCAGGGATCAGCTGGGATTCAGGCTTTAACAGATGGAACTTGGTGTCTTGGTATTTAAGAGGTTCCAGCCGCATGGCAGTGTGGTTCTGCAAGCAGCAAGGAGCAGTCAGTACTGTCCGTCACCAGGCTGTGCTTATGAATATTTAAACGCTTATATTTCACTCATTAAAGGTTTGATATGCTCCAGATGATACAGGATTGTTGAGTGTTGAACTCCTCAAGGAAACAGACTCCTCTGTCTCTCTTTCTCTCTCTTTCCACTCCTCCATCTTTCCCTTCTCTTATTTCACTTCTTCCTTCTCTTTTTCTTCTTGATATTGGTGGTGATATTGTGACCGTAAGTAACTCTCAAGGTCTCTATGTAGCCATGAATGTTTTTGTCTTAGGCTGTTTGGACTGCTATCAAAGTACCATTAAGTTTCTGAGTAATTTATAAAAACAGAAACTTATTGTTTAACGTTCTAGAGTCTGGGAAGCCCAAGATCAAGGTGCCAGCAGATTTAACATCCACTCAGGCTTTATAGATGTGTTCAAACAAGGCAGAAGGGACAAATAAGCTCTCTTGGACCCCTTTTTATAAGGGTACTCTCCCATTCATGAAGGCTTCAACCTCAGGATCTAATCAGCTCACAAAGGTCCCACTTTCCAAGATTATTGCACTGAGAATTAGGTTTCAGCATATGAATTTGGGGGGACACAAATGTTCAGACCGTAGCATCTTCTGTAGCCCAAGAAAGAAGAAGGAATTACTGAACCCGGAACAGAGTAAGTTATAGTGAATAACAGCCTACGAGATTGAGGTTTAAAGTTACTACCTTTATTTACCTTGCCTAAAAATTTGTATTCATCTTCCCTTTGTCTTCATAAATGTAACTTCTACATTCTTTAAGGTTATCTAGGGATAGGTGGCATTTATTTTTGGAAGTCACCTTTTAAAATTAAGATGTAAACAGCTAGACAGTTCTTTAATTTGGTAAGAAGGATATATGTAATTTTGAAAATACTCTCTGTCCTGGTGTTAACTTTACAATTCTGCTTAAATCCATCCCTTGAACTATTGAGAGGCTGTTTATGTTACAAGATGCCAAAGTTCACGGGGGAAAAAAATTACTTAATTACTGATGAAAAGCATCTCTATACTAGATGAGGAATTTATTCTTAATATTGTAACTGTTAATTATGGTATCTAAACTTGGGAAATAATTGCCTTGGTGGTTAGGTGGAGGCTCAGTTTATAGCTGTTATACCCTTGGGGGAGTTTATTTTTGGAGTTTAACTGAGTTGTTGCACAGGTTGCTCCCAAAATGCTTAAGGGTACCATGAGGGCATTTTTTTTAAGACTCTATAAACCAAAAGGGATTTGACTCTCCAGTGACTGCATCGAGGACTTAGTCCCTGAAAAGGGGCATTTCAGTGGTGATAGTATGTAGCAATTTTGACATGTTCCTAATTGTACACTTGCAGTGCCAGAAGCCACCTTGAGAGGGGATATAAGATTCTACATTCTGCTTCCTCACCTCTGAGGTGAAGACTGAATGGCATCTCTCCCATTCCATCTCAACATGCACTTGAAAAAATTCAAGTTCTTCCAGTTCAGAAAAAAGAGTTGTCAGTATGAAGCGAATATCTTCTGGGAAGAAAAAAAAAGCACTTCTAAATGTGGAAGATTCTGTCAGTTGTTTCCATTTTGAGTGTTGAAACAAATAGCAACATAGAAATTTAACTATATTTAAGTAATATTTCAGAAATGTTCTTTATGTCCTACTCTAATAATTAAATATACAGACAAAATTTCAGTTGCAAAAATTGGACTCCAGTATGTCTAGTTTAAATGTAAAGGGATTTATTATTGAATATTGAATTGATTGTAGAATCATTGAGAGGGCTGAGAAACAGGCTCTCGAAGTCATACAGAAGTGGATCACAGTTACTGCTGCTTCTGCCTCAGTCAGGTGGTTTTCAGTTGAACAGGCAAGTTGCTGCAACCCCTGCTGGCTGGAGAAGAATGTCACTCACCTCCTGCTGCAGTCCACCCCAGTCAATGTGCTCTGCTTGCATTTCTCCAATTTACCTCAGTTCAGAATTCAAGTCTTTCATGGGGACATCTAATGGAACACACACACACACACACACACACAAAACAATCATAATTTGAACACTGCAAGGAAATTAGGGATCTTTGCCACATGCAAATTGGGGCAAGAAAGATAACAATTTTTAAAGTTCATTTTGTCTTTATTGGAATAAAACAACTAATTGATCACCTGGAATGCTGAATTACATTGTTTCAAGAATTTACTTAGAATGGTTGTAGGAATTTCCCATACCAATCTTCTCTTGGGTTCACCCTCATATAAAAATAGAAAATGTGGCATGTTAGAATGCTGTGTGCAGTTCCGGTTCCAACACATAGTAAATAAAGCACGAATGGAATTATACCCTTGTAGAAGAGGTCTCCCAGAGTTGCCCTGCTTCTTCTGCTATGTGAGGACATGGTAGCAGCAAAGTGCCGTCTAGGAGAGGCAATGTAGACCCTCACTAGACTTCAGAGTCTTCAGTGCCTTGGTCTTGCACTTCTAACCTCCAGAACTGAAAAATGAATTTCTGTTGTTTATAAAATACTCAGCTTATGGCATTTTGTTATAGCAGCCCAAACAGACAAAGACTTATGCTTAATTGATTGCAAGAGCTACATGACAGATTGTTTTGGTGTCTCCCCACACTTCTCTTGTCCTCATTTAACCCACATACTGCTCATATAGTGACTTGCCAGGACAGTACCCTGCCAGATATCTGTAATAACTTCACATTGTGCTGACAATTGTTTTCGAAAAGTACAGTTACTTTACCAAAATCTTATGTGTGGTGAAGGTTGGATATAAGAGGGAATGAAGATGGATGGAAAAGTTACAAAGGTAAGTTGGTCCACAGGTAAAAAGCCAGGCAGATAATAGGTACAAAACTAAGCACTTAGGTAAGTAGATCAATAGATCAAATAAAAGAGAGGCTGGGAAAGTAGGAGAGATGTGGGGGGAATCAGGGTCTGTGTAGTATGGGGTGGGCATAAAAATTGGGACCCCAAGTTCTATACCTACAAGGTCCTACCCGGCCTAAGTCTCTAAGATGCTCTCTATTGTGTTATGGGCTATATATCGTATGCATGCTCCAATATCGTATGCTTCTAAATGAAGAAGGACTGTACATTTTTTAAGGCACATTTATAAACATTATGCTTTGGAGGAAATCTAAAATTTTAAGAACTTGTGCAGGATACTTTTTGCTTTCCTTTCTGGCTCCCTTTTCTTGAAATTTCTGTATTTCTCTCATGCTTTCTCAAAGAATCAATCTTTTTTATTCCTGATAGGAAAATAATACATCTTTGTAAGAAAAAAATAGCCTCATATTTTCATACTAGGCATTTATGTTGTTTTTACATTTTTTGTTGTTATTATAAGCAATGCTATAACATTAGACATTTCACCATGTGAATGATCATCTCCTTTAAATAAAAGCCTAGAAATGGTGTTATTTGGGTAGAATTTTTTTTTTTTTTTTTTTTTTTTTTTTAGCGTTTCCTCCTTCTTGCCTCCCTCCCTTTTCTACAAGGGTAGATACAAGGCAGCAGAACATTTGTCCCCACACCCTCACCAACTCTGGGTATTACTGACCTTTAAGTATTTCCCAATCTTCTGTGTGGAAAAATAGCATCTAATATATAGTTTGGTTTGCATTTTATTGATTAATGTTGAGTCTGAAAATATTCTTTATGATGTTTGGGCATTTGTAGCAGGCAGTATTAAATAACAGACTATCGTAATTTTTTTTTATAAAAAATTCCAGTATCAAACTCTCTTTAGCTAGAAGTAGCAAGTATATGTTTAATAAGTTTCTGAATGTGTATTGTTTTACATATAGT
The DNA here is from genome assembly GCA_020662805.1 of Glaucomys volans. NCBI lineage: Eukaryota > Metazoa > Chordata > Mammalia > Rodentia > Sciuridae > Glaucomys > Glaucomys volans. Next base: position 81,098 of record JAJEJO010052398.1, read on the forward strand.
TCTTTGGAAGAAAAAAGTTAAAATATTTTATTGGGTAGTGGCCTAATACATCCAAAATAAAAAGTATTCAAATCTATCCTTTATAACCTTGTGAAAAATTGGTCTAATTCTGGATATTCTGTTGTATTCTGTTTTGCCAGTAGTAGTCCTAGGACAGAAATGTGTGTAGCATGTGATGTTTCCAGTGATCTGACAATTTTCACTTTGTCACAGCTGAATTTTCTAGCACAAGTTAAACTTAGATCAACTTTCATTTTCGGTGTTTGCTGGTGGGGGGACCATTCTATTTTAATATGGCTCTCTCTGTGAGACAGTTAGGTATGAGTGATGTCAAGGATGCTATTGTCCAAATAACAGTAACACTCACTTTAGAAGTTTCTTTCAATAAATCCCTCAGACCTTCCATAACGTTAACTGGTAGGTATCTTTATTTTCCTTCTTAATGGATAGAGTCTCCAAAAATTTGAAATGAATAGGCAGGGGCCAAACATTTTCCAAAATAATCTTGAAGTGAGTGAGGAAAAGTCTAGGATTTCTGTCACTGTTTCTCTTTTATTCTCAGATTCCTGATTTTCATTTAAAGCCATCTTTTCTGTGCTGATGAGTTCTGCATGCTTAGTCTGCTAATGTGTGACTAATACACTAAGTGCTTCTTTCCCAGTGGAGAGAACAAGATAATTTGGAAGAGATTCAATTCCAAACCTGCTCTTATCAGGTTTGCTTTATTAGCTTTGGTGTCTGGATATACACAGTACACCTTATTCCTGCTGCAAGTGAAATTGTTTGCTAGAAGAGGAAAACATTCTTTGCCCTTGAGAAACCTTCAAAGTGAGTGAAAATTGCTGTGATGCAAACTCTGGGAAGCAATTTGTAAACCTTTGGGCCACTGGCATTGCTATTTCACATCATAGTGTCTGTCCTTCCTATTTCATCACATTTTTTATCTTCCTTGTTGTGTCAGAAGAATTATTTTGTTTGCTATAATATGCCCAGGGATATGAGCTGGGGAGAATATCAAAATGCCAAGGCAATGTAATCCAACAAGGAAGGACAATACTTGAATTCAGAGAAAAGTCCAGAGAAATGAGATTTCATTGGCTAGGCATCTCCATCTTCCTCCTTTTCCTTCAGTCATTTTTCTGGCAACTTCCTGGCTATTGTCTTTTCTACCTCTCTACTTCAAGTAAACACTACCACATACTATGATTCTATGAATGATTAACATATGTTTCAAAAGCACAGGTGATTTATGGGCAACATAAATCTCTGTCTGTCACATAATGTTGAATAATTGTTTAATGAATTTAACTGAGTGAAAAAAATCCCTAAATATTCCCAGGCATGGGTGTTTGGCCTTGGAGTTATCAGTAAGCTCCCTCATATGAGGTTCTGTCCAAATTCTTTACCTCAGGATGGAGTGCTTTTACTTTACCAGGGAAAAGGGAAGGTAAATAACCCATGCACTGATCACCAAAATAAAGAATGCTTACAAAGTATTCTAAGACATAAAGCAAAGTAGCAGATTTTGAGAGAGAAAAATGGGAGGCTAAAGCAGGAGGATTGAGAGTTCAAAGCCAGCCTCAGCAATGGCAAGGCACTGAGCAACTCAGTAAGACCCTGTCTCTAAATAAAATACAAATTAGAGCTGGGGTTATGGCTCAGTGGTTGAGTGCCTCTGAGTTCAATCCCCAGTAACCCCCCCCCAAAAAAATAAGAAGAAGAAGTAAAATCATCTTTCAAAGTATAAGTGAGAATGGAAAGGAAGTTGATTAGTGCCATAGTCTGTATGTTTGTATTCTTCCAAATGTCTGTTGAAATCCTAACAGGTAATACGAAGTATGGCTTTGGGAGGGCATTAAGTCATGAAGGCAGAGCCCTTAGATTAGTCAGAGTTCTCCAGAGAAACAGAAGAATTAGGAAATTGTTTGTTTGTGTGTGTGTGTGTGTGTGTGTGTGTAAAAGGATTTATTCTGAGAATTGGCTCACACATTATGGAGGCTAAGTCCTACAATATACCATTTACAAGTTGGGAAAGCTGGTAGTGATTCAGGTCACATCCAAAGACCTCGGGGGACTAGTGGACTAGGTGGATCACTAGTGTTAAGTTCTAGAGTCCAAAATTTGAGAACCAGAGGAGCTCCATAATCTGAAATCACATTTGTCTGGGAGAAGACAAATGAGAACTCTAGAAGACAGAGTGAAATTGCCCTTCCTCCACTATTTTGTTCTTTTGGGGCCAGCAACAGATTGGATGGTGCAAACTCACATTGATGAGGACTGCCCTTGACTGATCTACTGATTCCAGTGCTTATCTCTTAGAAATATCCTCACACACATCTAGAAACAATGTTTTACCAGCTGTCAGGGTATCCCTTAACCCGGTGAAGTTGACACATAAAAGTAACCCATCATTGCCTTGGGGAATAGAATCAATGCCCTTACAAAGCAGTATTGAAAGAGCTTGTTCCTTCTACCAGGCAATGAGAAGGTGCCATGTATTAACCATCTAACATGTCCCCACAAGACACCAAGTTTGATGATGACTTGGTTTTGAACTTCCCAGTGTTCAGAATCTTTAGAAATAAATTTCTGTGATTTATAAGCTACCTACTCTATGATATTTTGGTATAGCAATTTGATAGACTAAAACAGCTGCTAAACCACACAAAAGACTCATATTTTCCAATTCTTTCACACTATTACAAGAAAAGGCACATTAACATTACCAGATCTTGATTAATGAGTAAAATTAAATTTTTGGAACGACTGGCAGTAAATTCTATTGCAGCAACGTCTCTCACAATAAAGTGGTGTGAGATCAGTGAGATAACCCATGTGATATGTGCAGAGAATGAAGGCACAACTGGTTTTCAGTAGTTAAACAGGAAAGAAGGCTGAAGAGATAATTAGCAGCCAAAGAATAATAGATGGTTGTTGAAACATTGCAAAACTTACCCCGTAAATATGACAGCCGTCATTGTCACAGCTCAGCCTCCTCACCTGACTGCTGAGATTCTTTGGTAAGAAACAGAAAGGAAGGATCTAAACATATTTTATTGGAAACCTGTTTCACCCCATGAATGGGAATCAAGCAACATCTATATTTCAACCTGAATCATTCAGCATTTTTCACGAAAGTTTATGAGCAGCTCCAGAGTATGTACTTCTCTCATGGATTCCAATCCCCTTTGAACACATCTAGCCATGTTCCTATGATGGAAAAGGCTGCAGTGAAATCAGACACACCTAGTGTGGAAAATTTTAATCCTCAATTTTTTCTCCTAGGATGTTCCAATAGGTCAAGACTAGGGTCCTTCATATCTACCTGGTTATTATTCTTCGTTGACTTTTTTTTAATCCCTTGTGACATATTTTTACTTTTCCTACTTCTGTGCCACTAAAGAATGACCATGGTGCACTGTTTCTCTTCTTGGGCTTCCTTGTTGATTGCTTTTAATTGGATTTCACCGAAGAGAGGCAACGGCAGGAGCCCGAATAGGAGAGAGGCCAGAATGATGTTTTGTTTTCCTTCCTGGACTTTCTCTGGCAAGTGCTACTTACATCTTTATCAGGAGGTCCCTTCTTAACAGCTCCAGCTCTCAGGGGCTCAGGCAATGCTCTTTTTCTGGTCCCCTTAGACCAGAAGAATGGTGACGGTGATGGCTTTTCACTAGTGCTGGCCACCGGGTGCTTCCCCATCCCTGGTTTATTTCCTTGTCCCTATGTACACCACTTGCCTTTTTAAGTGGTGCCTTCATCAGAGTTTCTTTATTTGAACCACCTTGAATGAAGTCTGCTTTCTAGTGGGAACCCTGACTGGTGCAATATCAAACCTCAAAGGACTTCCATTCTTTTGTTTCTATATGAAGAAAAATAGAAATCTTTCAATGTTTTAATTATACCCTTACTTCTAGGATCCTGTGTCTTGGAAGTATATTTTGACTCAGTGTAGTATGTAGAAAAGGAAAAGTTGGACAAATATTAGATCTTCTTAAGCCATTCTTCTTTAATGCAGTGTGTTTAGCAGTAAATAGGTTGGGAATCAAAACTGGAAAGCTATTGGCCCCACTAAGGTTACCAGTATTTCATATGAGACCTTTTGATATTAATAATAATTATTAAACCAAGACTATTTAAGGGAGCAAAGTCATTACAATAAATACTTCTCAAATCCTGACACAAAAATGAGGGGAGAACTATAAATATTGCTGTCGGAATACATGCTTCTAAAGACATTGAAATGCTTGTCATGTGATGCCAGTGATTGTGCTGTAATTACTGCTTGTAGTGAAGTTGTTTTGTGGGGTTGAAACTGCCACATGTGTCTAAAAGAATTATATTTGAAATGGTCCTTTAACACAAAAGCTGAAAACCGCTGGAAAGCTTCTAAAGGACTGTCTGGAAGCTAGATCTGTTTGGTTCTTTTTTTTTTTTTTTTTTTTTTGGTACTGGGGATTGAACCCAGGGGCACTCCACCACTGAGCCACATCCCCAGCCCCATTTTGTATTTTATTCAGAGACAGGGTCTCACTGAGTTGCTTAGGGCCTCACTAAGTTGCTGAGGCTGGCTTTGAACTCACCATCCGCCTGCCTCAGCCTCCCAAGTGCTGGGATTACAGGCGTGCGCCACCACGACCAGCCCTGTTTGGTTCTTATGTGACATTTTGCCTGGAATGATGTATCTATATGATATTCTGGAGAGAATTAAATATGGTCATAAAATTGAAAAACAAATAGGTGATGTGAACTTATGTTGCACTTTTGAGTTGATTTGTTTGCATTTCCCCCTGATATTCCATTTAAGAAGTTCTAATGTTCTTTTGGAACTGTAGGGATGAATAAGAAGTCAGACACAAAGGGATTAGTATTTAGTTAGGAAGAATGTATGCATTAGAAAACTAGAGAATATTTGTGAGGTGACATGCAAACACTGATCAGATGTATCACTCAGAACTTGCAAATGGCAGAAACTCAACCTGATTAAAGACAATCGATCTGTTGGTTCTCATAATTGAGGAATGTAGGAGGTAGAGCTGCCTTTTGACTAAATGAAGGCCATAGGTTACTTGTTTTCTCCCTACCCATGATCTTTTCTCGCTTCTGTGTTGCCTTTCATCTCAGGCAATATATTCCTGAATGGTGGTAAAGCCGGCTATTGGAAAGAAATTATATACTCATTTTATCTTCATAAGCTAGCAGTTTCAATTAAAAATAAAATGCCTCTTTTCTGTTACTTGCAGCTAAAGTTTTAAGGAAGGCTGTAATTGGTTTGGTCTAGGTCGTGTTCTGTCCCTGAATATCCTTGTGATCAGGTATTAGAGTGCTCTGATTGGTCCACCTTATCTTGGGTTATATACCAATCCCTGTAGAAACTGGGGATGAATGTGAAGGGTCACAAAATGGATTTATCTATGAGAAAGATAGGGTGTATGATAAAAGGAAAAAAGGCAGTGTGAACAGGGGAAAACTATGGTCTTCATAGTCCATGATCATTTGTTACTTAATTGCTTAACAAACTTTCTTCTGATGTGCATTAATTTAAAATACCACCTCCTGACAATGGAAGTATTAGACAGTGGAAAATATTAGAAAACCAATACTGACTGTGGTCATCTCTAAAGTAAAGGGTGTCAATTAAATATCTCACTTGGGTCCTTCTTTTATCTCCCAGCTCCTCTCCTACATTGACACAATCCCTCCACATATATATTATGCTATTTATAGTGTCCCCTTCCCGCTAATTCTGTATCAGACAGAAAACAAGTGGAAATTAATCAAAATAATCATCTTATAATTAACTCTGAGGCACAGTGGATCCAGGGGTAAAAAATGATGCTTAGAGGACATCACCTTTCCTCACCTGAGTCCTGTTTTTCTCTTGGTTGAATTGGGACAAATTTCGTAACGTGAGAGCAAAGTAACCAAGTTTTCCAAGTGTAGAAGCCAGAAATATTAGTGATTGCTGTTCACTTCCTCAGGGCCTAGTGAAATCTCTAGAGATGGATCTATCTGATTGACTTGGGGGAAGTACCCATCATTTAACCAATTGCTTCAGCTTGGTGTGTATGTGTGTGCACTTGGGAGAGGATTAGAGCTGGGTGGAGCTTGTGCCTTGCAGTGGCTACCCCAGTGGTGTCAATGACAGGGAGTGGTTGACCCCAACAGGATGCATGGAATGGATTTCCCATGAAAGTTGGAGCCCACTTCTTACACGAACAGGTTACATGAAAAGATAATATGCTAACAAAAACTGTAACTACCACACAACTACACAATAAATGATAGCACAAAAGGAAAGAGATTAGTCTTTATCGAGTTCCTATAAGGAACTCTTACATTGTCACCTCCTACTTATTAGGTGAATATACTCCAAATGGCTTATTGGTAAAGACTGCTACTAGAATTTTTTTTTTAAATCTGTCTACAAACTCATGACATTCTAGTGTATTCTACAGCCTTTAAAGAAGGTGATTCTGGGTTTTCTTTTGGGAAGTATCGGATTTCAAAACACTAGGGAGAACCAGAGGGCAGATGGACAGAAAGACGAATAGAATAGTGATGGGAAAGAGGAGGACAGGTAAGAAATAAAGTTGAAGTCTGGTATGATCAGAACTGATCAAAGGGTCCCCAGAGGGGAGCCATGAAAAATACTAGTGGGCTAGACACACTGAGGTCCTTTCACAGAAGTCTTTTAATGTTCAGCTGCTAAGTTTGGATTTGTTCTGAAATTTGAAAAAAAAAAATTAAGAATGTTAAGCAGAAAGGATTTGTAATAGAAAAGGATTTGTAATTTGAGATTTTTACAGAGGGTGTACAGGAGAAGACACTAGAGGGAAAGAGATAAGCTGACAGACTGTGATCAGCTGCTTGATATGCAACCAGGTGAATTCAGGAGTATTTTAAAAGCTAAGGTCGATGATTCTGAAACTCTGGGGTACAGAAGACTCACTGGTAGAATGAACTAAAAATGCAGATTTTAGGGATCCTCTTCAAGATATTCAGATTCAGTAGGTCTGGTGCAGGGAGCAGCAAGATGTATTTTAACAAGCACTCAAGATAATTCTGATGCAGGTCATTCATAGACCGTGGGGTTTGTTTCAGAAGAAAAATAAGCATGCATTTGATTAACTATGGAGGGCAATCAAGCTGGGAGGAGAGGAGTCTGCTGCTGATGGTAATTTGAAGGTTGGGAAGGACCCTGATTGTGCAGAGAGTTGATAAGTTCCATTTAAATAATGGTTACTTACATTTATGTTGGAACCTTGGGTGTGTGGATTTCCGTTGGTGATTTCTGTGTATATAAAGTTGTTGATAAAAAGGTGTACTGGGATGAAAACCGTTAGGCACTTGTCCTTGATCAGTGATACTGGAATTACATTAGGCACTTATAGCTTTGACTGGGTTGAGGCAGAGTTTGAGGTAGAATAAGGAGTGAATATAATAAAGTCATGCTGAAGGAAACTGTTGTGTTTTTAGAAATGCCTAGTTGAGCATTATTTTCCTTGTTTAGAAATTATGTGCCAGAACTGATGCAATAGTATCTGAAAAATCAAGATGAGAGGATTTTTGCTGGTGTGACATACAAGTTCAAAAATTCTCTAAGCTCGTCTCACAGTGGACATAATATCAATAATATTGCTTATGTGGTATGTGGAATGGGAAAATGTTGCTCAAAGTATGCAAAATTTCAGTGAGACAGAATAAATAAATTTTGAGATATGTTATACACTGTGGCTGAATTTAATAATGATTAAAAATAATCTACCATATACTTTCAAATTGCTTAGGGAGATTTTAAATGTTCTCACTACAGAATATGAAGTATGTAAGGAGATGGTTATGTCCTTTGGTTTGATTTAATTACTTTGGGAGTATACATATATAAAAATAGCACATCATAAGAGATAACAATTTTGAATTCATCAATTATATCTTAATAAAAAGTAATAATGCTATTGGTGAATTTTACTTCACTAAGTACATCGTGGGATGAATTGTTATTTCTTTTAAACTAAGCTTTTATGTTGAATCATAATCCTCTTTTTCAAAATTAGTTTTTAACTGATGCATAAAAACACTAACTTGTGCATATCAATGGTGTAAATGTAAGGTTTAATAAATGTATACATTGGTAATCTTACATCAAGTTAAACATACTTATCTTCTCAAATACTTATCATTTCTTAAAGGTCTGTTCCTCTTTGAATTTGTCCAAATAGCTTAATAAAGGTCCACAACCCTGAGAAAATGCAGCATTGGTATTTTTTCCTTTTCTCCCTTGTTTTCAGATTTGGCCTATCCCTTCAGAGGACTGTAAATCATGCCGGGCAACCAAGATTTTTTTCTTTTGTGATACAATCACTGCTTAACCTCTCTTAGCTCCCTGATACAATTTTGATTATTTCCTTAAGGGAGGAGAAAGTTTTCTCATAAGTTGTCTAACATTTCTAAGTATCATTTACTAAGAATTCTCTTCACCTGATGTGCTTTCCCTCCATAATACATGTGTGATTTCATGACATTGAATTGTATATTGCCTTGCTCATAGAGGAAGAGATTTTTACTCAGCTTTTCTTTCTTGATGTTTACTCACCCAAGTTGTCTGTCTGTATGAGCTGGTGTTACCACATCATGATGATCAGAATCAATAAATATGGATATATATTTGTACAACTGTAATGGATGATTAAATGAAAACTTAACTTTTTCCTTTCTTCAGTATTTATTACCCTGATATGTCCAATCATAGTCTTTTTCTCTCTCCTCTCTCCATACTCTCTCCAGTTCTCTTTTCCCCTTTCTCCCTCCTTCCCTTCCTTTCTCCAATGTATTTCCTCCAGTGCTACCTCTCTATAGGCTTTCGGGAAAGTGTGTTTGTTATTACATTATTATTTTCTTGATAAATAGAATACATGCATTGCAGAATGCCTCAACCTATATAACACATATCTTGCTGTTACTTACAGTGGCCCATCTCTCTTTCTATCCTTTTTTCAGTTGAATGGGGGAGTGGGAAACTGAACTTTGAGAATGCATTCTAGAAGAAGGCAGTGTTCTTAAAGGGTTTATGTTGTTTCCTCTGCTGCTTTTCTCAGATCCCATGGATAATTTTGAGACTGATTAGGAGAGTTACTAGGTCTCAAGCTGGACATAAAGGTGCTTATGATTATGACCTGATGATAATGCTGCCCTACTGAATTGTTGTCTTAGACAGGTTGGCTCCCTTTGGTGACATCTTCTGTTTATGACCCTGGACTACAGTACATATGGGTGTGCCTGTAATCTCTTTACTATGCCATCATAGAGTGGATGGCTGCAAGTTTAAAATAAATCAACACACATGCACACAGCAGAAAGTCTAAGCATAGTATAGCTATCAAAGCAGAGTGTGATTTATTTTCTTTTCATATCAACAATGATGTGTGGATATATTCCATTTTTTCACTGGTCAGGAAATGATGAACAGTAAATAGTTGCATTTTAATGTTCTGTATATGAAATGAAAATATTTCTAATTTAGTAGCTGGAAAGCAATGTGCCTAGGGGATATTGGGTTCAATAATCTTAATTAAGAAATCTGCCAGAGTCATGTTGGAAAATTTGTTCCACTTCTGTAAGCTTTAGCTTTCCTTTTCTAAAATAGAAACGCTAGAACTCTTTCTCCATCATTAGACTTTGTAAAAACTAATGAGGAAAAAAAAACTATGCTAGAAGAAAATATAAATGAAATAGGGGAAATGTGTTTTTTAAAAAACTTGTATCAATATTTCATGAGTAACGTTGGTGACTAATGAGCACACAAAAGATGGAATATACTAAACTAGAGTTTGAATGAAGTAATTAAAGTTTTAGTGCTGTTTGGAAAAGTTAGAAAAGTTGTCATCAACTTATGTATTCTGTTTATTTGGATGGGTACTAATAATATAACCCTTTCCTTTGGTATAGTGTTTTCTGATATAGTTCCCCCCCCCCAAGGTTTTACTTACAACCATGTTGTTCTCTTAATTTTCTTAACAGTGTTATTGAGGTATAATTTTTTCTTTTCTTTTCTTTTCTTTTCTTTTTTTTTTTTTTTGCAGTGCTGGGGATTGAACCCAGGGCCTTGTGCTTGTGAGGCAGGCACTCTACCAACTGAGCTATGTCCCCAGCCCAAGGTATAATTTTCATAACATAAAATCATCCATTACAAGCATAAAACTCAATGAATTTTAGTAAATCGATAGAATTTTGTCGCTATCATCACTGTTTGAGTATTTTAACCACCTCCAAAGGTGCTCTTATGCAGGTGATTTCTGGTTGTTCTTCTTTCTGTCTCTATAAATTTTTCTCTAAGGAACATTTCATATAAATGGAATCAATATGTAGTACTTACACCTGAGTTTTTTTACTCAGCAAGATACAACTGTGTTGTAGCATGTGTTAGTGATTCATTCCTTTTCTTTGCTGAATAGCACTTCATTATATGGATATAGTATATTTTGTTTAATTCAGAGACATTTGTATTCTTTCCAGCTTTTAGTTATTAAAAATAAGGCTTTTGTGATTATATGCACATCTCTGTGTGGACATATACTTTAATTCCTTTGGGGTATATTCCAGGAGTGAAGTGGGCCAGATGATAAATGTATTTTTCATTCTATGAGATGCTGGCATATTGTTTTCTACTGTTTTCCAAAGTGGTTGCAATACTTCACATTCCTGCCTTCATTTCTTAAGGTCTCCAGTTTCTCTTCATCTTTGTTAACACATGGTTCTCTATTTTTTTTTTTTTTTTGGTATTGGGGATTGAACTTAGGGGCACTTGACCACTGAGCCACATCCCCAGCCCTATTTTTGTATTTTATGTAGAGACAGGGTCTCACTGAGTTGCTTAGTGTTTCACAGTTGCTGAGGCTGGCTTTGAACTCTCCATCTCCTGTTTCAGCCTCCTGAGCTGCTGGAGGCACTGTATTTTTGATGACTGCCATTCTAGTGATAATAAAGTGGTGTCTCATTGTGATTTTAATTTACATTTCCTTGATGATTAATGATATTGAAGATCTTTTAGTATAATCATTAGCCAGTTGTATTTTTATTTTTAGTGAAGGGATTATTCAATCTTTCAGATTTTTTAATTGATTTGTTTTTCATTTTTGAGTTATAAAGTTCTTTATATAATCTGGATATGAATACTTTATCAGATGCATGTTTTATAAAAGTACATTCTTTACTAATTTAAATCTTACATTAATTGTCAGTTTTTCCTACTTCCCAAAGAATACAAGAATGTAGAACATTTTTCTCCATTTACTTTTCTCCCAACTTATAACCTGCTATTCTCTTGTATTTTAATTATCTTTCTGGCTAATATCTCATTAAACATTATTATTAATGTGTTATGCTTATTTAGTTTCACTCCTATGTTTACTCTTTCTTTTGCTTTTTATTCCCTTATATATCTTTAAAATTCCACCTGGGATTACTTTTAATGCCTGAAGAATATCTGTTAGCATTTCTCTTACTTTTTAAACTTTAGTTTTCTTTATGTGTAACTTGTACACTATAAAAAGTCATCCATTTAAAATGTACAATTCAATGGGCTCTCACTTCAAGTTCTAGGCAGCTACTAATGTACTTTCTCTCTCTACAAAATTTCCTATTCTTGTATTTCTTTTAATGTAGGCCTACTGATAATGAATTCTTTCCACTTTTCTGTAAATATTCTCACTTCATTTTCATCCTAGAATATATGGAATATGTAGAATTCTATGTTGCTATCACTAATTCAAAGGTATTCTGTTATATTCCAATTTTCATAGTTTCTATTAATAAGTTATTAGTAAGTCTTCTGTTTGCTATTGTTTTGAATATGACATGTTCTTTCTTCAGTCATTTTCAAGATTTTATCTTTATCTTGTATTCTCAGTAGTTTCACTTTGATTTAATTAGGGGTCTCTGTTCTGCTTAACTATTACTGTGGAAAAAATCATTCCAAATTTGGTGGCATAAATCAACAACTGTTTTATTACCCTTTGAAATTCCATATATCAGAAATTTGGATACATTACAGTCAGACTGGCATATTCCTTCTCTCAGATGTCTGTGGTCTAATCTGGCATAGTGCAATGGTTGGTAACTGGAATCCTTTTGGAGGAGTCTTCATTCATGTATCTTGCACCTGTGCTTACATGATCTGGAACCTGTGCTTGGCCCTCTGTGGACCACACAACTCATGCATCCTGTTTATGTATGTATCTTCCTAGTAAATCCCCCTTTTAGCCTCAAGCAAACACTGATCAGATTTCTGCTATGATAGATTAGATTGTCTTTTGTAGAGCTTAATAAAAATTGAATTATACACTATGTATACTTTTGTATCTGAAATTTTTCCCTCCACATAATATTGTTGAATATATCTATATATCTTTATAGATTATTTTACTTTGGGGGGACTTTTCTCCCAACTCATAACCTACTATTCTCATGTATTTTAATTATCTTACTAGCTGTGTGTGGACATGTTTCATTTCTCAATGTCTCATTTCTGCCAGGTGTGGTGACACACTTGGAATCCCAGGGACTCTGGAGGCTGAGGATTCCAAGTTTTAGGCCAGCCTCAGCAACTAGCAAGACCCTGTCTCAAAATAAAAAATAAAAAGGGCTGCAGATGTAGAGTACACTAGGTTCAATCCCCATTACCAAAATGAAAAAAAGGGAAAAAAAGATCTCCTTTCCTATGTTTAATTTTTTCTTTCATTCCATTTCTCGAGGTTTCCATATTTCCTATGATCTTGCCAAACACCCATATTAATTCTACTAACTTTTGGTTCCTTGGGGCTTTGCATATGCATGTTGTTTTTACTGCAAAAATGTGAACTTTTCTTCTTACTTTCCAATCATAGTGCCTTCCTTTCTTAATTTTAACTAATTGTACTGATTAATACTTTAACTAATGCATGAATAAGAATGATGAGAATGGACACATTCATGCTGTCTTTCCAATTTTAGGAAAAAGAAATTTGATATTTCATATTAATATTAGTTAGGGTTTTTTAAAAATAACAATGCTTATTGTATTGAAGGAGTTTCCATATTTTACTATTTGCTAGCATTTTTATCATGGATGGTTATTGTAATTTGTCACATGACACTTCTGTATTTATTAGATGAAAATTTGGCTCATCTCTCGTCTGTTGACAGAGTTAGCTCTACTGATAATTTCCAAATGTTGAACCAGTTTTTCATTCTTGTGATAAATCTGAGTTGTAATGTTGTATTATCCTTTTATATATTGTTGGATTGGATTTAATATTTTGTTGGTGACTTTTGCTTCTATATTGAGGGATGTCACTCTCTACTTTCTTGTAATGCCTTTGTCTGATTTTGTTTCATGATAATGCTGGTTTCAAAAACTGATTTGGAAAAATTTCCCTTCTTTATTTTGAAAGAGTTGTAAGAGAATTGAGTATTTCTTAGCTAAATGTTTGCTGGATTCTGCAGGTAAGTCTTTCAGGGAAGGTTTTAAAAGTTAAATCAATTTTCTTAATACGAAAGAGCTATTCAGATCCTTTATTTTCTCCCATGTTAGTGTCGGTAATTTGTGTCTTTCATGAAACATTGCCATTTACCTTAGGCTTTTCAATGCATTGCCATGAGATTTTTCACAAATTTATCGTATTTTTCTGTCAACATTGTCCACAATATTTAACAATGAATGTTTTACCAAGTTATTGAATTCATTGACAGAAAATTATTCATAATATCTCTGATTATCTTTTGTCACTCTGTAGGTTCTGTAGGGATGCGTTATTCTTTTTCATTCTTGACACTGGTAATTTTTGTCCTCTCTTTGTTCATATAATTTCCAGAGTTTTATAATCCTTATTGATTTTTCAAAGCAGTTTGAGATACATTGCTTTTTCTCTATTTTCAATTTCCTACTAATTAATTTCTTCTTTCTATTATGTTCCTCCTACTTATTTTGGGCATAATTAAATTTAAAATATTTTTAAAGTAGGAGATTATATCATTGGTTTTAGAGATTTATTTTTAACTTACATGTACATTTATAGATATAAATTCTTCTCTAAACACAGCCTTGGTAGCATACTATACATTTTGATGTATTAAATATTCACTTTCATTCACTTCAAAGTATTTTCTACACACACTTGGAAGAATTTGTATTTTTCTTTCATTGAGTGGTGTGTCAATTTGTATAATAATGATTTTCATGTCTTTTTCATCTTTACAGGTTTTCTACCTATTTTTGCTCTTAATTATCAAGAGAGTATTGAAAACCTCAAGCAGAATTTTGGATTTGCCTATTTTTTCTTTCATTTGAACTAAACATTGTACTTAAGAATGGAGTTGGTTTTCACTCTGGTGCAAGGTCCTTGTGCTATTGCAGGGCACCAATTGTCACCATTATACAGACTACATTTTGGGCATCTGTTCTGCATTCATCAGTAAATTATGCTTAAACAGAAAGCCCTCAAATAACTCTAAATTTGACACTTTACAATGAACAGGATGAAATCTTAATATGAAAATGAGACTGTTTTAATAACTAAAAGTGACCAAAAGTTATGGACTTGAGATATTACTAGGAAATCTATCACTTTGATTTTACTTTTAAAAAACATTTTTAAGAGCCTAATGAGCTATCACTCTCACTAAAACAATTACAAATGGTTTAAAAAAATCATCAGAATTGGTGTGATTAAAATTAAGCTACCTCAGGTTTTGTCTCAATACTTATAGAAACTTGAAATGAGTTGAAGTTCACATGGAGACAACATGGGGAACTGGACTGTGAAGGCACTTTGCCCTTCCTCAAAGGCCAGACTCTTAACCACCTCATTATTCTTCACTGCTTAAAGTTAAAATATCCTTTAAATGGCCATCACTTTTTAATAGCATATAAGAATGCCTGAAGTTACCTTAACTGAGAACCATTCCTTACTTCTACAAGGTGACCCTCCTCTGATTCCATAAACCATCAAGCAACTGTCTGATGATGTAGGTTCTCTACTCTTTTCTCACAGGAGGAAAACCAGCTGATTACATCAACATGGACATTCAATATAAATGACAAATTTATTTCCTGCTATCATTCTGCTTAATATTGGTCCCTGGAATCATTGGGAAAGGTGAATTCCTTATTAGTGGAATGATAAAAATCAGTTCTATAGACCAAATGTTTGTATTTCCCCAAAATTCATACACTGAAACTTATTTTCCCAATATGATTGCATTTAGAGGTTGGACTTTTGGAATATGAGTAGATCTTCCTACCTAGTCCTCTATCTACCAAATGGAAACATAGTGAGAAGGTTATCTTTGAGGAAGTGGACCCTCATCAGATAGCAAATCCGTTGTTTCTTTGATCTTTGGGCTTTCTGGCCTCCAGAATTATGAGAAATAAGTTTCTGTTGTTATATGCTACTCAATTTATGGTACAAACATTTTATGGCAGAATAGTTCGAGTCTTAACTTTACAATGGATGAACATATCAGTTTCATGAATGCACAAGACTTAGGATCAAACTAAACTGTGCTGGATTCACCAAAATAAATTGTTGACCTAGTGGAACTTTGTACTGGTGACCAGCTTTCCAAAACCATACTGCTGGTAAAGTACCATGAAGTCTTTAAACAATGGCACTTATAAAAGCATGATAGAGAGAAAAAGATAAAAATGAATGACGCAGTCAGGATGCAGACTAAGTCACTTGTTAAGATAATATAAAGTCATGCGTGAGACTAATACACAAAATATGTGCCATAGGATATATCGCTACAGGCAAGATTTAAATTTGATTCTGTGATTCTTAGAAGGAAAACCAAAGTGAAAAAAACATGATAAAGATTCATAACAGTATCTTTTTCTTTGTCCCTTTTTGAAATAACTCAAATAATACAAAACTGATTATTATAGAAAAATAAGAAAATGAATTACAATTCTTTAGTAAATCATATATGTTCTGATTGTCCAGAACCAATCACTGTTAGCATTTCAATGTGATTTGGCCTTGTACAATATTAGTCTCCACACTTCCATTTATAGACATATTACAATTTGAATTATATTATTCAGATTCTTTTTACTTACCAATATTCTGTGATTATTTTCTAATAGATATTAAATATTTTACTGACTATAGTCACAAATAGAGGTATCAATTTTTTAACATTATAATTCCATTTGACTCAGGTAAAAACTTTTCTATTTTACACAATGCTGTGGTGAACATCCTTTTACATCTCTAAACACTTATCAAAATATCTCCCTGGAATAAATTTTAAAAAGTGCCATACCTAGAGTTAGATAAGATTGATGGAGAATTTTGGTTTTGAGCTGAGTTTTCAAGAAAGAGTTTTGAGTCAGACATTATTACCCTATATACATATGTGATTACATGACCTGTGTAACTCTATATCATGTACAACTAGAAGAATGAGAAGTTATACTCCATTTATGTATGATGTGTCAAAATGCATTCTACTGTCACGTATAACTAATTAGAACAGATTAAAAAATTTAAAAAAAGAATGAGTTTTCTTCAAGTGAAGAAACAGAAGTGAATATCAATAATGCATTTTCTAAAGCCTAAGTCAATGTGATATTTGTAATAACAAGGTCCAATTTGTGAGCCTCTTTTAATGAAGACTAGTCACACTTGTTACGCCTGGTTAGTCTGCACTTGCAAGCCTTGGTCATTGTCCCAGAATGCTAGGTATGGCTCAGCAAAAAACCAAATGATGTGGTTCATTCCTTTCTTTACTAATGGATCAATTTATTTAAGATATTTATTGAGTAGTTAATACTAACAAAGAACTCTGGTAGACCAGTGGATATGCTGTTAAGGTAGACATAGGCAGTGATGTAATGCGGACACTATGCTGAAATGTCCACAAATATTTGGGTCTTATTTGCTGTGCTTTTATTGCTGCAGATTTTCTGAATCGGAATATTTTCATACGAGGCAGGTATATTCTCAAATATGCCAATATGCTGAAAGTCAGTGATTTAAGATACTGTACTTTCTGTACTATCTCAGTGTCTGTGAAAATATTTTATCTTTATTTGGGGTTTTAATTATAAAGTTGGCATAGAGTTTTCACATATAATTTACTCCCGAGGCTATCCAGGATTTAAAAAAAAAATAGCAATGAAAGGATATTTAGGGCAATGTCCTTAAGTAGGATTCAGACTTGTTTCTTGAAATTTTCAGAGTACAGGCCTGAGTAATGTGTATGAGTCCACCAGGAAGGTTGCTGTAGCTGTAGGGGGAAGAGTGAGAAGCAATGAGGACTTGAAGGTAGCAGGGAGCCAGATCATACATGCCTTGGTAAGAAGTTATCTTGTGAAATTATCTGTCTTTTTATTTAAAAGTTCAAAAACCTTTTCTTTCATAATTTTACCCAAGACTATACTAGTTCATAGGGACATCTCCTTTCTTGGAAATCCTATTAACTTTTCATCAGGACATGTGATCTAGCCCTTAACATATATATATATTTTTCTATTACTTCTGTTACATTACTCTTGTCTCAACAACAAGAAATGTTTTGAGGGCCAGTTCTGTATTACAGATAATTTTTCCTACTGTAGCATTAGACCCCTAGTAGATGCTCTGCAAACATTGGTTGATTACTCATAGTTCCTGAAAGGTTGGGGTGGAAAGAGAGCAAAGAGAAAAAAAGTTTGTGTGACTAGAAAAAAAAATGTGTCATTATCATTGAGAAAATGAAGAAATTCACTTAAAGACTGGGAAATCAAACAATTTCAAATTATTTTCTTGTAATTTATGTCTCCTCTTTCAAGTCATGTTTTAATCAGTGATGTATTTATCATTTTTTAAAAATGTATCTATCATTAGTTTGTTAACTCAGGGAGAAAAGTCTGTATTATCTTTCTTCTCTGTGTCCTGATTTAATATTCATTCTTGTCAAATAGTTTGGTCACGGCTCAGATGTTACTGTGAAATTGGAGAGAGTACAGCATTGTTCCGCTGTGCTTTTGAAAAAACTGCTGTATCTTTTATATTAGGTAAATAGACACAGTTCTAAAAGGGGATATACATTTCCATTCTCATTCTTTTCATGCTGATGTTACATAAAGCATGTCCTGAGAGCCAAGAATGAGCAAGAACTGCTTCTTAAAGAAGAAAGGATACAGCAAGATAAAGACATCAAAGCCATTGCCATTACATTTTATCCTGAAAGAAACAAGAAATTACCAGGAAGGATCAGAGCTTAAGGGAAAGGGGTTACTACTACAAATCCTGCTGAGAATTTCAGAAGGGAGCAGGAAATTTTCAGGGGGAGGAGATATATTTATCCAACAGACAAGAAGGTCTGTGAAATTTTCTGGTTAATGCAAACAAAAGGCAGGGACTTTGATATACCTACTGGTTACTTGGTGTTTCAAATTTCTATAGGGAAACACATCTAAAAATGCATAAAGTGAAAAACGTCTAGTGTCAGAAGTTGAAAAACTTAAAGATGCTTTCAAGTTTCCTTAAGCATAGCTTCAGGTTCACTGTGAAGTCATTGAGAACTAGTTACACTGAGAACCAAAATCAGCATTAACCAGCATCAGTAGATTGTTAGGTCTGAAGTTTCCCATGGTGCCAAGCACTGGTGAAGAATTTCTTGTTATTGTGTAATATTTCTTTGGTTCTACAAGTACTTTAAAGCTCCCATTGTGTGTGAGTCACTGTGCTAGGGAAAGCAGAGAATTCAAAGGATTTTGAGGAAATTATTCTGGCCTTAGGGAGAAAATGGTCTTGCTGATGTCTTTAAGAATGCTTATCCATTTATTGATTGGGTTATTGGTGTTCGTGGTGTAAAGATTTTTGAGTACTTGGTAGATTCTGGAGATTAGTGCTCTGTCCGAAGTGTGTGTGGCAAAGATTTTCTCCCACTCTGAAGGCTCTCTCTTCACATTGCTGATTGTTTCCTTTGCTGAGAAGAAGCTTTTTAGTTTGACTCTATCCCACTCATTGATTCCTGCTTTTATTTCTTGCGCTTTGGGAGTCATGTTAAGGAAATCTGGTCCTAGGCCAACATGATGAAGATTTGGACCTATTTTCTCTTCTATTAGGTGCAGAGTCTCTGGTCTGATTTCTAGGTCCTTGATCCACTTTGAGTTGAGTTTTGTACAGGGTGAGAGATATGGGTTTAGTTTCATTTTGCTGCATATGAATTTCCACTTTTCCCAGCACCATTTGTTGAAGAGGCTGTCTTTTCTCCATTGCATGTTTTTGCCTCCTTTGTCAAGTATGAGATACCTGTACTTATTTGGGTTTGTCTCTGTGTCCTCTATTCTGTACCATTGATCTACCTGTCTATTTTGGTACCAATACCATGCTGTTTTTGTCACTATTGCTCTGTAGTATAGTTGGAGGTCTGGTATTGTGAAACCCCCTGCTTCGCTCTTCTTGCTAAGGATTGCTTTAGCAATTCTGGGTCTCTTATTCCTCCATATGAATTTCATGATTGCTTGCTCTATTTCTTTGAGGTCCATCATTGGGATTTTAATTGGAATTGCATTGAATTTGTATAGCATTTTTGGAAGTATGGCCATTTTGACAATATTAATTCTGCCTATCCAAGAACATGGAAGATCCTTCCATCTTCTCAGATGCTCTTTAACTTCTTTCTTTAGTGTTCTGTAGTTCTCAGTGTAGAGGTCTTTCACATCTTTTGTTAGATTGATTCCCAAGTATTTTATTTTTTTTTGAGGTTAATGTGAATGTGGTAGTTTTCCTAATTTCTCTCTCAGAGGATGCATCACTTATGAATAAAAATGCATTAGACAATGTGTGACAGATACCATTGCCCTGTGTATATGCATGAATGCACAGATGGTGTGACTCTACTTTGTGTACAACCAGTGAAACAATAGCTGTACTCCATTTGTGTTCAATGAATCAATAAGTAAATAAAAGAAAAAAAAATGTAAAAAAAAAAATGCATTAGATTTATGAGCATTAATTTTATATCCTGCTACTTTGCTGAATTCATTAATGAGTTCCAGAAGTTTTCTGGTGGAATTCTTAGGATCTTCTAGGTAGAGAATCATGTCATCAGCAAATAGGGATAGTTTGATCTCTTCTTTTCCTATTCGTATTCCTCTAATTTCTTTGGTCTGTCTAATTGCTCTGGCTAGAGTTTCAAGAACAATGTTGAATAGTAGTGGCGAAAGAGGGCATCCCTGCCTTGTTCCAGTTCTCAGGGGGAATGCTTTCAATTTTTCTCCATTTAGAATGATGTTAGCTGTGGGCTTGGCATAAATGGCCTTTACAATGTTAAGGAATGTCCCCACTATCCCTCTTTTTTCTAGTGTTTTGAGCATGAAGGGGTGCTGTATTTTATCAAATGCTTTCTCTGCGTCTATTGAAATAATCATGTGGTTCTTGACCTTAAGTCTGTTGATGTGGTGAATTACATTGATTGATTTCTGGATGTTGAACCAACCCGAACAGACACTTTACAGAGGAAGATCTACAAGCAATCAACAGATTTATGAAAAAATGTTCAACATCACTCGTTATAAGAGAAATGCAAATCAATACCACCTTAAGATTTCATCTTACCCCAATTAGAATGTCTTTTATCAAGAACACAGGCAACAACAGGTGTCGGCGAGGATGTGGGGAAAAAGGTACACTCATACATTGCTGGTGGGAGTGCAAGTTGGTGCAGCCACTCTGGAAAGTAGTGTGGAGATTCCTTAGAAAACTTGGAATGGATCCACCATTTGACCCGGCTATTCCACTCCTTGGCTTATACCCAAAGGTCTTAAAATCAGATTGCTTCAGTGGTGCAGCCACATCAATGTTCATAGCTGCTCAATTCACAATAGCTAGATTATGGAATCAACCTAGATGCCCTTCAGTAGATGAATGGATAAAGAAACTGTGGTATATATATACAATGGAATATTACTCAGCCATAAAGAAGAATAAAATTATGACATTTGTAGGTAAATGGATGATGTTGGAAACTGTTATGCTAAGTGAGATCAGCCAATCCCCAAAATCCGAAAGCCGAATGGTCTCTCTGATAAATGAATGATGATGCATAATATGGGGGGGAAAGATGGCAAGAATGGAGGAAGGATAGCTAGCATAGAGGGAAGGGAGGGGTGGGGGTGGGTGGGGGGTAAAATTAATAACAGATTGTATGACAGATACCATTGCCCTGTGTACATGCATGAACACACAGATGGTGTGACTCTACTTTGTGTACAACCGGTGAAACAATAGCTGTACTCCATTTGTGTTCAATGAATCAATAAGTAAATAAAAAAAAAAAGAATGCTTATCCAAACTAATTTAAACAAAGCAATTGGCTTATAACAAGAATTAAAATATCACATTATTTTCCCTTCAAGAAATATTGTATTCTGCTTGTTTCTCTTTTGCACCCTCAGGTGTGAAAATCACTCACTTTCATGTCCTTTTACCCATGTAGCACTTAAATTCATTTTGTGGTTGTTTGCTATAGTTTGGATTTTGAATGAACCTCAAAGATTTCTGTTTTGAAGGTTGGTCTTCAGCCTGTGGCACTATTAGGAGGTGCTAGAACTTTTAAGAGGCCCAGTGGGAGATTTCGGGTCATTGGGCACATGCCTCTGAAGGGGTATGGCACCCTTGTCCTTCCTCTCTTTTCTTTGGTTCCTAGCCATGAGGTGAGTGGTTTTGTTCTACCACATCCCTGCCATGATGTACTGCCATAAAGCCAAGGCAACAGGGCTGACCAATCATGAAGCAAAACCTCTAAAACTGCAAGCAAGCCAAGATAAACCTTTTTTCTTCATAAGTTGATTGTCTCTGATGCTTGTTATAGTGAAGTTAAGCTGATTAACACATCGTGGTTCATCTTTGTCTTCCCTTACTAGAGTGCAGGTTATAGGAAATAGGTTATAGGAAAGGAGGTGTAAAGGAAGGAGTTTCTGTCTCTACTTAACTGTTCTAGCCCAAATTACTATAAACGTGCCACACATATGAGACACTTGAAAATTTTTGATTGCTTGAATGTATTTATTTATATAAATAATGATGATAAGTACTGTGCTGACTAAACTATATTTCTAGGGAAAAGGGACTCAAATAGGAATGAAATTCTTTCTTTCATTGATGACATTTAATTTCAACATACTTGCTTTAAATCTATAAAATTCTGATTTTTACTATACAGTTACTGTAAAATTACAGTTGCAGAACAATTAGCAAATTCAGGAAAGTTCTACTCATGCTCGACTTTTGTACCTCTTTACAAACCTGAATTATAATTATTGATGATTACCTAATGCCTATAAAAATAAAAACGCATTTGAAGTTTTAAAATCATAAATCCTACACTTCACATTAGGAAACAAGTTACTACTAACCTAAATATTACTTATACTCCATGTCCAAAGACTAAATTTCAGTTTTATAGTCCTTTGCTCACAATTTAAAGCTGGAGTTTGTGCTACTGTGTTTTGTTTTCTAATGTTTATATGCAGACATCTTCTGTGAATTCTCCAGTGCAAAGATACATTTCTTTGATATTCCCTGGTAGTTGGTGCAGTGTAAGAGAACATTCTTCCTAAATAGCTTCAGTAGAATTTAATTATTTTAATTTTTTTTCATCTGTTGGTGATTAACTGACAGACCTCAGATAATAGAAACAACAATTCCTTTCCAGATAGCATATTTCACTGACGGAGTCTTTATGATGGACTTTTGAACTTTTTACTGTATATTTGCCACTCTTGCACAAAAAAGAATGAATGAGGGGAAAGTTTAAATGGACTGAAAAGTATTGTTTATGAATTTTAAGGTAGCAAACCTATTCCTATGTCCTGTTACCTTAATAGTAAGTTCAGTGAGGCCAAGAAAGGAATGAGGATTTTCACCCAGTAAGGTTTAATTAAATAAACTATTAGAGTTTGGATTTGAGGTATCCTCCAAAAGCTCATGTGTGCGATAATACAATGAAGGGTTAGGGGAGAAATGATCAGATTATAAAAGCCTTAATACAATCAGTTAATTAGTCCTGTGATGGGATTAACTGAGTGGAAACTCAAAACAGGTAAGGTGTAGCCAGAGGAGGTGTGTCATTGGGGGATGCCTTTGGGGTAGTAGTTTGTATTTCCTGAATGGAGTCTCTTTCTCTGCTGTCTGATCATCATTGGAGCCACTTGCCTCCACCACACCCTTCTGCCATGTTGTTCTGCCTCACTTGGAGTTCTGAGGAATGGCACCAGCTGTCTATGGACTGAGACCTCTGAAACTGTGAGCCCCCAAATACACTTTTCCTCCTCTACAATTGTTCTTGTGAGGTCTTTTAGTCACAGCACTGAAAAAGCTGACTGAAACATAAACACTAATAGTACTTGATGTTAGCAATATAAATCATTATATTAAGGTATCCCACATTAGTTATAATACATCCTTTATTCATTAACTTAGCAAATATTGGAGTTTCTTCAATGATGTCTACCAGATATTCTACTTTGTAAATCTATCATGGGCAAGTTTAAATAGAGATGTTTAATTTCTTTCGATTAATATTTTGCCACCAAAGCATAGAATGGGCTTTTAAAGCACAGGATGGGCTACTTGAATAGCAAAATTGAAGAGAGTTTTCAAACAGTTCCTGCCAATTTTCATTTGCTTTGTTGTGCCTTGGAAAACAAAGCTTTAGATAGCGTTTTTGCTTGCTCTTAGGCAAAGGATTTATATTTTAAATACTTGGAATTTCTATAATGGTTGTAGCCTTCTCTGAATAACAAAATAGTGAATACAGTAGGTTCTAGACATTTATAGATTCTATTTATAGATTCAGGAATAATGGTCTCAACAGTTTCCAATGATGTAGAAAATACTCAGTACTATTTTCCCCCGACATTGGGAATCAAACCCACAGGTACTCTATCAATGAGCCATATCACCAGCCCTTTTTATTTTTTATTTTGAGACAGGGTCTGACAAGTTGGGGTCTAGCTCATCTGCTGAGCCTGGCCTCAAACTTTTGATCCTCTTGCCACACTCTCCTGTGTAGCTGGGGTTACAGGATGCACCACCACACCTTGTTCAATGCTATCTATTTTTTTTAATCCAGGGTATGTTCAGTATTTTTAATGAAAGAACTTGAGTCAGATTCTCTGTCTCTGACACTAATATCTGAAGAAAATTGCTCAGGTAGGGAGTTTGCCTAGATGGCTCTCAGACTCATTTTTTGTCATTCTGTCTTCTAAAATAAAACCAGTTTGTTTATTTCATGAATATTGTTTATTAACTGAGGGAGAAAATAATGTCAAAATTGGAATAGACAAACTATGATGTAGGATATGCTCAGGAAATCTTGAGTGGTTGGAAACATGATTCAGAAAGGAGACTGCATGATATATAAATCAAGGTTTAGAGATTTACTAAGGACTGGGCATAGTTTTTACATAATTATCCCAGACCTATGTTTAAAACCTATTTTTTCATCTTGTTAATATTAAATCCTAAATAATTAAGTTAAGCATTTTGTATTTTAATGTATAAGCATATGGGTTGTTATACTATGAGGATGATTATTAAAAGTGTGAAGCACTTACTATTGATTTGCTTATTAGTTATTTTAAGTAACTTTTTTGAAGTGGTGATTTTTTAAAAAAATTCTACTTTTACAGACTGCATTTTGATTCATTCATTGTACACAAAGGGGTACAACTTTTCATTTCTGTAGTTGTACATGATGTAGTCACACCATTCGAGTAATCATACATGTACATAAGGTGGTGATGTCTGTCTCATTCCATAATCTTTCTTCTCCCTCCTCCCCTCCTCATTTCCCTCACAATCCAAAGTTCCTACATTTGTCTCTTACCCCTGCCCCACCTCTGCCATTATGTGTCATCATCTGCTTTTCAGAGAAAACATTCGGTCTTTGTTTTTTTGGGATTGGCTTATTTCACTTAACCTGATATTCTCCAACTCCATCCATTTACCAGAAAATTCCATAATTTTATTCTTATTTATGGCTGAATAATATTTCATTGTGCATATATACCAGTTTCTTTATCCATTCATCTATTGAAGGGCATCTAGGTTGGTTCCACAATCTAGCTATTGTGAATTGAGCTGCTATAAACATTGATGTGGCTGCATTACTGTAGTAATCTGATTTTAAGTCCTTTGGGTATAAACTGAGGAGTGGGATAGCTGGGTCAAATGGTGGGTCCAATTCCAAGTTTTCTAAGGAATCTCCATACTGCTTTCCAGAGTGGTTGCAACAATTTGAAGTCCCACCAGCTATGTATGAGTGTGCCTTTTTCCCTACATCCATGTCAACACTAATTGTTGCTTGTGTTCTTCATAATAGCCATCCTAATTGGGGTGAGATGAAATCTTAGGGTGGTTTTGATTTGCATTTCTCTAATTACTAGAGATGTTGAATACTTATTCATATTTGTGTTGATTGCCCATATATCTTCTTCTGTGAAGTGTCTTCCCAGTTCCTTAGCCCATTTATTGATTGGATTCTTTGTATTTTTCATGTAAAGCCTTTTAAATTCTTTGTAAATTCTGAGATTAGTGCTATATCTGAAGTATGGATGGAAAAGATTTTCTCCCACTCTGTGGGCTCTTTTCACATTATTGATTGCTTCCATTGCTAAGAAAAAGCTTTTTAATTTGAATCCATCCCATTTATTGACTCTTGCTTTCATTTCTTGTGCTCTGGGAGTCTTGTTAAGGAAGTCTGATCCTAAGCCAACATGATGAAGATTTGGGCCTATTTTTTCTTCTATTTGGTGCAGGGTCTCTGGTTTAATTCCTAAGTCCTTGATCCATTTTGAATTGAGTTTTGTGCAGGGTGAGAGATAGAGGTTTAATTTCATTTTGTTCCAGTTTTCCCTGCACCATTTGTTGAAGGGGCTATCTTTTCTCCATGGTATTTTTTTTTAATTTTTTAAATTTAAAAAATTTTTTTTTTATTCACACAGTTCATATAATCTTACATATACATAGGGTAATACTGTCTATCTCAGTCTACTATTTTTCCTTCCCCCATCCTCTCCCATCCCATTTTCCTCCACACTCTCCATACTTCCTCCATTCTTTCCTATCCCCCCATAACCCCCCCGCCGACCCCCGTTATGTATCAGCATCCACTGCTCAGAGAAAACATTCGGCCTTTGGTTTTTTGGGCTTGGTTTATTTCATTTAGCATGATATTCTCCAACTCTACCCATTTACCAGCATATGCCATAATTTTATTCTTTTTTATGGCTGAGTAATATTTCATTGTGTATATATACCACAGTTTCTTTATCCATTCTTCAATTGAAGGGCATCTAGGTTGGTTCCACAATCTAGCTATTGTGAATTGAGCAGCTATGAACATAGATGTGGCTGCATCCCTATACTTTGCTGATTTTAAGACCTTTGGATATAAACTGAGGAGTGGGATAGCTGGGTCAAATGCTGTACACCAAAAATGCAAAGAGCCCAATCAATAAATTGGCTAAGGAACTGGGCAGACACTTCACAGAAGAGGATATACAGGCTATTAACAAATATATGAAAAAGTGCTCATCATCTCTAGTAATTAGAGAAATGCAAATTAAAACCACCCTAAGATTTCATCTAACTCCAATTAGAATGACTATTATCAGGAATACAAGCAATAACAAATGTTGGCGTGGATGTGGGGAAAAAGGCACACTTGTACATTGCTGGTGGAGTTGCAAATTGGTGCAGCCACTTTCAAAAGCAGTATGGAGATTCCTCAAAAAACTTGGAATGGATCCATGGTATGTTTTTGACAACTTTGTCTAGTATGAGATAACTGTGGGTTTGTCTCTATGTCTTCTATTCTGTACCACTGGTCTACCTGTCTATTTTGGTGCCAATACCATGCTGCTTTTGTTATTATTGCTCTGTAGTATAATTTAAGGTCTGGTATTGTGATACCTCCTGCATCATTCTTCCTGTCCAGGATTGCTTTAGTTATTCTGGGTCTCTTATTCTTCCAGATGAATTTCATGATTGCTTTCTCCATTTCTATGACATAGGAATGTCATTGGAATTTTACCATTGAATTTGTATAGTACCTTTGGTAGTATGGACATTTTTTTTATTTTTTATTTTTATTTTAGTTCATTGTACACAAAAGGAGTACAGCTATCATTTTTCTGGTTGTACACAAAGTAAAATCATACATTTTGCCTATTCATACATATACATAGGGTAAAGATGTTTGTCTCATTCTATTATCCTTCCTGCCCTGCCCCCTCCCACCCCTCATTTTCCTCTACACAATCCATCCCTTCTCCATTCTTCCTGTGCCTCCCCCCACCCCAGCTATGTGTAATCAACAACTTATAAGAGAAATCATTTGGCCTTTGGTTTTTTGGGATTGGCTTGTTTCACTTAACATGACCTTATCCAATTCCATCCATTTACCTGCAAATGTCATAATTTTATTATTCTTTACAGCCTAATAATATTCCATTGGGTATACATACTACAGTTTCTTTATCCATTCATCTATTGAAGGGCATCTAGGTTGGTTCCACGACCTAGCTATAGTGAATTTGGCTGCTATAAATATTGATGTGGCTGTATCACTGTAGTGATTTAAAATTTTAAATCAGCATTGATTTTTAGATCCTTTGGGTATAGGCCAAGGAGTGGGATAGCTGGGTCAAATGGTGGATCCATTCCAAGTTTTCTGAGGAATCTCCACGCTGCTTTCCAGAGTGGCTGCACTAATTTGCAACCCCACCAGCAATGTATGAGTGTACCTTTTTCCTCACATCCTCGCCAACACCTATTGTTGCATATATTCTTGATAATAGACATTCTAATTGGGGGGAGATGATATCTTAAGGTGGTTTTGATTTGCATTTCTCTTATTACTAGGGATGTTGAACATTTTTTCATATATCTGTTGATTGCTTGTAGATCTTCTATGAAGTGTCTGCTCATTTCCTTAGCCCACTTATTGATTGGGTTATTTGTATTCTTGGTGTAGAGTTTTTTGAGTTCTTTATATATTCTGGAGATTAGTGCTCTATCTGATGTGTGTGTGGCAAAGATTTTCTCCCCCTCTGTAGGCTCTCTCTTCACATTGCTGATTGTTTCCTTTGCTGAGAAAAAAAAAATTTCAGTTTGAATCAATCATAATTATTGATTCCTGCTTTTATTTCTTGTGCTTTGGGAGTCATGTTAAGGAAGTCTGATCCTAGGCCGATATGATGAAGATTTGGATCTACTTTTTCTTCTATTAGGTTCAGGGTCTCTGGTCTAATTCCTAGGTCCTTGATCCATTTTGAGTTGAATTTTGTGCAAGGTGAGAGATAGGAGTTTAGTTTCAATTTGCTGTATATGGATTTCCAGTTTTCCCAGCACCATTTGTTGAAGAGGCTATCTTTTCTCCTTTGTATGTTTTTGGCTCCTTTGTCAAGTATGAAATACCTGTATTTTTGTGGGTTTGTCTCTGTGTCCTCTATTCTGTACCATTGATCTACCTGTCTACTTTGGTGCCAATACCATGCTGTTTTTGTTACTATTGCTCTGTAGTATAGTTGAAGGTCTGGTATTGTGATACCCCCTGCTTCGCTCTTCCTGCTAAGGATTACTTTAGCTATTCTGGGTCTCTTATTCCTCCAAATGGATTTCATGATTGCTTGCTCTATTTCTGTGAGGTCTGTCATTGGGATTTTAATTGGAATTGCATTGAATTTGT
This sequence comes from Glaucomys volans, assembly GCA_020662805.1. Taxonomy (NCBI): domain Eukaryota; kingdom Metazoa; phylum Chordata; class Mammalia; order Rodentia; family Sciuridae; genus Glaucomys; species Glaucomys volans. Next base: position 109,820 of record JAJEJO010052398.1, read on the forward strand.
ATAGCACCTTTGGTAGTATGGCCATTTTAATTAATATTAATTCTGCCTATCCAAGAACATGGGAGATCTTTCCATCTCTTAAGGTTTTCTTTAATTTCTTTCTTTAGTGTTCTGTAGTTCTTGTAGAGGTCTTTCACCTCTTTTCTTAAATTGACTCCCAGGTTTTTTATTTTTTTGAGACTATTGTGAATGTGGTAGTTTTCCTAATTTCTCTTTAAGAGGACTCATCACATAAATAAGTATGCATTAGGTTTATGAGTGTTGATTTTATATCCTGCTACTTTACCGAATTCATTCGTGAGTTCTAGAAGATGGATTCTCAGCTGAGTTCTACAAGACCTTCAAAGAAGAACTCATTCCAGTACTTCTCACAGTACTCCATGAGATAGAAGAAGAGGGAACACTTCCAGACTCATTCTATGAAGCTAATATCACCCTGATACCAAAACCAGACAAAGACACATCAAAGAAAGAAAATTTCAGACCAATATCCCTAATGAACATATATGCAAAAATCCTTAACAAAATTTTAGCAAATCTCATACAAAAACATACTAAAAAGATAGTGCACCATGGTCAAGTAGATTTCATTCTAGGGATGCAAGGTTGGTTCAACATCTAGAAATCTATAAATGTAATTCACCACATCAACAGGCTTAAAGTTAAGAACCACATGATTATTTCAATAGATGCAGAAAAAGCATTTGATAAAATACAGAACCCCTTCATGCTCAAAACACTATGAAAAATAGGGATAGTAGGGACATTCCTTAACATTGTAAAGGCTATCAATGCTAAGCCCATGGCCAACATCATTCTAAATGGGGAAAAACTAAAAGCATTTCATCTAAGAACTGGAACAAGGCAGGGATGCCCTCTTTCGCTGCTTCTATTCAACATTGTCCTTGAAATTCTAGTCACAGCAATTAGACAAATTAAAGAAATAAAAGGGATTTGAATAGGAAAAGAAGAACTTAAAGTATGGCCATTTTTGACAATATTAATTCTGCCTATCCAAGAACATGGAAGATCTTTCCATCTTCTAAGGTTTTCTTCAGTTTCTTTCTTTAGTGTTCTGTAGTTTTTATTGTAGAGATCTTCCACCTCTTTTGTTAGATTGATTCTCAGGTGTTTTATTTTTTTTGAGGCTATTGTGAATGGAGTAGTTTTCCTAATTTCTCTTTCAGAAGATTCATCACTTATGAACAGAAATGCATTAGACTTGTGTGTGTTGATTTTATATCCTACTACTTTGCTGAATTCATTTCTTAGTTCTAGAAGTTTTCTAGTGAAGTTTTTTGGATCCTCTAAATATAGAATCACGTCATTGGCAAATAGTGACAGCTTGAGTTCTTCTTTTCCTATTCATATCCCTTTAATTTCTTTGGTCTGTTTAATAGCTCTGGCTAGAGTTTCAAGGATGATATGGAATAGAAGTGGTGAAAGAGGGCATCCCTGTCTTGTTCCAGTTTTTAGGGGGAATGTTTCTAGTTTTTCTCCTTTTAGAATGAGGTTTTATTATAAGCATTTTGACTGCATTTACATTTAGTCAATAAACTATTTAAAAATCTTTTCATTTCTACTTCTGATTATAGCAGTAGTGTGAGGTTTCACAGCTGTGGTAACACTTGCAGCAACAGACTGAACTGATGGTTTAGAAAGAAGAGTTCAAATGAAGAGATATTTATTGAGTTCCTACCAGGTTGCATCCCTGCGTGAAGATGGCACTAGAAGGTCTTTTATAATTACCTTTGGGTAGCTCACAATCATGTTAGGAAAGGAGTACATAGGATAATTAGAAATAGGCCAGGAGTAATTATAACCTGAGTAAAACAAAGTACCAAATTGTATGACAAAGACAATAAAACCCTGTGTTCAGGGCGCCAAGGGCTTAATAGAAGAGGTGCTCTTGAGAACATGTCTTGCATACCTGGTTCTTCTCTGTAACTCAAAAAAGGAGTAAAACAAATAGTTCATAAAATCCATCAGCAAAACTCTGAGTACAGGGACAAGTGTGGTTTTTGTAAGAAACTGAAGAGGTCATCTAGGCTGAAGGGCAAGGCACAGTGGAGCCCAGCAGACTTCCAGAGGCCTTGTGTGTCTGACCTGCCACCATATCCATGTCTAGAAAGAGTGCAGACTTGTTCCTTTATACAATGGGAGGTATTTGGCCTTGGAGTCTAGGGCATTTATGATCCTGAGGATTTTTTTGTCCCATAACATATATGCAAATGACTTTAAAGAAATCTACATGTGTATTTACCATGATCCAAATAAATATTTAGAGCAGGACGAGAAATTCCAAGTTTGCATGCTATTCAATGTGATTTTTGTTGTTGTTGTTTTAGTATCTTTAAATACTTCTGAGGTAGGATACAGCCTTTAGATAAGTCTAAAAATTCTTTCCTCTTTAAAAGAACATATGCTAAAATTAGAACTTTTGGATTAAAAGATAACTATTTACAATTTGGATCAAAAAGTGTAGTTTTAAAGTATTGGAGAACACAAAGTAGTGAGCAGAGTAGTGAGTAAAATGTAATCTTGATATGGTCTCCATATTATGAATGGTGTTTTCTTGTCATTTGGATGTATATATTTAAACAACACCGTGAACACTGGCTAGAGCCCTATGAGTAAAAATGAACTGGGGGTTTCAGACAGTATTTACATAATTAATATAAGATTTCCCCCCATTATCTGGTTAACATACGAAAACTCTGGCAATTGACCATTTTTAATTTATGAAATACTTTTTTTGGGAGGTCCTAAAGAAGGAACTCTCTGAAGACAGTAATACGAAATATCAGAACTCTGTTTAAGTATTATGACATTTACTCTGAGAAAAATTAAATCTAGGACAAAAGTTGAGAAGAATAGTTGTCAGTTGGCAAGATTATATGAAGACGGGGGAAGAGTTTTAAAGGACACAGTCTTTGTCCCTGCTCCCCACAGGGAATCCCTTATGTTCTAAAATCTGTGTGTGGTAGAAAGTCATTTGAATATTGCTTCATAATACTTCCTAAAAACTGCCCAAAGGATTTGCTGATTTTATTCAGTCTACAGGATGTTTTCAAGAAATATTTAGTGACATGAGAAAATGATAATGATAGGAATAGAAAACAGAAACAAAATTGTAAATACAGAGGCATTTCCATTCTGTAATTAAATTAACTAAGCAGACAAGTAAAGACGAATTTTAGGGAATACGTCATAATGCTTCTGTTGGGGGTTAAATTACAGTTTAGTAAAACTTTTTCTCTATAAATATGTATTTTTCAAATTCTTAACACTGAATATTTATTCTTTCGTACCTGAGGGAAGAATATAGACTACTTAAAAGTCTTGCTCTTATATTTTAATTAGTTTTGATATTTTTCCCACAGACTTTTGTTGTTTTATTGTGTGTGTGTGTGTGTGTGTATGTGGTGCTGGCAATAGAACCCAGGGCCTTGTGCATGTGAGGCAAGCACTCTACCAAATGAGCTATATCCCCAACCCCTCTCACAGACTTTTATGAACTTTCTGCATATAAAAAAAATCCTTGCATGTGATAGTAGTTTTGAATTATTATGTGTTACATGCTTAACCTAACAGCAGTTCCACTTACGATTTTGCAACTTTACCAGGATGTGAAAGCCATATAAATTGTGCACCAGACTTCAAATTTTGGATTTGGATATCTTTTGTGCTGGTGATATATGATTCTCTTTTTCTCCCTCTTTCTCTCCATGTGGGCAGCTGCAGGGAGCGACAATTCCCAGTTAGCCCTGTGAGTACCAGGGCAAATGACCCACACCCTACGGTGCACTGTGTTGCCAGTATTATTTGGATGCAGATTTCGATTAATTATATGAGCCATTCAACACTTTACTATAAGCTAGGATTTGTGTTAAATGATTTTGCCTAACTGTAGGCTAATGTAAGTGTTCTGAGTATGTTCAAGGCAGGTGAGGCTAAGCTAAATTATGTTACAATTTGACATACAATGGTTTATCAGGATGTAACTCCATCATAAGATGAGCATTTGTAGTCTTAACCTGAATAATGAATCTTTGGCAAGTTCAGGAGCTTGCTGTACCTGTTCTGATTGCAATGTAACAGTGGCGAATTTTCTGTTATGGCTGTTATCAATGAAAATGTAGGTCTGTTTCAGTAAGTTCATGATTTTTATCTGAAAATACAACATGATTAATGCATTAAAATGATAAGACAAAGGTTGTCAATTTAGCTGCATGTACTGGGGATGAAAATTCTGTTGTTACATTAATGTTATGAATGCTGCTATTATTCAGCATGTAACAATCAGTCTTCACCTGGTGGAAGGAAAAAGTTTGAAATTCAGGTTGTTGCTTGCTGTTTCCAAAAGTTTCAAGATACAGTTACGGTTCATTTTAATGGGTGAATGCTAGGTAATTTTATTTTTCTTGGAGGCCTAGTTATCTATTCCCCAAGGATTGGTTGGCTCTGAGTATAATGTTTAGGAGACTTGCAAGAGGTTGTTAACAGAAAAAGAGCTTAAAAATATGAACTCTATGTGCTCTGCTGAACAATTTTTTAAAACGATACAATGGCCTGAGAGTGAAAATGGATAGCTCTAGACTATTTAAAAGAGAAAAACAAAACAAACCTTACTGTTGAGCTGTTGCTGAATTTCTGCTGTGAACTTAAACTTCTGCTGTGAACTGTGAACTTCAAATGTATTTTTAATCTCTTCATGATTTGCATTTGTTTTGGGGACTTGGGGGATAGCTGAGACACATCTAAAAAATATAGGAAACTACAGTGACCTCGTTAACATGCTGGTAATAGTCTTTTGGGAGTGGTGATGGAAAAGCGGACACATTTTGAGTTCCAATTCATCCTATAGATACTCATCGCTTAAAAAGGATACATTCTGAGAAATGTGTCTTGTGATTTCATCACCGTGGGTAAATCATAGTGTACTTACACACTAAGACAGTTTTGATGTCACTAAGTAATACAAGTTTATGGGACAACTATTATTGACCAAAATATCATTATGTGACACATGAACTGCTTTCTGAGAAAAGGTGTGTTGTGTAGAAAACTTTAGTGCTATTGTGTAATTGATAATGTCAAAAAAGCTAGGGGATATGAGTTCAAATTATAGCTTATGATTGATGCTTTACATGATCCTAGAGAATAGTGTGATGGACAGAACATCAACTTTTATCTTTTTAGGTTGTGTGACATTGTCTATGTGATGCATTTTCTCAATTTTATTTAATTTTTGTCTGTAAAATGAGATTGCTATATATTTTACAGAGGTAATTGTAAAGATTAAATGAAGTACATAAAATGCCTAAGACAGTGCATAGTATTTTTTACAGATTGAGTAAATGGCATTTTGTACACGTTTGTATGTCGTTCTGTTTAACCATAAGTTTAATGTGGATTCCATGGACCTCTACGGGATAATGACCACCCTTTTGTGTCTCTACTTATGGAGGTTTTCCATTTAGAGGATTTCCAAGATTCTATGCAAAATGATGCATGTATGTTTACTTCTGAAGAGGGTATGTAACTTTCATCAGACTATATGCCTTTCTATTAAAACCCATGGTTATATAAACATATGTTAAAATCTGTTTAACAGCTAATATATTGTCAAGGTTAATAATTTAATTGTAGACAACTTAATGGAATGACTAAATAAATTGGAAATCAGAGAGTGCAGGCCTGCATGATTGTGGTAAAAAATGCAAAAGAAAATATTTGAAAAGTGAAACATTTATTGAGATTTTTTAATGTATAGAGTAAAATATACTGTTAACCAAATTGTTTTCAGTTTTGAATTAAATTGATAGCAATGTACAGAGTCATAAGGAACAAGGCCTTTGCTACAGTCATGAGAATAATGAGAATCTTTAACATTTCATCTTACATGCATATAATGCAAAATGTATCTATAAATCTTTAATCTTGCATAGTACTAATATAAAAGAAAAGACTTCCTAAACCATTTAAGTTTGGATCTTTGATACTTTCATTTTTAGGAATGATATTTAAGTAATTTGTAACATATAATGCCTCTTATGTTATAGCTTATGATTTTGAGAAATAACTGTATGCTATTTCTATTTTAAATGAGAGAACTTGACTCATAATTTAACCTTTCCTGTTAGTCTAATTTGTATATTTACTTTAAAAATGTAAATACTCAACAGAAAAAAAACTATATTACTTAGAGATCACTAGAATTTTCTTTTAAAATTTATAAGACAAAGCTACTCTATGACTTTACCTTTGTAAATAATTTCTGTGATATTTTTGAGGATGGATTATTAACCCAGAGACATGATGTTGAAGCACACAGCAGGAATTCACCTGCAAACTGAAGTTTCATCAAACTTCATAGGATAATTTGTTACTTCAAAGCGAATAATTAAAAATGCATGCCATTTTTAATATATCACAAATTAAAATATTAATTGTTCCTTTGTGGACATATTTTAGTTTTTAGTTTTTATCAGGGACTTATTATAAACCCAGTGTTGGTGTTAATTGTTCCACATACATAATTTATTTAATCTTGATAATAATCATTTATTTTCCCATTTTATAAATGAGACAACTGAAAGATGTTTATTCATCTGTCATCGAGTATTATTGAGGACATTATGGTACATGCTCTGCTTCGGCAGGATAACATAATGAACAAATTAGTGCCCAGCTATCGTGGAGCTTATATTACATTGGGGAGAGAACAAATAAATATGGTGTTAGAATTATCAAGACAATATAAAGAGGAGTAAGGGAGGATGGGGGCCTGGGGATTCTAGTTTAGATAGTACAATTGTTGAAGACCTCTAAAGCTATGTGACTATTCAACTTGAATAGAAAGAGAATAATCTAGATAGAGGGAATTAAGCAAACGTTAAGGTTGTGGCCTAGTAGTATGCTGAGGCAGGAAGAAAGGAGTGCCTGAGAGTGAGAGTATAGGAAACAAGTCCAGGAGGGAGCTGAGTGTTAGGAAAGCACCAGAAGGGGTGGGTGAGTCACACCGGACCTCCTTTGGCTTTGCTGAAGCTTCCACTTAGATTCTGAATGGGACGAAGCCCACTGGAGGAGTTTGAGCAAAATACTGACGTGTTCTAGTATACATTTAAAAAGTATTCTAGTTGACTGTAATAGGGCATGACTAAAAATAGGGAGCCTATTAAGAAGACTCTCAATGGTACAGCCGAAAGGCCAGATTGGTAATATTGGATGATATGAAAAAAGGCTGGCTGCTATCTTTATTTTGAATATAGATTGCAAGGTTGAAGTCAAAGAGGAATCCACTGGTTTTTGATCTGTGTATCCGGAAGCATGAAGTTACAATTTTTAAAGAAGACTGGGGAATGAACACGTTTGGGGGTAGAATTAGATCAGGACTTTTGTTCATAGTATGTCAAGTATGAAGCTGTTATTCAAGTGGAGCTGTGAAGTTAGTGGTGGAAAATAGATTCTGGGGTTCAGGGAGAAGAACCTACGTGAAGCCATGGAACTGGAGAAAAGTACTTGGGAAGTGTGTATAGATATAAAAGAGGAGTCTGGAGAAGATGGAGAGAATTCAGAAAGATACCGAGAAGTTGCAGCCAGTGAGGAAGTAGGAGCCCCAATGGAGAGTGGTACCCCTCCCCCCAAGGACTAATGAAGAAAGTATTCTAGAGAAGAGGTTAGGTCCTGAGAAAAACAAGGATTAATATTTGAATTTGGCAATGTGGATTTCATTACTAACCTTCATAAGGTGGTAGAAGGATGAAGTTATTTTTGGTGGCTTCTTTTATTTTCCCTGTAAAATAAAAAGCAAATAAATTAAATTAGAGATAAGACTGGAGATAGAAGGGGAATGTGGTTTTGAATGTTCTCAAAACCATTGACTTGGTGTATTTTGCAAGATGAAGATAGTGAGGATAATGCTGGACCATGGAATCTAAATAGGGCAAGGGTGATAAAAGGAATTATGAGGAAGATTACAAGGGAAAAAGAAATACATCAATAGACTAACGGTCCCCAAAAGGAAAAAAACTGTTGGAATTGGAGTGAGGAAAAATCTAACAATATCCTAGGTGGAGAGTGGGGTATTAGAAACAGACTGTGGAGTGTGTGTTGTTATTGGCAACAACACATTGCAGTTACAAGTCCAATACCATGGCTTGCACAGTGTAGTTGCTGAATCATCACCTGGGAACTTGCTCAGAAATGCACATTCTTAAACCTACTGAATCCTTAAATTTGCAGGTGGGCCCAGCAACCTGTATTTTTAACAAGCCTCTAGGTTGCATGGTGCTTACTAAATTTTGAGAACTGCTATTCTAATGTATGATCATAGAGCATGTGGTTTGAGTGAGATCTCATACAAAATAATGGTAGGTAAAGAGGTCAAGGAACTTAGAGGATACAGAAATCTTCAGGATCTATGGAGTAGTGGTAAGGAGGGTAACAATCAGTCAGGGGTTAAATCTTCAAGGAAGAGAAGTGGTGACCTGGAGACTAAATTTCTGGAAACAGAAGGAATCTTAGAAGAATCTAAAGGGCTTTAGGGAGGAGGTTACAATGTTTTTTCAAGTAGCAATGAAGAGCAAGGAGTTACCCCACCCCATTTTTATGTCAGTGGTACTTGGGGTATGAGAGAGAAAATAGCCCTACATGAGCAAGCTGTAAGGAAAAGCTGGTCTTCTGATGAGAGTTGGGTTTTGGGGCAAGAAAGTGAAGAAGCAAGAGGTGGTTCTGCTGATGACAGGCTGGGAGTTTCCCAGGGCAAAGAGGAAGAGTATGTGGAGAGGACAGAGGCAGGGGAAAATGTGTCAGATGAAGGGCTGTATAGAACTGTGTCATAGGGATCACAGTTCAGAAGGCTCAGAGTCATGGGCTTCTTGTAGCACAGAAGGCAAACTGATCTGATTATTGCAGGAGGCGATAATCAGAACTAATTAGGACCTCCTTCTAAGTCAGCAGTTCTCACTCTTGACTGCACATTAGAATCAGCTGGGGGACCTTTTAAACTGCTCCAATGCCCAAACTTCTCCCCAGACCAATTAAATCATAATCTCTGGGGGTGGACCCAGGCATCAGGATGTTTGAAAACTCCCAGGTGAGATTCCATGTGCAGCCAAAGCTGAGAGTCAGTTTTCTAAATTGTGAAGCCAAAAGAAGCAGCAGGAAATGTTGGCTCTGGAGCCTGGGATCCGCAGCAGTACACAACCTCTGGCACTGTCTGCATATAAGGTATGAATCTGTTCTCCTCCTGGGTCAGATCTTCTCATGAACTAAGGCCTATTAGAGAAGCAAACTAAATCACTCAAAATAGACCAGTAGAGGTATTTGTACATATCAGCTAGGAAAAAGTATAAAAAAAAAAAACAAACAAGTTTCCTCCTCAGGAGCTGAACAATCACAGTTTTATGCTCTGTTCTGCGGGACAGCAGGTCACCCTTGAAATGGCAATTGATTATACACAAGTTGCTCTGAGTGCGCCTTAAGAACTTTTACTCTTTCAGAAGAACGGTAGGTGAAAGGTTCACAGCACAACTTTTCACGGTTAATTAGCAGTTAGAATCGCTTCAAGAAATCAAATAGGGAGGAGCAGATGGACTCGCAGCTCACCTTGGGGCAGTAATTTGTGTGTCCCAGCCATTAGTTTTGGCTGCTAACAACATTATCTAAAGGTAATGTGATTCTTATATTTTTGCTTATTTTCCATTTGGTTGCTAAATAATTTAACTCCAAAATCTAATTTCTGTTAACGAATAATAATTAAATGAATTATTTATGTCAGAACTGTTTGATTTGTAACATGCTTCCATCATAATCCCCAGGCATTGGTGTAATGCCTTAAGTCATACTTGATTGCTTTGTTTTAAATGTTCAACAACGCTGATATGCTCTGGTAAGTGAAGAATTCATGCTTGCAAATTGCAAAGAATGTATATTTGGCATCTCCATGAAACAAGTTTCAGAGGAGTAAAGTTGTGCCTTAGAGTTTTAAAGAACCTTTTATTTTGAAACTTATCTCTTCAAATGATCTTGTGTTTTGAACAAAACTGGTGGCAATATTTTAGAAAGCCGGTATTTTCCCTTTGTTGTGGGAGTAGTTTCGCTACATTTAAAACATAAATTCACATACACTTATATGTATGTGTATATTCCACATACACTCTGAAAAGATTTTAAATCATTTTTACTGGTACCATAGCTTGTTGAAAATGAGATGTAGAAATGGGATCTGCTATAAACTTTTTTGCATGCTGTTGAATCTGTGGATCTAAATGACAACATAGACATGGAGAGAGAGTAGCGATTCTTGTCACCTCTCTGCACATGGAAATGTGTGTTCTCTTTGAAAAGAAAGCCCTACTTAAATTTAACTTGTTATTATTTTCCCAGTTGGAGTGACAGAGAATGCTGGGTGACCTTTATGGGGTTACTTATTGTCTCCATGAAAATTTCCTCCATCTGCACTAGAGAAAATGCCTGCTGAGCTAAGAGCTGTAGTAAAGACAATGCTTGTCAAACACTTTTGTGCTACTTTTCAGAAAGATGTTAACCATGATAAATAGACTTTCAGAACAAGTTTTCTAAAATTCACCTTGTGCCTAACTTTTCCAAGCCCGTCTATTCTTCATCAGGGTATTAGACGCTCATTAAGCCATATTGATTAATCAGGCTTGGTTCTAGGCAAAACATTGTCATGAGCAGTTTCAATTTCTGCCTTGTCTTGTGGTACCTTTCTTCTCTTTACACCCACAATATGCCTACAGATGTTGTTTTCTATCTAATCTAACATATGTGGCGCCAGATACAACGTCACCTTCCTGCATAAGAACTCAATGTGCCCCAGTCAGTCCCATCTCAAGTCTTTCCTTTTTATTTATTTTTGTTGTACTGAGGATTGAACGCAGGGCCTCACACATGCTAGGCAAGTGCTCTACCACTGAGTCACATCCTCAGTAACCTTGAAATTAAAAACAAACAAAAAAACCTTGTTTTGACTCTAACCCAAACCAGTTAAATCAACTAAATTAAGGATGTTGCTTGCAGAATATTTAGGTTTAAATGTTCTTTGGGTGATTCTGATTTACTCCCTGGGCTAATTACCATTATCATTTATTTATTTATTTTTATTTTTATTTTTAGCTGTTGCTGGACACAATACCTTTATTTTATTTATTTTAATGTGGTACTGAGAATTGAGTCCCATGCCTCCACATGTGCTAGGCAAGTGCTCTACCACTAGCTACAATCCCAGTCCCCTAAATACCACTATCTTAGGACAAAATCATGGTTTCTTAAGGGTGTAATTCTAAAGAATTAGGAGTTTGGCAAAGAAGAAAATTGTTGGCCAGAACTCCTTATAAGTTATTTATAATTCTAGAACCAATGAAGTGGCATTGTCTGGTCAGCCTGAAGGGTGACAGTAAAATATCTAACAATGCTATTTTCTACTGCTATGAAATTTCTCAGTGGTTGTGAACCTTATTTTCTTTACTCTCAGGCATTGGGTGACACATTGAAAGTATTATTTTCCTTATATTCATTAGCATAATGTCCAACAATTTGACTAACTTCCTGATTTTAGGGAGGGTGGGGAGGCTCCAACTCATTTGATATTATGTCACAGTGAATTTGTACACTCACCATAACTTCAGTAGAGTTGTCTGTTCTCTTTATATGTCATACTTTGTGAATCACTGCTTGCTTGGATTTGGCTGCCTCTCTGTTCAGAGTGATTAGGAGAGATGTTCTCAGAACTGTAAGAATGCTTGGGATGTTGATCATTGTCATGGTGACATTGGGTTAGAAATCATTGTTTTCTAAGCTTACTGCTCTTTGGATATTGAACCAAGTATTAGAAAATAAATAACTAAAATTGGTGGGTCCTTGTATTCTTAAAGTTAGACTTAACATTTATGTACATAGTGAAGCTAGAAGACATTGGAGGACTGTTCTATGTGATAGAGATCTTACTTTTAATTTCAGTTTTTGATCCCTTTTGAACTTGTTCATTGAATGTAATTCTAATAAATGAAACTTAACTTATTGCTATTTATTCAATTTAGCAAAATGAAGAATGCTGCCACATTTAGTTTTTGTTCAAGCATTTATCTCTTCTTCTAAGCTATGGTTTTAAATTCCTTTATGGTCATTAAACTTTCCCCATTGAGAGAGGAACTGTTATGATTCGGGGTCAAGGATATTATTGATTAACACTATTAGGAGTGAAGCTTTTTGTATAATGCTGCTTGAGGAGATTAAAATCTCTTATCCATTTGGTGGTTCTTTAACTCGTTCCTTTGGTACATTCTTTTCCAGTTAATTATTCAATAAGATTGTCTAATGGATGTTTCTTGGGAATGTAGGCATTGTGGATATTTCCTACCTGCTCTGGGAATGGTTGGGTTTGAAAAATTTAAGTCAGGTGTTCTATGTTTTTGGCAGGAGCTGTGCTTATTCATTTGCCTTTGATATATTATCTCCACCAGCAAGATGGAATATCCTTAATCAGAGAGTACTGTGACTTTAAAGACTTAGTTGGCTTTGTCCTGCTTTAATAAATGAATAAGTTCCATGAGGTATAAGTAGCATGGCTTGCTAGTCAAAGTGGAGGGTAAAGGCAATATTCTCTGTTTTTTTAATGTATGTGACTCATATGATCAAAGAACAATGATTTTTACCCTCTATGGCACTGAAAACGTGTTCAGATGGGCAGTGTTATTTCCCAGACCCTTGATGAGATTCTGGCAGGTCCAAGACATTTTCGTTCCTCTTGTTTTTCTGGTCATATTTATCATATTTTTTGTTTATCGTATTTTTTGTCTCAATTGAAATCAAAGCAGAAGGATTTAGGTTTTAACGTTCTGTTAGATGTTTATTTGCCTGGATTGTCTACTCTATCTCCTTCAAGAACCAGAGTTAAGAATAGGGACATAAAAGGGAATTCAGATATACTTTACTTTGTATCATCTTATCTTGTTATGACCAATACTCTTCTGATTGATTAGAACACTGTAGCTTAAGATTGTTAAATGCAGTTCCTAATAGACTTTTGGATTATCTACAATAGCTAGGAAAAAGATGTTCAATATAACTACAACAAAAGTAAAAAAAGCCTAGTGGGAAATGTTTGAGCTCTTCTGTAGGGATAATTTCCTTCAATTGAGTTAGAAGAATTGGATTTACTTTATAAGGTTTCCAATAGGTTGGATGTTTTAGGTATGTGTTAAGCACCAAATGGCAATAGAGTGCACTGGGTCTGTCTTAGTTCATGAGACTGGAAAACCACTTCCTAACTCTTCATTTTTAATTGGCCTTTTAAACCAAGGCATCATAGTTCACATTATATGGACTGTGTGAGTTAAAGTTTTACAGTGCCATCTTGACATTCACATTAGCATATCAGACTTGACTAATTTTGTGGGATTTATAAAGTTAGGACATTTGAGGCCTTAAGAATTGTGATTATATTTTCTATAGTTATTTTTAGTTTTTGTAATGTGATGAAATAAAGTATTGTTTTTCCTACAAGGTTTGTAATTTTTTGAGCTATAGATTGCAGCACTGTCTTTTATTCCTTAATGGTGAATACAACGCTTAGATCATAGCTGTATACACTTATGCCCATGTTTAACATACTAGCATATTGGGAAGTTGCTCTCTAATTAATATTTATTAAAGTTTTTTTTCAGTTTATTTAGATTCTCTTCTTTTTCAGAAAAATGTAATCAATACATTATATTGAATAGAATAGGCATCTAAGAGCTTTAGGGTATCATTCAAAGGAATATAACACATATAGTGTATTTATAAAAAGAGATTCCTGGAACATGGTTGGATCACTAGATGGAAGCATCCTGGGTCCTTATATGATTTTTTTTTTAACCAGATCAGCTTCACACACCTGCAGCATGCTATTGACTATGACATGTGACATGACTGTATCATGTCTATTTTCTGTGGCACAAGGAGAAATAAACTTAGTAAGTCACAGATATTTTGGGGTTGTTTATTTTAGTTTTGTGTAACTTAGTTTGGTTGAAATTGAGTTCCAGTTCTTTAGAATGACTAGAAGTGGTTGCAGAATTGGCAATGTATCATAATCCATGTCACTTATAAGCTGTATTTTAAGATAAAAGTTTAGAGTTAGAAAAATGAAGGAATAGGTGAACATTATTTATGGGTCATGAATTAAGATAATGATGCCAGGAATTGAAAGTTAGTAGCACGTAAAAAAGTTATTATGTAAAACAGTGAATCTAATGCCTAAGTGCATCAGAAACATTTGAATATTTGTTAAAAATACAAACTGTCAGTCCTCAAACCAGACTTACTATTTTAAAAATCTCCATTTTCCACACAATTATATGTGAATAATGTTTTGGTTATTCTAATGAAATAATATGTGTAAAGTACTTATAATAGTGCTTAGCATCTAGTAGGCATCCAAAAAACATTACTCATTGCAGTATGGAATTGCTTGAGCAACATTAAATCTTGAGAAACACTACAATAGAAGTGGATCAGATGGTTTGATTACATTCTTAAAAAACATTAATATTATTAAAAGCAGAAGAGTTGATTGAATTAATACGTGAATATGTAACTTGGAAATGATGATCTTATTTATCCTTGGAAAAGTTGCAATGGGTAAATTAACGTAGTCAAAATCATCACCTCTTTTCATTTGGGTGCAGCTCACAGAGACATCAGATCAACTGCTATGTTAATCCGTATAAGGAAGACGAGGGGAACAATATATTTTATTGACAAGATAAGTTTAATTTCAGTTTTAATTGGAACTTGAGTGGTTATTTAGCTGTCTCTCTGGAGATATTTGAAGGTATTAGTCTGGAATTCAGAGTTAGATTGGAAGGCAGATTTGGCTGTCAATCACATAGAAATTACTGAGGACATATGGTGCTTGAAAGAATAGCCAGAGAGAATTTATAAAATGAGTTGAGAATAGGCTGAAGGATTAAACCTTGGGGACACTTTTAGGATGAAGGAGAAGGAAACAATAAAGTGATTCAGGAAAACTTAGTCTAAGATTAAGGAAGAGCACAATTAGAATATAGTGTCCTAGAATCCAGAAAGTGAGCATTTTAAGAGAGCTGAGGGACAGTACAAAGAAAACTTACAATATAGAAAATGAAAGTAAAGGTCTTTCACTGCACATGAGGGGTTCTTTCCTTAGACCTGCACATTCCCTTTCCTCTGCAAAACACTGACTTTATCTGCCATCTCTAGTACATGGTCTGTATTATTTCATTCCTTCAAGATTCATTTAAGCTTTATTGTTATCCAAAAACTATACATCCTGGGAAAGATGGGATGATTTAAAAATATTTGCTTTTATATAATTTCCTGTTACCTTCCTCAAAATCTGCAATATCAGTGTTAATTAGGAAAGAAAACGTCTTATACATTTTAATCTGGCATATTGTAAGTAGATAGGAAAAAAATTATGTTTGGACTGATTGTACAACCTAATATCTAACAATTGTTTAGTTGTGCCAGTTTTCTCCATCATCTATAGCCTTCTTCAGTCTTCATTAATCGAGCAACTTCCCCTCTGAGATTTTATCCTTGACATTGTTCCTTGTGATCATAGCCTTCTTATTTTCTAATAGCTCCATAACTCTTGGTTCCTTTATAAACACTTCTCTTAGTTGTATCACACGTATTCACTCAGTGTCAGGATATTTGCAAATTAACCATTCATTCTCCTTCTGGTTTTCTTTTCTTGTTTTCTTTGTGACCTAGTCAGTACCTCCCCTGAGGCTCACAACGTACTGCTGTAGTAACATGTTATTCTGGGTTACTCTCCCTTTTTCTCAAATTTGTTATGTAGATTTTTGATATGGTTGGAATATGAGGTGTCCCCGAAAACCTCATGTGTGAGACAATTCATGAATGTTCAGAAATGAAATGATTATGAGAGCTGTAACCTAATCAGTGAATAGATGAACTGGGTGGTGACTGTAGGCAAGTAGGTTGTGGCTGGAAAAAGTAGATCACTGGGACACGACTTTGGGATTTATATTTTGTCCTTGGTGAGTGGAGCTCTCTCTGCTTTCTGGCTGTCATGAACCCAGCAGCTTTCTTTGCCTTGCCCTTCTGCCATGATGTTCTTGCCTGACCTTGGGCCCAGAACTGTGGACATGTCCAATCATGAGCCAAACCTCTAAAACTGTGAGCCTAGATTAACTTTTCCTCCTCTAAAGTGTTCTTGTCAGGTTTATCAGTCACAGTGATGAAAATCTGACTAAAAGAACTGCTAAACATGACTAAGAATGCTGTGTCATTGTATTGTTTTTTTCTTCACTCCATGGTCATGCTTTCTAAGACCAACTATTTAGGAATCATTTTATTCATCTCTTTGCTCATCAAACCCTCACACTTTCCTGAAGAGGGACTTTTAAAGAATATTCAAGCCACTTGATGCAAAAGTTCTCAATGTACTATCTTTACATTTTGAATTTCTTTCTTAATTCTTTACTTCTATACCAAAGAAGTACCTCTCTGCCTCTGCAAAACTCATTTTCCACCTCTGTGCTTTCAATCATCCAGTTACTTCTAATCAGATTCTAAATATTAGTTTATCAACAATTATTTCTCTTTTGAAGTTTTGGTTATTCTTGTAAACTCTTTTCTTCTCAGCCAACTAGTAGCTTCAGGACTCTCTTAAACAATAAATCCAAATTTCCCATCTTCTCTGTGACCTCCTTAAATTATGAGCATCTTCCTTATTTTAATCTACAGACCCCTCTGTGTGCTATTTGCTTCCTGTAGTTTGTTACCTTTTCACTCCCTTAAAGTATTCTTGATTTTTACTTTTTCTTCCTCTTTATCTACTCAGATGTCATCAGTAAATTTCTTATTTTTAAACCCAATATTAACTTTCATTAGGAGACTCATGTTTTCTTTTCTGGCATTGTTAAGAGCTTCCTTTTTCTTGACATTCTCTCCATCTTCAGCTAACTTGATGTTATATTTTATCTGATTTGTCTTCTATTTATTTGATTTGCTCATCTCTCTCCTCAGGTGTTTTAAAAAAGGAATTCCATGAAGACCCCATTCTCTCCCTCTCTCTTCTCTCTGGGAGCTCATCTAGTCATGTGTCTTGAAGAATCACCTTAGTATAGAGGGCTTTTAAATATTCCTTTCTTACCTCTGTTTTCTACCCTCCCCCAACAGTCTCTCAAAATTTTCTCCTTTTGGTATTTTTTTTTTTCTGCCTGTGTTTACCGTTTTTGCATTTCAATTCATTCAGCTATTTTTACCTGTTTTTGCTCTTTTCTTCAGATTAGAAATTTTCTGTTGACTTAGCTTCAAGTTTAACGACTCTTATTTTCTCTGGTTTTTAAGCTTTTACAATTCAAATCATAATTTTCGGTTATTTTGTTACGGTTCATTATTTTAAAATAATTTCCATTTCTCTGCTGAGATGTTCCTTATCCATTCATTAAGATCAAATTTCCTTTCAATTCTTTAAGCATAATTTGAATACCTGTTTAAACTCTTTGAGTGCTAAATTCAATACCTGGGCAATCACAGGTTTAACATTATTATTACTTATCTTTTCTATCTTCCCTTTCCCTTTCTTTTTGTGGTGCTTGGATTGAATCCAAGGTGCTCTGTGTGTGTGTGTGTGTGTGTGTGTGTGTATATATATACATATATATATATATGTATATATATATATTTATGTTCTAGGTTCACATTCTACCACTGAGCTACACCCTCACCCCTGACGAGTTTAATTTCTATTCACTATTTATTTCCTTCTTAACTCTCATATTTCCCTGTTTTACTACATGTATAATGATTTATTTTATACTTGGTATTGTGAATAATACAGTAAAGTGTTTTTTTAATTAAGCAGGTGACCTCTGACTGAGCACTTTAAACTTGTGTATGCTATCTTTCATACATTGTTAGTTCCGATTTGTGAAAGGCTGAAGGTATTAAGTATCTATATGGAAGCAGAACTAATCTCTAAAAATCTGTACAGATCTTTCAGGACTTGGTCTTAAGCTTTGTTAGGGCATAGCAGAAGTAGACTTTATTCTCTGTTATGGTTTTACTCTTAAGGCACAAGCTTTTTGGTGTTCAATGGTGAGAATTCCAATGTTCCCTTTTGCTGCTGATCCTCACATCTCTCTTCTAACATGTAACAGCTGCACTGTGATCATCCAGGCATTCTTGCATTTTGCATGTGCAGCCCATCCCTCAGTCACAGGGGGTGACTCAGCCCTAGGGATTTTGTGCCCAATTCTATACAGAGCTCCCTGCTATTTGTACCCTGCTCCTCAAATTCCAGTCATTTCAGTTGCTGTGCACTCTGAACACTGGCTCCTTGGCTCAACAGGATTGTCGTGCTTGGTTTGGACTCCCATTCATTGTTTTGTACAGTTTGGGAAACTGTCCTCAGAGAGAGAGGGCAATTGTAGGGCTCATTTCATGTGCTTTCCTTTTCTCAAGTATCAATTGTATTGATTATTGTCTAATGCCTGAAAAGAGTTGTATTATAAATACATATATGTATATATATATATATTTTTTTTCTTCTTCTTCTAATTTTATAGTAGTTTATAGGAGGGAAGGCTGTTCTGGTACTCGCTCTTCCATTATGCCAAAAGCAAAAATTTCTCCATTCAGTCTGGAAACATTCTTTGACTCTTTTTTCATCTTTGAACTCTCTAAGCTCCAAATAAATCTTTTCATTTTTCTTTCTCAGTGCCGCTTATGTGTATTTAATAATTTCTGTGATCATTGCTTCATCCTAAGACCTTTACACCTCCAGCCTCTATGACTGCAGTATCTTTGTAACCAGCCTCTCAGTGCAGATGCACAATTGTAGTCCTATCCTTTGCTTGCATGAGTTCTTTATTGGTTATTTATTCTGTATTATGTAACCAGAAAACACATCCTCAACTTGTTTCCTCAACTTATTGCTGCATGGCCTCATGGCCTTATCTCCTATTGTGCCTTGTGTATCCCATAATTGCTCGAATACCCCTACATGTGCTTCCTTAACTTTGCTTAATATAGTTCTGGATGCACTGACAGCAGCCAGTGAGTGTGGTTTAGTGACAAGGGAGCAGTGAGTGATGGAACTGGTAAATCACCGTAAAGTCAGATGATTCAGGCCCTGTGGGCTATAGCCCTCCTCTATGTTTTATCCTAAAAGCAAAGAGAAGCCTGAAGGTCACCCCCAAACTTACCCAACTGTACTTAGAAAACCCTTCTCTCCACTCTTTGAGCAATTATTCCTGGAAATGGCAGATTACAATAAAGACAGATGCCACTGAGGGACAGGTAGCTTGATCTTTCAAGCACAAAAATCATCTGTCATTTTGGGACCCTGTGGTCCCATATAATAGTCCAAACCCACCAAGACATCAACCCACTATTCATCCACATCACTTCTTGATACTTGATGGCTCAGCTTCACTGACTGCATTTTTCTTTAGACCCCATTACATTATATTCTTCTTCATAAAAATGTGGTTTGTGTTGTAGTTGTCATTTCCATGGAGACAGAGTTGGCCTTTACCTCTGCAACATTTTATTTAGTTTAAGAGCTAAAGTTTGTTGGAGAATGGGAACTCTTAATAGCATAACGAAGCTCAAAAGAAGTCATGAATTATACTGTTATTACCCTCATCCTTGTTATTGACAGAATGCCAGCATTTGTGATGAGCATGTGACAGTGCAGCAGTATGGCACTGTGTCACCTTCTTTAATTATTTCTAGCTACACAAAGCTCTTAATTGTTTTTATCAGAGAGAGAACTTATTAGAACCATGTTTTAAGATCTCCCTTACTGAACTTTGGGGGGAAATCTTAAAGGTATAGGAGCAAGAATGGGATAGAAGCTTAGTGAAGATGCTTGAATCTAGACTAGAGATGCTTCTAGCAATGGTTGGCATGGTAGCTGTGGGAAGGGCGGGGACAAGGGACTCTTTAAATTGTGCCATCTCCCTCCTCACTCTTTAGCCTTTATTAAAGGTGATATACCACTCTTATAAAAGGTGGTATTTTCTTCTATTTTCATTTTTATATACTGTCTGGTTTGTGTTTCAGTTACATTTACTTATTTTACCTCTTAGAATTCCCTTGTGGGAAGACTATTTTATTTACCTTTTTATCTGGTACATTATCTAGGAGAATAACTACATTCATTCATTCATTAATTCATTTGTTCCTTCAAAAACACCTGATGCTTCATGTGCTGCAGGTGCTATTAAAGGTCTGTGGTGATAATTGCCAAGAAAAACAGACCTTATCTGCTTTCAGTTCCTCCAGAGAAAATCCGACATGGTTGGAGCTCAGAGGAAGAGGTGAAAACTGAAGCTGGAACAGCAGGCAAGGATCAAGCAATAAGGACCTTCTAAGTCTTGTTAAGATTTTAGCCTTTATCCTATTAGTATGCAATTTGTGCCTAATAAGGATTTATCTAAAGAATGGGAAAATCTAAGTATTTTAGTAAGCAGTGACGATAGATGTAGCAAACAGTGAAAAAGATCAACTAAGTAAGGTTTGGTGAATGAGATTTCAGTGAATGAGAAATGAGATCTACAGTGAGAAATGGTAGGAGGGAAGGCAGTGGTTGCAGCACAGGGTTTGCTGATGTTCAAGTGGTGGTGGATGAATCATTTTATTGGCAAAGGACAGAAGTCAAAACACAGGGATGGAATGGCTTTTCTGCTCTAGAAATAGAACAAGGATTTGTAAGAAGAAAAGCGTGGATTGTCAAGACGTTCTAAATGTGTTAAACATAGATGAGCACACTACTGCTATTAAGCTGGGAAGTTCATTGATAGTCACATAAACCACACTGGGTGTCTGGCTTTTCTCCATAGTTACTGTAACTGTGGATGGAATGCTGTAGGTCCATGAGGCTATCTCCTGGTGCTATAGTTTGGATCTGGAATGTCCCCCACAGGTCCCTGTGGTAAAGTCTTGGTCTCCAGCATGTGGCACTATTTAAAGATGGTGCAACATTTAATAGGTAGGGCCTAGTGAGAGATCTTCGTGTCATTTGAAGGGGATAGTAGGACCTCAGCCGCTTCCTCTTCCCTTTTTCTTTTTTCCCTTTTCCCTTTCAATCCATGAGGTGAGCCCTTTTGCCACATGCTTCCACTGTGATGTGGCCTCACAAGCCCAAAGCAATGGGGCCAGCCAGTCATGGAGTGAAACCTCCAAAACTGGGAGCCAAAATAACCCTTTTTTTTCTTAAAAAGTTGATTATCTTAGGTATTTGTTAAATTAATAGAAAGTTAACCCTCCTGGGTTGATGATTTCCTAGAAGGACTCACAGAACTCAGCACGTAGTCTTATTATGGCTATGATTTTTTTTTTTTAAACAGTTAAAGGATTCAAAGAAAATTTGCAATGGGAAAAGGTTCATGGGGCAAAGTCCCAGAAAACCAGGTGTGAGCTTCCAAGGAATCTTTCTCCTGTGGAGACACAGAGAATGCATTCAATTACCCAGCAGGGAGTTGTGATGGCACATGTGAAATATCATCTGCCAAAGCCATAAGAGAATTAGTGCCCAGTGTTTTCACTGGGTTCTGTCACCTAAGTGTGCTCTGTCCAGCTGGTACTGTATTTTCTAACTCACAGTACTCAGCAAAGACTACATGGTTTTATTGAGTTCCAGCACAGTTCTAGGAATGGTAAGAAATTTCTTCCTAAAATTCAAGCCCCCAGATGCCTGCCAAGGGCCAACTTGCGAGCAGGCCTTTAAAAGGCTATCCCATCTTTTTTTTTTTTTTTTTGCTCAGTGGCAATAATAGCACTTGTAGATGGTCCTTTATTTCCAGGTTCTTTGTGCTGTTCCATTTCATGAAATGTTCTCTGAAGCAACCTAGCATCTGTGTAGGTGTGACTGTCATGTGATTTGTACATGGAGGTCACAGACTCCTGACTATTCTACTTTTGGATTATTAGATTTCTTCTTTTTCAAACAGTGCCCTTGCTGGTTAAGCTTGAGCGTTGTGGAATTCTACCTCATGCTCCCTTCTTCTTTCTTCTAATCTCTTCTCTGGTTATTGCATATTGATCTCATATCATACCTAAGTCACTTTGAAGGTTAATAGAAGGAAAACCACTCTTCATTTTGTTTTGTTAGTTTGTAATTTGCATTCCTAACAACTCACAGATCTACCTATGGTCTACAATTTTTCCAATTAGAATTAAAAGATAGTATCTTGAAACATCATAAAATTAAATGAAATCTCAGAAATATTTAGTATTAAATAAAATAATTTTCGTGGCAGGATGTTATTCAATACTAGTTTACCATGTGGAGAAATGTACACAGATTTTTTTCTTTGTTTTGCTAGACCAATGTTCCAATGTTGTATTTATTGGGTGCTGGGCTGCTCATACTGATAGAATTTGCTAAGAGTGTTTTGGTAATCAAGTTTGGTGTAGTATACCAAATTGTTATTTGGCTTTGGTCTTGCTATCTTTTAATTCAATATAGATTATAAATTATCCTCTCTTTTGTATTACTCCATATCCAATTCTAAGAAAGTTTGACTTTTCTTTATTCTCAGAAACTCTTTCTATTCTCTAATTTGTTGTTACTCAGACTGTGTTTCATTGGGTAACATTGGGATTATCTGGAAGTTCATTAGAAATGCAGAACTTTAGACCAATCCCCAGACCTAGGGAATAAAACTCCACATTTTAATAAGATCTCCAGTTGATTCATATGCATACTGAAGTTTGGGAACTGCTACTATAAATCCTGCTACCACCCTTGCCTCCTCCCTCTCCATTATCAACCTGTACATCTTTCAGTCTACACAGCTGCTCATGCTGGGGATTATTAACCAGTCAAGAGCCAGTGGATTAAAAAAGATCTGTAAACTAATAAAGTGACTGTGCCTGGAACCCCTAAGTTGCACTAATTCAGGAAATGTTGCTGCAGCATCAACTCTTAATAAATCTCTTTCTCCCATGGTGCCATGTTCCTCTTTGCTTCTAGCCATTCCCCTAGTTGAGGGCCACTTTTCTGAGAAAAAGAATACATTGAGCAAAGTAATATTCACCCAAACACTGATGCTCCTAGCTGAAAATCTATCATCTCCATCTCCTCAATACTGTTTTGAGGTAAGTAGCCACTCATCTCAGTCATGGTGTAAATTTGAGTGAACCAACTTTCTCTTCCTGTTTTTCCTTCCTTGTGCTTCCTCGCTAGCTGCTTGTGCCCAGGTTCTAGGACAGACCAAAGAGGCCCATAGCCTTAGGCCATTTGATAAATCTCCTGGCTCTTCCCAGAGGGTATCTCTTGGTCAGGAAGAATTTGATTCTTTTTCCTTTTCCCAGTCCCACCATTGGGCAGTCAGCCTTCATCTCTGGTTCTGTTTACTTCCTATCTGACCCTGTCCTTTTACCTCCATCCCTTCATCCCCTCCTTAGCCGATTCAACTTAAGTCTTGTACTTCTAACTTATGTTTTAAATTTTAGTCATTCATAGGTTGTAGTGAAATAGTCCACAGCAAAAATTTTGGTTATATAGAATCATTACCTTTCAAATTAAATGCAAATCACTCTGAGAAAATAATTTATCAAAATAGAAATCAAATTTCATATAAATTATAATTTAAACTCTGTTTGAATTTTATTATTCAGGGTTTTCTAGAAAGAGGTTAATTAACATGGGAGTTTGATCTGCATTTTGAACAAATTTACTTATTAAAATGGAGTTCATGAAGTATCCAGCTGATTTATACTGGAGGGAAATATTGTTTAGTAATTTGAATTCTATTTCTAAGATAAATAGTTTTATGATTTTCTAAGGTTAGGTGAATATGCAAAGTGAAAGAAACCAACTGAAAGAATGCAGGGGTCTGATTTTTGTCCTCTATGAATCTACACTGTTCTCTAAATAGTATGGTACTTTTTGTTACTTATTTCCTTTAAAATACTGTCTTCATAAGTCAGAGTAAACTGTATTGTAATTTTGTTGAATTCAGTGGTCCTAGACCTAGACTTATTATTTACAATTTTTTATGCATGTTTGGTAAAATTGAACAAAATAGATTTAAATATGTTATTCTGTATCTTGAGAATTCACTATGAGAACAAGAAACTTTATTAAAAGTAACGGAATTCATCTTGGGTTTTGCGAAGATAATTTTTAAAAACTTTGAAACGCACTATGGTTTAAATTTCTTGGTATGACCATTTCCTGCCATTCAAACTCATTTTAAATTTTATACTATAGATTGGAATATGCAAAATAATCCATCAGACATGGCCAAGTGTGTCACCTCAAATGCAAAGTTTTCTTTTTTTTTTTTTTTTAATTTCCCTTGAGGTCCAATTTTGATGGAGGGTTCCAATAAGTTTATCTCAAATTTCAGGTTAAATAATAAAATATTTAATTATTTAATAGCTCCCATCAGTGGAAGACTACTAAGAGTTATCACAAATACAAATGCCTTCAGGTCAGGAAGCTCTCTAGATTTGATCAGGACAATGACCTGGAGAATGCATGTGACACATGGCATGCTTAATTATGATGATCTGAGCATATGCCTGAAATTTGCTTTGTGATTAAGACTGCTTCTGAGATTTACACAGTAAAGTTTTTTTTTTTAAACACAATAAAGTTGATTGCTTCTTTACCTAAGATAGTTGTTAGATATGTAACATTAGTAATGAGTATGTATATAAATAGAGGAAGCATCAGTATGCACTTGAGTCAGATTACCTGGCCCTGTTAGGTCCTAGCTACATAACCTTGTGGAGATATTTAGCATCTTTTTTTCTTAGTTATCTATCTGTAGCAAGAAGTTAATAAAAGTATCTTGTCATACTTGTATGACAGTTGTATGAAAATTTAAATAACTAATATAAGTGAACTTAATAAAGTGCCTGGAGAAGTGTAAAAAAAAATCTTTAAAGAAATGAAACTTAATTATCAGTATATAAGCAAATGTACTTTATCCATTTTGATGTTTGAATTATTTTACATTTATTCTCATTACTATGTCCAACGTTAATGAGTTCAGTTTGGGAAGTTCAAATCAAGCAAAAGTGAATGGAAAGAGTCCTAATGACTACAATGATTTCATTGGCCAGTAGTACGAAAAAAATGGATATAGGTTTGACTTACTTGGCACAGTTTTACAACCATATAACTTGTATCCCCACCTCATACTTACCCAGAAGTGTCTCTGATAATGGTTCTCTTAGAGACTGCTAGACATGAGCCTACACATCTAGTAATTGAGAATTGAAGTCAAGGCCACCAATTAGCACAGATCATATCCCAGGAGCTCTAACTAGAATTACACTGTTAGGTTTTGATGGATAACTATTTACCATTAAATATATAGCATATCTAGTACTTCCAGGTGTTATTTTCTGTTTTAGCCCACTTTTTTTTCACTATGACCAAAACAACTGACAAGAACAATAAGAGGAGGAAAAGTATTTGGGACTCATGGTTTCAGATGCCTTAGTCCATAGATGGTTGACTCCATTGCTCTCGGCCCACAGTGAGGCAGAACATCATGGCAGAGGGATGTGGTAGATGAAAGAAGCTCAGGACATGGCAACAAGAGAGCAGAGAGAGCCAGCTCCACTAACCAGGTACAAAATATAAACCTTAAAGCCTTGCCCCCAGTGACCTAGCTCTGGAGCATTTGTGTATTTTAACTTGCAATCAAAGAACTTCTGAAAATATTAGTTAACAAAATTAGATATAGGCTAATGGCCAAAGCATCTTATAGAATTAATAATTAATAACACAAGAACTTTGTAAAAATTGAGCTTCATTATAGAACACTTTGAGAAATTAACAGTGATTAAGCAATCTGCATAATGTTACAGAAAGATACAATTTAAAAAAAAAACAACAAATTCTTTGAATTGTGTTACAATTAAGAATAATATGGAGAAATGTATCTTGCTGGTTTTCTGGTTGCTATTATAGAAAGAAAGCTGCTTACCATCCCATTAACTAGCTTCTATGCTTAAAAATTTCAAACCCACCTAGTATATTCAATTATTATTGACTATCATTTCACAGGTTAACATATGGTCTGTGTTTCATATAATTCACTACTTTAACATTAGTACTTGAAATAAGATGTGTACTGAAAATTTTGGGCTAGCTGATAGACCCAGTAAGTACATGTAAAAATAGCAAATGGTCAAATCTGACCTTTGAAATCTGACAGCTGAAGAGTAATTGCATGGAAATCATTACCCTTGCAAGGAGAAAAGCTTGCTGAACATTGACCCCCTGCTTAAATAAAATGGGGTTATTTTTTCCTTACCAGGTGAATCTTTTGACACTTTGATGCCAAGTGTCATTACCTCTGTCTAGTCTGTGGATTGCTGAATTCTCTGTAAGTGTGATTTAATAGCCTGAATCTGTCATGAAATATTTATAGCTTTTTGTGCTTTGAAGAGTTTGAAATTATAGCCATATTATTAATGAAATGACCTGTGTAGAATATGACATGATGTATCATATTTATCTTGAACAAGTACAATTGTTCCCATATAAGTGTGTGTTATCTTTCTATGGAATAAAGAGAATGGTTAGTGAAAAGTCAAATATTTGGTCAACCATGTATACATCATCTTTTACAAACCTCAAAAGACTGATTCACTACAGAAAATAAATTCTACTAACTTTTTTTTTTTTTTTTTTTTTTGGTACTGGGGATTGAATCAGGGGCACTCGACCACTGAACCTCATCCCCAGCCCCATTTTGTATTTTATTTAAAGACAGGGTCTCAATGAGTTGCTTAGGGCCTCGCTGAGTTGCTGAGGCTGGCTTTGAACTCGCAATCCTCCTACCTCAGCCTCCCAAGTGCTGGGATTACAGGCATGTGCCACCGCACCCGGCTACTAACTTTTAATAAAGTTTATTAGTTAAAATTTAAAAACAGAACTTTATCAGATTCTGGAAATATATACAAAGAATAAGTCAGTTATTGAGTACACATGGTTATGCCAGGCAGTATGCCAATTGTGCATACACTAATGAAATAGTGCTTGATGATCCAAGGGGAGGAAAAAAAGCCGGGCACTGTGGCACATGCCTATAATCCCAGCAGCTCGGGAGGCTAAGGCAGGAGGATCAGGAGTTCAAAGTCAAACTCAGCAACTTAGCGAGGCCCTAAGCAAATCAGCAAGACCCTGTCTCTAAATAAAATATAAAAAGGGCTGGGGATGTGGCTCAGTGGTTATGTGTCCCGGAGTTCAATCCCCAGTAAGTCCCCACCCCCAAATTTTTTCCTCCATTCTTATTATTTGTGTGTTAGTGTATGTGGATAGGTGTGTATATAATAACTACTTTCACTGAGAACTTATTGCACGTCAGGCACTAATATAAGCATTTTACATGAACTAACATATTCATCTTCATACACATTAATGAAATAGGTACTATTGTTCAATATTAAGGAGAAGGAAGCTCAGGCATGGAGAGCACTATGGTCTGAATGTTTTTGTCCACCCCAAATTCATGTTGAATCCTAATCACCAACGTATTGTATTAGAAGGTGGGACCACTGGGAAGTGACGAGGTCAGGAGTGCAGACCTCTCAGGAATGGGGTTAGTGCTGTTATAAAGGCAACCCGGAGAGCTGTCTTTCTCCTTCACCAGGTGGGTCACAGCGAGAAGGCATTACCTAGTGGCCAGAAAATTGTCCATACAAATCTATCTTGATCTTGGACTTTCCAGCCTCTAGAACCTGAGACTAAATTTTTGCTGTATAAAAGGTACCAAGTTTCCTCCACTGTCTTGTATATCTAAAAATAACAAATAATAATAAAAGAGATAACCAGCTTATTGTAAGTTGTTACAGCAGCCCAGGCAGATGGAGGAGAGTTTCAACAACTTCACCAGTTCACAATGCTTGATGAACTCAGACTATTTCCATAGCTAATGATCTTTACCTTTAGAATCAACTTTCAAATTGAAAAGCAAAATCAATGGTTATTTATTGTAGGGAAAATATAATGACCAAAATTATTTATGTTTTTAAAAATCCAGTTTTTTATAGTAATTCTTTTTGAATTTTAATTTTAACTATTTTTATCTGAACCAAAGTAATCATTTCTGTATTCAAGTCATACAGTCATTTAAAAAATGATATATTTAACTGCCCATCTAAATGTGTATTTCCAATTAAAATAGCATTTTCTTTCAAATAATAGAGTAGCCTTTTCCCTACTCAGTACTCTTTTAAAATTTTTTTTATTTGTTCCTTTTAGTTATATGTAACAGAATGTGTTTTGCATATCAAACATACATGGAATGTAACTTCGCATTCTTGTGGTTGTACATGATGTGGAGTTACACTGGTAGTGTATTCATATATGAACATACGAAGTTATGTCCAGTTCATTCTACTGTCTTTCCTGTTTCCATCCCCTTTCCCTTCCTTTCATTCCCCTTTGTCTAAACCAATGAACTTCTATTTTACCCTTCTTATTGTGAGGTGGAATCCACATATCAGAGAGAAAATTCAGTCTTTGGTTCTTTGGGATTGGCTTATTTCACTTAGCATGATATTCTCCAGCTCCATCCATTTACTGGTAAATGCTATAATTTAATTCTTCTTTATGGCTGTGTAATATTCCATCATGTATATGTACCACAGTTTCTTTATCCATTCGTTTTTTGAAGGGGTCCTAGATTGGTTCCATTGTATAGCTATTTTGAGTTGAGCTACTATAAACACTGATGTGGCCTGTCACTGTAGTATGCTGACTTTCAGTCTTTGGGGTGTATGCCAAGCAGTGGGATAACTGGGTCAAATAGTTGTTCCATTCCAAGTTTTCTGAGGAATCTCCATACTGCTTTCCAGAGTGGTTATACCAATTCATAGTCCCACCAGCAATGTATAAGTGTCCCTTTCTCCTCGGATCCTCACCAGCATTTATTGTTATTTATATTCTTGATAATTGCCATCATTCTGACTAAACTGAGATTAAATCTCAGTGTAGTTTTAATTTGTATTTCTCTAATGGCTAGGGATGTTTAATTTTTTTAATGTATTTGTTTACTGTTCGTATTTCTTCTTCTGTGAACTGCCTGTTCAGTTCCTTTGCCCATTTATTGATTGGGTTATTATTATTATTATTATTTTGGTGTTAAGTTTTTTGAGTTCTTTATATATCCTGCAGATTAATGTTCTATTTGAGGTGCAAGTGGAAATTATTTTCTCCCATTCTGTAGACTCTCTCTTCACATTGTTGATTGTTTCCTTTGCTGTGCAGAAGCTCTTTAGTTTGAAATCATCCCATTAATTGATTCTTGATTGTACTTTTTGTGCTTTCTGAGTCTTATTGATGAATTTGGTTCCTAAGCCAGCATAATAGTGATTTGGGCCTACTTTTTCTTCTAATAGGTGCAGGATCTCTTGTCTAATGCTAGGTCCTTGATCCAGTTTGAGTTGAGTTTTGTGCAGATTGAGAGATAGGGGTTTAATTTCATTTTGCTACATATGGATTTCCAGTTTTCCCAGCTCCATTTGTTGAAGAGGCTATCTTTTCTCCAATGTTTATGGTGCCTTTGTCTAGAATGAAAAAACTGTGTTTATGTGGGTTTGTCTTTGTGTCTTCTATTCTGTACCACTGGTCTTCATGTCTGTTCTGTTGCCAATTCCATGCAGTTTTTGTTAGTATAGCTCTGTAGTATAATTTAAGGTCTGGTATTGTGATACCTCCTGCTTCACCTTTTTTTTTTTTTTTTTTTTTTTTTTTTGCTGAGGATTGCTTTGGCTATTTTGGCCCTCCTATTTTTCCACATGAATTTCATGACTGCTTTTTCTATTTCTATGAAGATGCTCAGTACTCTTTTATTTTCATGCTAGCTTTATTTAACTTTATTGAACTACAATTGACAAATGAAATTGTATTTACTTAAGGTGTAAAGCATGGTTATTTTATATACATTGTGAAATAATTATCACGATGGAGTTAAATGACATTTTTCAGTTATCATTTTTGTGGTGAACACATTTTAGATCTAGTCTTTTAAAAAATTTTAAGTGTGTAATGCATTATTATTATACTCATCATAATGTACATTTCCAGAAATTTATCATTTTATTACTGAATGTACATTTTAACCAACATCTTCCCTTTTTATCTTCCCCTTTACTCCTGGTAAACATGTTTCTATTCTTGGTTTCTATGGGGTTTGATTTTCTTAGGTTCCAAATGTAATAAGATCAAGTGGTATTTGTCTTAGCATAAGATTCTCCAGGGGCATTCACATTGTTAACAATGGCAGAACTTCCTCTTTTAAAAGATTGAATAGTATTTTATTATCTGTGTTTGTGAATGTGTGTATATCATGTTTTCTTTCACTAGAAAGAATACTATCAATGGATACTTAGTTGTTTTTATGTCTTGGCTATTGTGGTTAATGGTTTAATGAACATTGGAGTGCAGATATCTTCTCCATACCCAGCAGTGAGACTGCTGATTCATATAGTTTTAATTTTTTTGAGAAATGCTATTTTGTTTTCCACAATGACTACCAATGTACATTCCCACCAAGATTGAATAAGTTCTCTTCCTTCCTATCCTTACCAATACTTTTCATATTTTGATAACAGCTATCCCAAGAGAAGTGAGGTGATATCCACTGTGATTTTGAGTTGCAGTTCCCTGATGATTGGTGGTGTCGAGCACCTTTCATATACCCATTAGCCATTTATATACCTTCTTTTGAGAAGTGTCTAATCAAGTCCTTCACTCTTTAAAATTTTGTTACTTGTTTTTCTTTTTAAATTGAGCTGAGTTCCTTATATATAATGTGGATATTAATCCTTTATCAGATGAATGGTTTACAAATATTTTCTACCATTCTGTAGGTTGTCATTTTTGTGAGTTTTTTCATTTGCTGTGCAGAAACTGTTTATGTCTCATTTGTTTGTTTCTGGTTTTTGTTGCTTGTAATTTTAGTATCATATTTAAAAAATCATTGCCAAGACCAAAGTCGGAGAGTTGTTCACCCATGTTTTCTTTTAGGAATTTTATAGTTTCTGATCCTGTG
>JAJEJO010052399.1:0-33378 GCA_020662805.1 Glaucomys volans
ATCTTAGACCATATGCTGAACATGTCCCCAGAGCCGTGGTCCTGGGTCTTTCTGCTTGTTCTGCCCAGACAATGGACAGTGCAGATGCAACAGGTTGTGTATCTTGGACACCATGGTGACAGTCTGAAGCTGCGTCTGCCCTGCTCACTCCAGTGATATGGTGCCTCTGTGACCTTGGATAGGGTGCTCACTCCTTTTAGGCAACAAATGTCCATCTGTAAGGGATGAAATATGTTCCTAGAAGAACTGAGAGAGAAATACACGAGTGATAAATTGACGAGCACTTTGCTCTAAGAACTTGGTTCGGAGCCTCTCACCAAATGGCCTGTCTGTGGTTAGGGATGGCATCGCAGAGCAATTAGATGTCCAGCAATGGTGATGGAGAGTACTGAGGCTGGAAGTAACCCCACTTTTACACTCCACTCTGATGTTTGTTAGCTGTCTGACTCTAGTTAAATTCCCAAATTACTGAAATGATGTTTCTCACTAGGGCTCCCAAGAATTAGAGAATAAGACCACTGAGGTTGGCCAAGCACCACCCTGTGCCTGATGAGAGGCATCCTCTTATGAGACAGAGCTGTCGTCCCCTCCCACAGAGGAAGCACTGAGAGAGGACACACAAGCTGCTGAGACATGAGAAGGACATGGCAGAGCTGCGGGCTAAATGAGAGGTTCCTGGGCAGCACACTATGACAAGAACCAAAGATGTGATTACCTATGTTCTGTCTGAAACGTTCTCCTTCTGCTTCCTCTCTGGAGTCAGTGGCAGGCAAGCTCCAGTGGACCAGCTGCAGGCTCCCTCAGCTCAGGGGAGTGGCCGCGTTAATCTCCCCATGGTTGCTCTCATAGAGGCAGCCAGGAGAGCCCCGAGGCTGGGGCGCCAGATGCCTCCCCTTCCCTCCAGTCCACCTCGTGCGGAGCAGTGCAAAGCTGTCCTAGATGTACACGTGGCGTCTCTTTCTAGTCAGCGTTTGCCTGCTTGCGATCTGGGAAGGCTACCAAAGCCAAGGAAAGTGCTTTAATGGATTTTGCTATAAAGGGCATTTACCCTCATCTCATAGGTAGGAAACAATGCAGCTCATTCTCAGCTATGTTAGACTGCTGATTCCCAGTCTTAATTTGGTGCTGGTACATATTATCCACACCCACTTTCATCTTCTTATGGTGAAGATGAGTGCAGCGTGATGAAGGCCACGCTGTAGGCAGGCTGGCTCCCCAGGCCAAGCCTGTCTGTGAGGAGCAGCTCGCCGACAGAGGGCGCTCTCTAGTACCTCAGCGTAAGCATTCTGCAGCAGAATTGGAAGTCTTTCTCTTTGGGTGCAGTTGGGACTGAAATTGTTCCAATGTGATTTTGACAGAAGCCAATAAAAGATTGAAACAGTCCACACTTTAAAATACCAGAAATTGTTATTTTTATTAAAAAAATTTCCAGTTTTGTTTCAACTGAGACTTTAAAACAAGTGCTTCTAGGGTCAGTGGGTCTGAAGGGAGATCCAGAAAGCCCAGTCACTTTCCAGCCTCGCGTGGGGTTTCCTGGACTCTGCCTTCAAGAGAACAAACCCCAGTCAGCAAATCCAGCACTCTCAGACTGTTTCCGAACACGCCAACACATCTCGTTTCCTCTGACAAGTGAAAGCAGAGGACTGAGCATCACTATGCTCCATGATTTCACATTTAGATACACACACTGGTGGAAAATGGTGGGTGATTTTGGAACCCGACCATGGGTTCGTTTTTCAAATTTCCTTTCATTAATTCTTGAGAAGGAAAAATCTTCAGTTTGGCCTGGACCTGCCTCTTATCACTGCTGTGAGGAGCAGCGCTCACCCCTAAAAGCAGACAGCTGTCTCGGATGCCCGAGTGGCTACTACAAACGACACTGGCAGAGCCTCTTCATCAAAAGTGAAAATGAAAATGAAGGGCTGCATGTCCCTGAGGAAGAACTCTGAGGAAACTGGTGTGAAGCAAAGCTACACCACACACCATCGAACTCAGGGCTGCCACTCGCTCGGTGCAGGTTAGTAGCTTGTACCCTGAAGTATGGCTTAAAACTCCTCTTGCTCCACATCTGCAGACCTTTTCCCAAAGATCACTGAACTGTCGCTCGATGATGATCAGTTGGTTCTGCAGGAAGAAAGGCGACACATCTGAGCGGGTCTAACCGTGCAGGGAGCTGCAGCTTTCCTCCCTCCTCCTGCAGACTCCCTGCCCTGCCATTCCACCACCTCTGACTCTGCTCTGGTTTTTCCAGGCTCATCCCAAATGCTTCCCCCTTGCCTTGTGGTCCCACTCGAGGAATTCCATTGCCTGCCCAGATCTTTGAAAACTCCATTCCCATTGCCTTCTGCACCCTGTCCTGTCTGATGAATCAGGACTGAGGGACAGAATGTTGTTGGGACTTCACCAACAGTGCTCACTATTTCAGAAAATCCTGGGCTGTTCCTCCTTGGGCTATTGCATTGGGGTCACATCAGGTGCAGGTGGGTGCACCCTCCATCATGATGGCCACTCAGATGTCACAGAAAAGCACATGCCTCCACACACACCTTCCTTTTATTCTCCCCATTTATTTATTTTGCAGTATTGGGCACTTGCCTTCCATGCCTCCCCTCTGGTACCATCTGAGAGCAAGCACAATATGGTTATGCTTTGGGAACCTTCCAGAAGGGATTTAAAAAACTGCTCCTAACAGTATTTGGACTAGAGATGACTGCTGTCATGAATGTTGGTGCTCTCTGAATGTTCTGGTGGCTTGATGCCAGCAGGGAATACCACGTGGGCCTGGGCATCCCTTCCTTTGCGCTCCTGGTCCTGGGAGCAGTTTCGGGGGCAAGGTGGGAGAGGGAAAGGCCATCTGTATGGATGCAGTGTCGAGCCCTGTCTCCAGGACAGGTTGTTCTCCAGCACCCAAGTCCCACCTGAGCAAGGGCAGCGCCTCGTCAGGAGGTTGGCAGCACACGACTGGCTTTCCTGGTGGCCAGAGCTGATGGAGTTGCTGGAACCTGGACCGAGTCTTCCTGCTGGCCTGTCTCCGCCTCAGTCTCTCCTCTGTGTTATCTGAGAACCAATTCTTTGCCAAAGGCCTAAGTCAGAGGCAAATGGCCTACCCAGCAGAGCAGAGGAGCCCAACTTTCACCCACCCTTACCCTCAGAGGAGGGAGGCAGGACTTCTCTCAGACAGGAAGTCCACCTGGTGCTGGGACAAGAACAGGGTGGCACCCTGGTCTCAGGACACCCCCTGGCAAGAGACCCAACTCCTAGTCTCTGGTTTCTGCTGGGAATTGAGGCCTTGTTCTTCTGTGGATGCTACAGGTTTCCCACAAACCTTCCCATGGCACTTTTTCCTCTGACCCTTT
Organism: Glaucomys volans; assembly: GCA_020662805.1. Classification (NCBI taxonomy): domain Eukaryota; kingdom Metazoa; phylum Chordata; class Mammalia; order Rodentia; family Sciuridae; genus Glaucomys; species Glaucomys volans. The sequence continues at coordinate 3,357 of JAJEJO010052399.1, forward strand.
GTCTTCAGATCCCAATTCCAGGGACTACCTGGGGGCAGGCAAGCCATGGAACAATGTAGAACCTGAGAGCTGGCAGACCTAAATATTTAGATGTTCAGATCGTGGTGGTTTTATTATAATTTTGGCCCTATTCATTATCAAATTCTAACTTAGTTTGCGCTGGTTCTTTTTCTAAGAATGTAACTTTGTGCTTATTTGAATGACCACATGTCCAGCTGGCTCCCTCTCCCAGGAGGTGAGTTCATGTGGGTGAGATACATTGACCCAAACTTTTTGGCACCAGGCACCCCCCTTTCCATACTTCCCCACTGTCTCCAGCACATAGTCACTCTAATAAGAAGTTTAATGGGAAAATGTAAATAGTTTAATTAAAACAGAAACTATTAAAATTATTCCTCCAATAGTTTGGCATTACCTGTTCCAAAATGACAGCCATTGTAAAAAATTATCATAACTCATTTACTTTTAGCAGGTGCTTAATTAAGACTTGCGTGAACTATTATGCAACTTAACCAAGAGATGTCTCTGTTCACAGGAATAAGTTTTACCATATTACAAGCTAGAATGGCTTTGAACAAAATTGATATAGCATTTCAAATGTTCTAATTAATAGGAGAAAAATTGGAATATTTTCCCTGACTGCAGCAACCTTATGTATTCAGGGAGATTCTCCAAAGATTAAAGAATACATCTTACTGAGAGTAAAGAGCAAAGTCTTGAAAAAATCTTCACATCTCACAAAGACTAAAATTAAGAAATTTGCCTAAATTGATATTTAATGAAATACAAAAGAGATGGGTTTTGGATAGTGGTTTTCATTCCAAGGTGTGAAAATGGTATGGGAGGGTCTCCGGCACATTCCCAGACAGACGTGCCTCCCAGAGGTACAACCTGCCCAGGTCCTGCCTGGGCCAGCCCTGAGCTGGGTCTGGTGCAGATCCAGAGGTTCAGGAGGTAGCAGGCAGGCTGCAGGCCAGTCTTCACAATGGACTGACTCTGTCAGGAAGACTCAGGGTCCCCAGGCGTCTGCTTCATCTATGCCTGTTTTTATTTCTTACTGCTTTGCTTCTAATTTTTTTGTTTGTGGTACAGGGGATGAAACCCAGGACCTCCCACACCCGAGGCCAGCTATTGTCTGTGCCTGTTTATCGAGAAAAGTGAGAGAGGAAGGTAAGTGGTACACGCCATTAGCAATCAGGAAGAGGCAATGCATTCATTCAGCATGCTCCCTCCTCATCCTCGCCAACATCACTCTGTCACACCAGCTGTCCAGGCCCCTGAGAGTCACAGAGAGCCTGTACCCAAGGCTCTAGACTCTGCCTATGCCAAAGCTCCACACAGACTCAGCTTCGTCTAACATGAGCCTCAGAAGTTCATGCAAGTTACTCGCTGAGGGCCTATCAGAGTCCTGCCCGGCTGGGACGAGCCCCGCTGCAGAACGGAGGCTGAGGCTCAGCAGGCCTGGCAGCCTGTCCACACGTGCCGCCAGGCTGTGCTTCATTCTGGGTGGTGGTCTCCATGTGTGGGACCCTTACAGCCATCTCTGGGCTCAGATCTCCTATGTTGGAAGGACCTAAGTCTATGGACATGATCATGTTGGACCTGCAACTGTTCCAGACGCTGACCACGGCGATGGCACTGGAAACAAAGAGGCACGATTACAAGCAAACACTGAATTCTATGTTCTTTTTTTTTTTTGAAAAATGTTTTTAATCTTTAAATTTTGTTTTGATTACTTATACCTGACAGTAGAATGAACTTTGATATATCATATATAATGGGTATGACTTCTCATTCTTCTGGTTACACATAATGGGGAGTCGTATAGTTTTCAATGTACACAGGGTAATAATGTCTGACTCATTCTACTATTCTTCCTATGCCCATACTCCTCCCCTCCCTTCAATGCCCTCTACCTGATATGAAGTAATTCTGTTCTTCCCTAGCCCCCCGCCCCCATTGTGAATTAGAATCCACATATCAAGGAAAACATCTGGCCTTTGGTTTTTTGGGGTTGGCTTACTTTGCTTAGCATGATATTCTCCAGCCCCATCCCTTTACTGGCAAATGCCATCATTTCATTCTTCTTTAAGGCTGAGTAATACCCCATGATTCATATATATTATATATATATGTATGTATATGTACATTTTTAAAATCCATTTATCTGTTGAAGGGCACCTAGGTTGGTTCCATAGTTTAGCTATTGTGAGTTGAGCTGCTATAAACATTGATGTGGCTGCATCACTGTAGTGTGCTGATTTTAAGTCCTTTGGGTATAAACCAAGTAGTGGGATAGCTGGGTCAAATGGTGGTTCCATTCCAAGTTTTCTGAGCAATCTCCATACTGCTTTCCAGAGTGGTTACACTAATTTGCAGTCCCACTAGCAGTGTATAGTGCACCTTTTTCCCCACATCCTCACCAACATTTATTGTTGCTTGTATTCTTGATAATTGCCATTCTGACTGGGGTGAGATGAAATCTTAGTAGTTTTGATTTGCATTTCTCTAATTGCTAGAAATGTTGAACATTTTTTCTTACATTTGTTGATCAATTGTATATCTTCTTTTGTGAAGTGTCTGTTCAGTTCCCTAGCCCATTTATTGATTGGGTTTTTTGGGGGTTTTGTTGTTAAGGTTTTTGAGTTCTTTATATATTCTGGAGAATACCTCAGTGCTCTATCTGAGGTGTGTGTGGTAAAGATTTTCTCCCAATCTGTAATCTCTTCACATTATTGATTGTTTCCTTTCCTGAAAAGAAAGCTTTTTAGTTTGAATCCATCCATTTATTGATTCTTGATTCTACCTCTTGGGCTTTGGGGTCTTGTTAAGGAAGTCAAATCCTAAGCTGACATGATGATTTGGGCCTACTTTTTCTTCTATTAGGCATAGGGTCTGTTCTAGTGCCTAAGTCTTTGATCCATTCTGAGTTGAGTTTTGTGCAGGGTGAGAGATAGGGGTTTAATTTCATTTTGTTTCTTGTGAATTTCCAATTTTCCCAGCACCACTTATTGAATAGGCTATCTTATCTCCAGTGAATGTTCTTAGCGCCTTTGTCTAGTATGAGATACCTGTATTTATGTGGGTTTGTCCCTGTCTTCTATTTTGAACCATTGGTCTACATGTTTATTTTGGTGCCAACACCATGCCATTTTTGTTACTATGACTCTGTAGTATAGTTTAAGGTCTGGTATTGTGATGTCTCTTGCTTCACTTTTCTTGGCAAGTATTGCTTTGGATATTCTGGATTGTTAATTTTTCCAAATGAATTTTATGATTGCTTTTTCTAGTTCTACAAAGAATGTCATATGGGTTTTAATTGGAATTGCATTAAATCTGTATAACACTTTTGGTAGTATGGCAATTTTGACAATGCTAATTCTTCCTATCCATCTTCTAAGATCTTCTTCAGTTTCCTTCTTTAGTGTTCTCTAGTTTTCATCGTAGAGGTCTTTTTGTTAGATTGGTTCCAAGAATTTTATTTTATTTTTTTGAGGCTACTGTGATGGGGGTAGTTTTCCTAATTTCTCATTCAGTAGATTCATCACTGATGCATAGGAATGTTTGATTTATGGGTGGTGATCTTATAACCTGCTACCTTGCTGAATTCATTTATGAGTTTTAGAAGTTTTCTGGTGAAATTTTTTGGATCTTCTAAATATACAATCATATCATCAGCAAATAGTGATAGTTTAAGTTCTTCTTTTCCTATTCATATCCCTTTAATTTCTTTCTCCTAATTGCTTTGGCCAGAGTCTCCGGGACTGTGTTGAATAGAAGTAGTGAAAGAGGGCATCCTTGTCTTGTTCCAGTTGTTAGAGGGAATGCTTTCCATTTTTCTCCATTTAGTATGATGTTAGCCTTGAGTTTAGCACATATAGCTCTTATGATGTAGAAGTATATTCCTACTATCCCTAGTTTTTCTAGTGTTTTGAACATCAAGGGGTGCTGTATTTTGTCAAATGCTTTTTCTGCATCTGTTGAGATGATCATATGATTCTTGTTTTTAAGTCTATTGATGTGATGAATTATGTTTATTGATTTCCGTATGTTGAATGAATCAACCTTGTATCCCTGGGATGAACCCCACTTGATCATGGTGAACTATCTTTTAAATACGTTTTTGTATGCAGTATGCTAGGATTTTATTGAGAAATTTTGCATCTATGTTCATCAGGGACATTGGTCTGAAGTTTTCTTTCCTTGCTGTGTCTTTGTCTGGTTTTGGTATTAGGGTGATATTAGCCTCACAGAATGAGTTTGGAAGGGCTCCCTCCTTTTCTATTTCATGGAATACTTTGAGGAGTATTGGTGTTAATTCTTTAAAGGTCATGTAGGACCCTTCTGAGAATTCATCTGGTCCTGGGCTTTTCTTGGTTGGTTGGCTTTTGATGGCTTTTTCTATTTCATCACTTCTAATTGATCTTTTAAATCACATATGTCCTCCTGATTCAGTTTGGGTAGGTTCTGTTTCTCTAGAAATGTGTCGATGTCTTCAAGGTTTTCTGTTTTATTGGAGTATAAATTTTCAAAATAGTTTCTAGTTATCTTCTGCATTTCAGTAGTGTCTGTTGTGGTATTTCCTTTTTCACCATGTATCTTAGTAATTTGAGTTTTCTTTTTCTCTTTGTTAGTGTGGCTGGGGGGTCTATCAATTTTATTTATTTTTTCAAAGAACCAACTTTTGTCAGTTTTTTCAATTGTTTCTTTTATTTCAATTTCATTGATTTCTGCTCTGATTTCTGCTATTTCCCATCTTCTGCTTTTGGTATGGATTTGTTCTTTTTCTAGGGCTTTGAGTTGTGATATCAGGTCACTTATCTGTTCTTTTTTTTCATGAATGAGCTCAATGCATGAACTTCCCTCTTAGCACTGCCTTCAGGGTGTCGATATTTTGATGTGCTGTATCATTGTGAATTCTGGGTTCCTATTTGACTTCACAGGAAGGCATGGGGAAGAGGCCCTACTCAGAAGTTCAAGCCGTCTTGACACTGAACTCACCAGAGCTGGACACCTGTGTGCAGAGTACTTTAAAAAGGACATACAATGCCTTTCCAACCAGTGTTGCTGGAGCACCATGGAAACAGGCCATGTCGTAAAAGGATTCCTATGAACACACCAACTGCTCTGTTGCAGGAAACGGACGGGTCGAGAAGCAGCAAGCAGCACTTGGGGAGGAGGAGAACTTCATTTTACCCTGGTGCACCCAGAGGAAAACAAAAACTCCAAATTCTGAGCCCTGATACACTGTTTCTCACAATATTTCTAGGTTATTTGATGTCATCTTAGACTCATCCTATCATTGGGCTTTTTCCTCTTCTTAAAAAAAATTCCTAATCTGTGTGGCTGCAGGCCTTGTGCAGGGTCTCTAACATGAAGCCTGCTCACAGAGCAGAGAAGAAACAGCTTTTTCCACAGACATCCACTACATTTCAGGAGGGAGTGGTCAGACTCTTAGGCAGTTACTCACAATGCAAAAGGTGGGGACCCATGGTTAATTAGGCTTCCTGGAGAAAGGCTAAGGAAGGGAAGGGGAACCGACCCTTCTCCAGGCATTGGACTCTTACCATAGCGTTTCTGTAATTTCACTTCACAGCCAGGTCTGGTTCCACTATCACACTACTGTCTCAGGATTCATCATTTCTCTCAGTCAGCAGAAAACACCACAATGGTATCCACCATTTGCAATCTTCCAGGAACAGCTTCTCTCGTTGTTGAAAAAAATCTTTAATTCAACTTTCCTCCTGAGATAACAATAAGCAGGATTTATTCCAATAATATTATACCTTATTTTATTTTGATTAACCTGTGTTAATTGTGTATACTAATTGATGCAGTGTGATATTTCAGCACATGCAGAGTGCATACTCTCTTTATCCCTTCCTCTTCCTAGCCTCTCATAATCACTATTCTACCTCCAGGTCCAATGAAGTTTTCACAAGAAAATGAGAAAGAAAATGTGGTGTTTGTCTTTCTGTGTCTGGCTAATTTCTCTTAACATAATGCCCTCCCATTTCGCCCATGTTGCTGAACATGACAGGTTTTCATTCTTTGTGGCTGAATAATATTCCACTGTGCACCTATACCACACTTTCTCTACTATTCATCCATTGAGAGAACTAGGTAGATTTCATATTTTAGCTATTGTGAATTGCTGCAATAAACATGGGTATATAGGTGTCTCTTCAGTATGGTGACTTATTTCCCTTTGGATGTATACTTTGGGTGGGATTGCTGGATTATGTGGTAGATTGATTTTTAGACTGAGGAACCTCCACTCTGCTCTCCATCAGCTATGCTAACTTACATTCTCACCAACAGTGCACAGGGTTCCTTTCTATCCACATCCTCACAGTGTTTGTTATTTTTGTTTTCTAAAAAAAACTATAGCCATTCTGTTAAGAGTTTGGATGTGAGGTGTCCCCCAAAAGCTCATGTGTGAGACAATGCAAGAAGTTTTGGAAGAAGAAATGATTAGTTTATGAGAACCTTAACCCAATCAGTGAATTAATCCCGATAGGGGTTAACTGAGTGGTAACTGCAGGTTACCCGTTTATCGGTGCCGGGTTCTGCTTCCTCAGATGTTGCAGTGTAACACCAGAGAAGCAGCCAAGGCAAGCATATTAAGCAGGTTTCATTTAAAGGCAGGAACACAGACTTCTCCCAGGAGGGAGAAGGGGGCCATGGCTGATGTTCTAGAATCCCGAGAAGTGAGAGTGCCCTGCATCTTTGTAGATCAGGTTCTCCTTTGGTCTGCTGTCTCTCCCCACTTCTCTCTCTCCTTCCTGCCTATGTGACCAGGCCCAAGAGATGGCGGTGAAATGGCCAAAAGGTGAGCAGCAGATGGCAGGGGCAGGGTCACGGGAGGATCCAGGCAGGTAGGGGCCCAGGGGCATTAATTAGCAGCTCCCTGCCTGCAGATTTTTGGGGAGGGGTAGTTAGGCAGGTAACCTTGGTGATCAAGGGGCTCTGGAGCCCCAGACATTCCAATCTCCCAGGGGTGTCTCCAACTGCCCAGACTCAGATGGCCTTCATTTGTAGATTCAACCAGATTCCCTGGTCTACACTAACTGCCTGTCCTCAATTCTGGCTTCAGCAGGTCACTGGGGCGTTGCTTTGGGGTACGTACTTTGTATCTGGAGAGTGGAATCTCTTTCTCTGCTTTCTGATCACTATGTGATCTGCTTCCCTTCGCCACACTCTTCTCACCTGGAGTCCCGAGGAATGGAGCCAGACTTTTATGGACTGAGACCTCTGAACCGTGAGCCCTCACATGTTCCTCCCCTACAGTTGGGCTGGTCAGGTCTTTTAGTCACAGCAGTGGAAAAGCTGACTAAGACGGACATTGGTACTGAGGGTGGGGTCACTGCTTTAACTAACCCGACCATGTGGTTCAGAAGGGTCTAGAGTTTTTTGGAGCTTGTTGGAGGAATTTCGAGGCATGTAGCAGTGCAGGCTGGAAGTGCTCTAGCCTGTGGTAAGCAGAGCTTGATGGCCCATCATGGTGGCCGCTCAGAAGGCCAGAATGCCAACAGGACTGCGGGCAGTGACGACGGAGCTCACAGGGCTCAGAGGAAAGGGAGGGCTGTTGGTGGTGAGAGGGAAGGCCAGGTGTGCTATGTTCTGACGAGGAAGTCTTCTGCATTCTGCTCCTGCCCTGAGACTTTCTCTGGGGCTGACTTTAAAAGCAATGGACTTCTTAATCTGGCAGAAGATACATGAGGCAGCACAGCATTCGGGCAGTGGCTGGATGTTGCTGGCAGTTTTTAGCCAAATTCATTGTGATAATCAGAAGAAAACAGCAGAAAGATTTGAAAAACCTGGGCTCGAAAGGTGAGACTAAAACTGGGGCTAAGGAAGTTGCAGTTAAGGACATTCCTGTCACCGAAGAAATGCAAAGGCTTTGCCCAGAGACCACAGGAAAGAGCCCTGAGGGCATCTCAGGAATTGGCAAGACCACATCCATCTCAGACTCCAGGAAGTAAAAGCAAAACCTCCCTTAAGAGACCAGTGGGCACTCTTCTTGCACAAGGGGGCCTAGGAGGTCTTTCGACAGGCTCAGGCCCCAGGCAGGCTGGCTGAGACACACTCTGAGGAGTATCACTGGAGTTTTGATTTGCATTTCCCTGATGGCTAATGATATTGAGCATTTTAAATTTAGTTGCTGGCTATTTGCATATATTTAGATAAGTGTGTATTCAGATTATTTACCCCCACTTTTAAATTGGATTTCTTGTTTATGTTAAGTTTTCTGAGTTCCTTATTTATTCTGAATATTAATTCCTTGAATAACTGATCAACGTATAATTGGTATATACTTTTCCCCATTTGCTGGCTCTCTTCAATTTATTGTTTCCTACTTAGTTTGATGCAACCCTATTTGCCTGTCTTTGGGTTTTGTTTCCTGTCCTTTTGGGGTCAGAGCCAAAACATCATTACCTATACTGATGCCTTGAAGTGTTTCCCGTTTTCTTCTAGTAGTTCACACTGTACATTTAGGACTTTGATCCACTTTGAGCCGCTATTTTCAATGTGAAAATTCCCTCATCACTTTACAGTGACACTGACTGCCTTAACACTCTCCGTGAAGAGTTAAATACCCTGAGTAGTGTGACTGGGAAGTACTGTCTTCCTACCATTCTCCAACCCTCAGCATGGGTGCAGCACCACTGCCATCTGAAGACTTCCACGAAAGATCCCCAAGTCCCACAGTTCCTTTCTTTTCTGATTCCTCCCCTCTCCCCTCAATCACCTTCCTCTGCTCCACTGATCTTCTATTTTCATGGGATTTCCCCCACTTCTTTCTTATTTTGGTCTAGCTTCCACAAATGAGAAAAAACAGCCAACTCCTGACCTTCTGAGCATGATGTCCTCCAGTGTCATCCACGCACCAGCAAATCCTGGGATCTCATTCTCATTTGTGGTGAAGGTCCACTGTGCAGATATAATCTCACCTTTATGTATATTACAATCACTCATTTAAAAAACTATGAGAGGAGGAAGACCAGTAGAGTAGAAGAGGAACAGGAGGAGGGAAGAGGGAAGTGAATGGAAAGTACTGGAAACTGTAGTGGAGCAATTTACATTTCAGCTTGTATGATTATGTCAAAATGAACCCCAATACTGTGAATAACTATAATGAATTAATACAAATTTATTAAAACTCCACAAGTTATGGGCTGGGGATATAGCTCAGTTGGTAGAGTGCTTGCCTTGCAAGCCCAAGGCCCTGGGTTCAATCCCCAGCACCGCAAAAAACAAAACAAAACAAACAAACAAAAAACTCCACAAGTTGTGTTAAAATCCTTTATTAGGACTTTAAAAAATTTCTATAGGCCTGTACGGAATGCTGATTTTAAACATCTATTTACATTGCTAATCCCTGGTGATGAGTCCTCTGTCCCCACACATTCCCTGATATGGGAGAAGCGTTCCTCTCTCCCTCCTCAAGGATGCATGCCTTGTCCTGAGCTTCACAAGCCAGCCCCGCAGTGAACACGCATGTTCCCTCTCCTGAGCAAGCTTGGGCATTCACCTTGGCATTGCTACCTTCCAGGGCAAGGCTGAGGACAAAGCAGGAGGAAGCAGAGGGAGCTGTGGAAGACGGGGGCAGGCAGAGCCTCGGTGTCTTTGCTCAGTCAGTCGCAGGCTGTCCCAGCCCAGGTGCCGGCAGATGTCCGGTGGGACTTCAGTGCTGAACACACCTCACATGCAGCGTTACCACTTGAACACGATCATCCACAAACGCCCCAGGCGCAGCAGAAGTGCGGTTTTCATCTCATGGTGGGAGACCAGGAACTGACATGTGAGCTTTCCATGGTCCCCAGCTCAGAGAGTCACTGGAGACTAAATTCAGGACCCTTGTGCAGATGTCCCTGAAGTGACAGTACATAGCCAGGTCACTGCTCTCTAAAAATCTCCTTCTTTCTGGAAACAGGTATGAAAGGCATTTAAAGGGAACATCTTGGCTTCCTTTCACCTGGATTTTAGTTGACCCCCACTCGCCACAAACAACTACAACTCGAGCAACCATTCTGGCCATTCCCTGCAAGGGAACCCTGCTACCCTGTGAGCAAGCCCAGGGAACAGATTAACGTTTCCGAGTGGAATTAACCCACATCATTTGCCCTAGAGGCCTCCGGTGAGACAGACCCTTGAAGGGGTGTGGTGCTGCCTCCTCACCTGATTCTTCCTTTTCTCCCTTCCTTTCTGCCTTCCACTCGCCTGTCCCTTAGCTGACAGTGCTGTGCATCTTCACTGAATGGAGGCTTTGCTCTCCACCACTGCTTGGAAATGCAGCATGACGGTGAATTAATGTGTCAAGCTGACTGGGCAACAAGGTGCCCATATGTTTGGTCAGACATTATTCTGGATGGTTCTGTGAAGAGTGTTTTTGGTTGAGATTAACTTCTAAATCAGTAGATGCTGAATGAGGCAGACTGCCTCCCATGATGTTGGCGGGTTTCAACAATCCGCCAAAGGCCTGAAAGGAACAAACCTGACCTCCCCAAGCAAGAGACTTCCTTCCCCAGTTGCTGCCTTTGACTTGACTGCACGTCGGCCCCTTGTGCCCAGCCTGCGGCCAGCCTCCATGGTCACACGAGCCAGTTCCTCACAAACACGTTTTCTCTGTGGACAGACTGCTGGTCGGGTTTCTCTGGAGAACCCTGACCAATACGAGAGTTAAGTGAGCGTTCTACGATTTTATGTGTGGGATAAAAACACAATTCCAGTTACTTTTTAAAGTCTGAATTTCCACCATGGCTTTTCTTTCGAGTCAGTGGTCTCAAACAAGAAGAAAACGATTCTGCACTAGCACCCTGCGTCACACTGCCCGCTCCCCGACACTGTGCCCTCACAGTCCTCCTAAGGAGGAGGTTCTTCTTCCTGTCAGGATTCCAGGGAGGCCATGACAGCTTGTTCCCAGCAAGACCATGACGAACCCAGGGGCACTTGGCTCAGACTCTGAGAAGCAGACCCCAGCGGGCCAGAAGCACCGAGACTGGCGGCAGAGTCCATGAAGAGAGAAGTGCTCTCGGCCCGGGGCTGCCACAGCACTTGGCAGGGTGGCTGCAGCGGCAGGCACTCATGCCCACAGGCCTGGAGGCCAGGTCTTGGGACAGACCTCCTAGATCAGCTGTGCTGTGCGAAGGAAGCACTGTGGTGCCCAGCAGGTTGCCAGAACCACCAGCATCCACGGCAACGGCAGCTGCCTGCCTCTGTGCACCCAGCTGGTGCTGGGAGCCCTGCCTGACAGTCCACAAGCACAGGAAGGTCAGGAGGTGTCAGGGGAGCTGCCACGCTGAACCATCCTTCCCCTGCCTCGAGAAGCCAGTTGGTCCCCCAAACAGCCTCGCCAACGTACAAAGGCGCAGCACCCATGAGAACTCCTGCCATCCAGCATGAGAGGGTGCAGCTTCACAATAGGCTGCACCAATGGGGTTGTCCAATCCTGGATTTTTGGCCTCTAATATGGAAACCAACTAAATAGACCTCTATTCATCTCAAAGTTCCCAGTCTCAGATATTTTGTTATAGCAACTGAAAATGGACTAATATATAATTATTTATATGAGCATATCATTTTTTAAAAATAGTACCCAAAATGGCATGGTATTGGCACCAAAACAGACATATAGATCAATGGTACAGAATAGAAGACACAGAGACAAACCCACATAAATACAGTTACCTCATACTAGACAAAGGTGCCAAAAACATTCACTGGAGAAAGATAGCCTCTTCAACATGTAACAAAATGAAATTAAACCATTATCTCTCACCCTGCACGAAACTCAATTCAAAGTGGATCAAAGACTTAGGCACTAGAATAGAGACCCTGTGCCTAATAGAAGAAAAAGTAGGCCAGTTCTTTACCATATCAGCCTAGGATCTGACTTTCTTATCAAGACTCCTAAAGTGCAAGAAGTAAAATCAAGAATTAATAAATGGGATGGATTCAAACTAAAAAGTTTCTTCTCAGTAAAGGAAACAGTCAATAATGTGAAGAGAGAGACTAGGGAATGGAAGAAAATCTTTACCACATGCACCTCAAATACAGCATTAATCTCCAGACTCTTTAAAGAACTCAAAAAACTTAACACCAAAAACCCCCAAATAACCCAATCAACAAATGAGCTAAGGAACTGAGCAAACACTTCACAGAAGAAATACAATCGATCAACAAATATATGAAAAAATGTTCAACATCTCTAGCAATTAGAGAAATGCAAATCAAAACTACTCTAAGATTTCATCTCACCCCAGTCAGAATGGCAATTATCAGGAACACAAGCAACAATAAATGTTGGCGAGGATGTGGGGAAAAAGGTACACTCATACATTGCTGGTGGGAATGCAAATTGGTGCAATCACTATGGAGATTCCTCAGAAAGGAACCATCATTTGACCCAGTTATCCCATTCCTTGGTTTATACCCAAAGTACTTAAAATCAGTATACTATAGCCAGGTGTGGTGGTGCACACCTATAATCCCAGCAGCTCGGGAGGCTGAGGCAGGAGGATCAAGAGTTCAGAGCCAGCCTCAGCACGGGCAAGGCACTAAGCAACTCAGTAAGACCCTGTCTCTAAATAAAATACAAAATAGGGCTGGGGATGTGGCTCAGTGGCTGAGTGCCCCTGAGTTCAATCCCCAGTTCAAAAAAAAAAAAAATCAGTATACTATAGTGATGTAGCCACATCAAAGTTTATAGCAGTTCAACTCACAGCTAAACTATGGAACCAAACTTGGTGTCCTTCAGCAGATGAATGGATAGAGAAAATGTGGTATATATACACAATGGAATATTACTCATCCTTAAAGAAGAATGAAATGATGGCATTTGCCAGCAAATGGATGGAGCTGGAGAATATCATGCTATGCGAAATAAGCCAATCCCCCCAAAACCAAAGCCTGAATGTTTTCTTTGATATGTGGATGCTAATTCACAATATGGGGGCATGGATAGGGAAGAACAGAGTTGCTTGATATTAGGTAGAGGGGAGTGAAGGGAGGGGAGGAAATATGGGAGAAGGAAGGATAGTAGAATGAATCAGGATCATTACCCTATATACATACATGACTACACGACTGTGAGTCTACATCATGTGCAACCAGAAGACCGAGAAGTTATACTCCGCTTATGTGCGATGTGTCAAAGTGCATTCTACTGTCACGCATAAGCAATTAGAACAAATAAAAAAATTTAAATGCAGATATACTAAAATACATTGTATAAAATTACCTTCAGGCTATGAGTATATGGTATACATGAAACAAATAAATCTCACGTTTAGACTTGGGGGAAAAAATAAAGTAAGCAGCAGCCACTATCCTTTACATCCAGGTGGTTTAAGTGGCTCCTCCTGAAAGAGGCCATTCTTCATGTCCTGCTGGGCCACTGCCACATTCCCAAAGTGAAAACCTACGTAATTCCTAGGCTGCACCCAGACGAGCCTGTGCAGACACAGTGGGCTTTGGGAGGTCTTCACGGTGGGCAGGGACCCATGGAGACTCAGACTCCAAGACCCTGCTGCTTTTGCTCTTTTGTGTTCATCTCAGACTCAGCGTCTGTAAGAAGTGACCATGAAAAAAATGCCATAGCGTTGAACTTGGAAGATACGTGCAGGCCCCCCTGTCCCTGGCCATCCTCGCCATTTCTGAGGGAGCTGTCCCTCCTCCCAGGCCTATCCTGTTACTCTGCTTTACTAGACCTTTCAGTTTCCTGCCTCTGGAGGGCCTGAGAGCCTTCATCCCAGGTGGCCCTGGCAGTCAACAAGGCCTGGGATGAACTCTGGGTGTTAGCCTCCAGAGTCCTGCAGGGCTGGGCGGAGCCCAAGGCCTGACTGAGAACCACAGCCTCAGAGCTGCTCCCTCACCACATCAGGCGAGCACTTTATAGAGGTTTAGACTGAGGCATTCCTCTGCTGTCCTTAAGGTCAGCTTCCAGACAGGTGGGGGCCACGTGGCTAGAACTCAGGGGTCGGATTACTGAGAATGTCTCTGGCTGACAGTCAGAGAGGAAACAGAACCTCAGTCCTGCTATCGCTGGAGTGGAATCTTCCAACAGTCCCATAAGGTCCCCAGCAGACCACCCAACCCAGCCATGCCCAGATCATGAAGCAGGGATGCTCTAAGGAGGTAAATGGCATTGTCGTAAGCATTATGCTTTAGTAATCTGTTAAGCAGCGGCATAAAATACTGCTGAACCTGCTTGGGGAACGCATTGCCACACATGCCTGTGTGCAGAGGCACACAGGACATCTGCGTGTGGCATGGGTGTACTTGTCACTTTGAAAAGGGTTGATGCATTCCTCAAGTTCTCAAAAGAATGCAGTGCCAGGAATGAGAAGATGTCTCCAGAGAGGGAGGGTCTGGCTACAAGAAGAGGTGGACAGAACGGAACCCAGAAAGGACCAAGCTGGTGCACCCAAGCTCAGCACTGACCTGCTCTGGGACAGCCAGGGACACACTTGTGGTTGCTCTCACCACATCAAGTTGCACAAACAGCAATAAGATCACAGGATTCAATCAAACACTGACAGGGTTGGAAAATACTGAAGGTTTTTTCTTATTATTAGCAATCTAATAAAAATTCCTCACATTCCTTGAGATCTTCCTTCTCTTTGTCTTAACTAATAAAGTTTACAGAAAACAAATTACATGGTTGCATGCATATTTTGCACCACTATAGAGGATAAATTGATCTAAACACTATCTGAAATCAATCACAGTGGGATAAACAGATTATTGTGTTTATACTGACATATGAGAGACAAGATTTGTTTGTTTTGTTTTCTAGAAGCATTGTTCTTTTTGGAATTAGAATAGTATACAAAGTTAATGAACCGTGATTGTCATTCCACCTGCTCTGTGGGGTCCGCACACCCCTGCACTTTCAGGGTCAGGAGAATGTGTGCAGTGTTGTAAAGTGGCTTTGCTGAAGGAAGGAGAGTCCACAGGAATTTGTGAAATTTAAAGGACCCACAGATTAGAACACCCCCCCATCAGTGCATTAAGTTGTAAATATTTCATACTTAAAAGATGCAAATTGGAGGTTCAGAATTAATAGGAAGATTATGAGTCTGTCAATATTTATTTTCATTTTGACAAACACATTATTAATGAAGAGGTTCTTTAAATAGAGGATTACAGCCTGGTGCCTGGAGAGCCCAGGTCCACGAGGTCATCAGAAGCTCCTGAGGAAGGAGACCTGCATTAGTGCTGCAGGTGGAAGGTGGGCCAGGACCAGGATCCTGGCAGCAGCGATTCCTCATCCAGATCCCTTACCTGTATGAAGAGGGGACTCAAATCACAATGATACCTCAGACTGACTTCTCAGTGAGGGAAAGAGAGGCAGGGGGTGGGAAAGACACTGCACAAGACCATGATAACAATGTCTCTTCAAGGACATCAAGAACAGGAAGAAAAGTCAGTTGTGAGTGCAGGCCTGTACTCCCAGGGGCTCAGGACGCTGAGTCAGGAGGATCACAGGTTTGGAGCAGCCTCAGCAACTCAGCAAGGCTCTACGCAACTTAGTGAGATCCTGTCTTGAAATAAACACAATTTTTTTTTTTAAAGGGTTGGGTAAATGGCTCAGTGGTCAAGTGCCCCTGGGTTCAATTCCCAGTACCAGGGGAAAAAAAAAAGAAGAAGAAGAAACCAGGCAAACAGCAATGCCCTGCAGTTCTTGCTTCTCTGTGGTCCTTAACCTGCATCCACCTGGTGGAGGGTGACATCCTCTCGTCACTGTGTGAACCTGCTGGTGACACACACCTCCTCTGCTGCTGTTAACTCTGGAGGCCTGTCCTGGCATGACCTGGGCGTGGCTCCTCAAGTCTTTGCTAAGCTGGGGGTGCAGGCTGGCCACTTGTTGCAAGGTGACCATCTCCAGAACCAGAAAAGATACTCTTTCCATCTGCTCCCAAAAGGTTCCACGTGGTAGAAGGGACATCCTTTGGTGGCAGTGGTGATGGGAGGGTGATCCAAGGCTTCCTTTCTTCATCTACACATCAGCTCTAAGGTTTGGCCCCCTGGGTGGTGGTGGATTCAGCAGCTGCTACAGAACCATGGGTATTCCCTGAATTTACACAGGACTCAGACCTCAAGCTATTTTTTCAGGACACACACAACCTACAGATTACCACCAGAAGAAGAGGCAAATTTATTATGGGGTCAGGTCTAAGTCCTGGTCACACTTCAGATTGTGCAAACAGTAGATCACAATGATGACCTGAAGACACCATGCCCTCAGAGAAGAGGTGAGAACATCATTCTAGATTCACTCTTTTTTTTTTTTTTAGTATATTTTTAGATGTTGCTAGACCTTTATTTTATTTATTTATATGTGGTGCTGAGAATCGAACCCAGTGCCCCACACTTGCTAGGCAAGCGCTCTACTACTGAGCCACAACCCCAGCCCCTAGATTCACTTTTGAGGAGGGATGGATGTTGTCTCTATCAGAAACCAAAAACACCCAGCATAAATCTGTATGTAATATTAAGGAATCCTGCAGAGCAAAATAATCTTGAAAAAGACAAGTTGGAGGATTAAACGTCATGATTTCAGAACTTACAAGACATATACAGTAACCCAGATTATGTTGTGGGCTGGGCTGTGGCTCAGTGGTAGAGCATTTGCCTAACATGTGTGAGGTACTCGGTTTGATTCTCAGTACTGCATATAATTAAGTAAATAAAATAAAGATCCATCAATTTTTTTTTTTTTTTTTTTGTGGTGCTGGGGATTGAACCCAGGGCCTTGTGCTTGTGAGGCAGGCAGTCTACAAGATCCATCAAAACTTAATAAAAAATATTTTTAAAAAGACAGTATTGTATTGGCACAGACAGACATACAGACCAATGGAATGAGCAAAGAGCCCAGAAATAAACCCTCACAAATATCATCGGTTGACTTTTGCAAGAGTGTTGACAGCATTCACTGGGGGATAGTCTCTTCAACAATGGAAAACTGGGTGCCCACATGCAAGAATCAAGTTGGATACTTCTATATACAAAAACGAACAAATTAACAAAAGATCCACACATAAGAACTTTAAAAAAAAAAACCCAATTAAAAAAATTTGATGACGCTGGGTTTAGTTGTGATTTCTTAGATATGGCACCAGAAGCACAGGCAAAAAGAGAATAGTTAAGTTGGACTTCATGGAAATTAAAAACTTTAGTACGTCAAAGGACAATACCAAGATAATGAAAAAGCAAGTTTTAGGAAGTGGAGGAAATATTTCCAAAACATACATCTGATAAAAGATTAATATCAGGAATATATAAGGAAATCCTACAACGCAACAGCAGAAGCCAAACAACCCAAATCACAAACGGGCAATGGCTTGAACAGACATTTCTCCAAAGAAGATTTACAGATGGCCAATAGCACAGGAAAAGACGTTCAACATCCTTAGCACAAAAATCAAAACCACCATGAGATACTACTTCACATTCATTAGGACGGTGATTATCAAGAAAATGAAAAATTACCAGAGATGGGTAGCATGTGGAGAACCTGACACCCTTCCACACCGCTGCAGGAATGCAAAATGGTGCATCTGATGTGGAAAAGTCTGGCGATTCCTCAAAACATGAAACACAGAGTTATCATCCGATCCACAATTTTACTCCCCAAAGAATGAAAACAAATGTCCACAGAGAATCTTGTATGTGAATGTTCTCAGCAGCATTTTCATAATAGGGTAAAGGAGGAGACAGCCCAAGTGTCCATCAAAAGATAAATGGAGACCTAACATACGGTCTGTGTACACATACTGTGGATGTTCTTCAGCTGTAAGAAGGAATGAGAGTGCTGATGATCGCACAACCTGGCGAAGGGACTCAAAGCCACCAAAGCATCCACCTAAAAATGACTAAGGCAGTACATGCTATGTTAGAAATATCTTACCACAACAGAACTGCCCTTTTCATGGAGAGAGCCACTGCCTGCTAAAATGTCAAACCAACTGACCGATGCTTTTGAAACTCAGCAACTAACACCTGGCTACTCTTCCTATGACAAAAAGAAAGATAAAACAGGGAAAATAAGCTCTTAACACTCTCAACTTAGAGAAGAGAGGAAAAAGAATAATCCTCTATGATCGAATCACTCAAACCAGAGCTTTTCAATACCCACAAGGCATTCCTAAAACCAAGATTCTCAGATACAAAGCGATGTAAAACTTCAGAAAAATATAACAACTTCAAACTACATAGTTTATTTAATAATATGCTCATTTTCAATTTTTATAGGAATTAGAAAAAACAATCAAGTATGATGTAGTAATTCAAGACATGCAACTGCAAGTGAGTAAGAAATTTCAATTTTACCCCAGTTTCTCATTTAAAGTCTCAAATGTCATCTTACCCATTATAGATAAACACAGGAATAAAGAATATGGCAAAATGTCTTTGAAGTTCTCAGAACTTGAGTTATAAAGAAAATATCAAGAATGTAATCTTCTTTATATATGAGAATTAACTCTTAGTCCATTTTGCATTTGTCTTTTACATTTCTGGTTAAATACTAGCTCTCCTTAAAGTGGTACACTGATTTCATTCGATGTCCTTCTCAGGAAAGATGTGTGTGATCCAGTAATTAAAGAAAGCTGAGATCACTCTGGCATGGTCTGGAAAGCAAAAAACAAAAACAAAACAGAATAAAATAGAGCTGAGGCAAAAAGATAAATCATAAACTATTACTGTGTAGTTATTAGCCTTTAGGCTCAAAATAAATCCTGAAATAATCTAATTAAATGCAACCTCGGTACACAACCTATAAATCACACATTATGCAACACACACAGAATTGGTTCTGAACATCTGTGTTCTACTGGGGCTCTCGAGTTCTACTGGACCCAAACTTCACGCCATCACAGCATTACAGGGTTAGAATCCAATGTGAAATGAAACCATATGCGAACTGGAATCACAAGGAGATACAAGTTCAAGTCAAAGGTGAACAAGCAAGAGAAAATTAGATGTAGACTCGTATGGGAGATGAGATGGTCTGTACAGAATTCACTTTCATGGGGCCAGTGTTATACCAGGATGGCTATAGCAAATGTTCAAGGGGATCAAGCAGGAAACCACCTGCCAGTCCTTCAACTGCTCCCTGGAGAACTCTGGCTCTGACAGACTCTCTTTGGATATTAGGCTTCACAAGATGCAGACTCTAGAATCTAGTTTGTGATAATTTTACCACTTCTAAAGTCATTAGCCACAGAGTGCACACTAACCCTGAGGGCCTGGGTACAGGGGGGAGCCTCCCCGGGTTAGTTAGGGCCTGGGCTGCCCTTGGAGATGTCCACTACTGCTGATATGGATGCATTACTTCCAAACTAGACTGGATCCCGAGACCTGGTGCTTTGAGATCGAGAGTCCAACCTGCCTACTTCACAGAAGCCACTCCAAGACCCTCCCAAGGCTGAAGCTCTTCTGACCAAGGGCAAGGTGCCTGACCTCTGCAAGCCTCCCTTCCTCACAGTCCGAGTGGCAGAACCTCACTTCCACGCTGAGGACTACAGAAGGGTCGAATGCAGAAATTCCTTCAGCATGACTCAGAGCCTGCCTGTGCTGGCAGCTCAGCCAACAGCAGCTCTGACTTGTGAAGTGTGTCCGGCGTGATCCCTCTGTCACTGAGCACTGGCCTGTCCACCCCGACCTGGGAAGCGTCTGTGATCCAGGATGTACAACAGGCAGAGGACACTCTGTACCTGGTGTTGAATGCCATCCCTGGAGATAAGACACTCACTAGATTTCATGAACTAATTTTATGAGAAAGAAAACTTAATTCTAAAGAGTTACAGAGGTCAAATCAGCATCAGACAGATTTGATCTTTGAAAACAAAGTTTGATCATTGATAAAATTTTATTTTACAAAATAGCTCAATATAGAAAAACTAAGTGCCTCCCACCACCCGCTCACGGGGAATCCACTGATCAGAGACAGTAGTTTTATCAACTGCTTGAGGCAAATGTGCTGTGGACAGAAACCTGCCCAGTGATTTTAACACTGGGGATTCTCTGATCCCCCAGCAGCTGCCCAGACTCGATGCATTTCAGGACACTGCACAAGAGTCTTGAGTACAAGAAACAGACTTAAAGAACTAAAATTTCAAATTTTAAGTGGTTTATTTTCATCTCATAAAAATTTCATATTAGTTTAACTCAACAAAACTGACCATTTGTATTTGGGATACAACTTCACAATGGAAATTTAAATTTGTTAAATTTTACATATGTTAGATATTTAAAAGCAGGCCTGACAGCCAACCAGAATTGCAGAAGGGCTGGCCTGCGAGTTAAGGGCCTTGGTCTTAAGTGAACATGGCGTACTACTCTTGGCCTCCTTCCTCCTGTGCAGGTGGGTCTCTGACTGAGGCCTGCTCTTTGCCCACCTGCCCCCCAACCCCATGCCTCCTCTAGTCTCATCACTTTCTTCTCTCACAGCCCATCTTTGTGCCTGTCTCTTCTGATTCCCTCTTCCTCCCTCACTAAGGAGTTTGTGCACTGCTCCCACCTGCTCTGTCCAGGATCGCCACCCTCACCTGGATGTTCCCACCCGGGTCTCCTGACAGGTCAATCTCACGCCAAACCTGCTACTTCTTCACTGCCTACTTGCTTTTCCCATGGCTAAGGCCAAAGCACCATCTGTCCCCACATCCATACCAGTCAGCCAGCAGATCCCACTGGCTGTCCCTCCATGACTTATCTGGACACTGGCCACCCCAGTCCTTGGTGCTACTTCACTCTGATCCATGCTGTGGTCAGCTCTCACCAGGGCCATTATCGCAGCATCCCTAACCTTGGTTTCTGCTCTTGCCCCCTCATTCCAGCAGCCCAGAGACCTGACACTCAAAGCCTTCTAGAAACTTCCTGTTTCTCTCTGAATAAAGGCTGACGCATCCCATGACCCCGAGGTTGGTCACCTCCCAACCTTGCCTTCTGCTCCACCCTGTGTGCTCGGTACCACCACATGGGCCTCCTCACCATTCCTTACCAACGGCTCCTTCTTGCTTCTAACACATGGGCCATTCCTGTCTCAGGCCACAGCTGGCTACAAGAACACCTGCCTCCTGCCCTGTGCCTTCCTCTCCATATTAGCCTCTTACCTATGGGACCTGCCAGGTATTTTATTTAATCATCTGACTCATTTTGTCTTTCCCCCAGGATACAAGTTCCTGAGAGCAGAGCCTTCACCTGCCTTCTTCACTGTGGCGCCCCTACAACCTGTGATCCCACTCAGGAGGGCGTGCGAGACTGTTTCTCTGCAAAGAAGGGTGGCGCTGGAGTCAGCGCAAGCTGCCCCTGCCACTTGCCTGCTGTGCCTGCTGTGCTTGCTCTACTGCTCCCTCGTTTGATCTGCTGTCTAGCTTACAGGATGCGAGTCTTGATCTCAGCTGTCTCTGACCATGGAAGCAGGTCATCCTGTCCTGTAACTCCTCAGAGCAACCTGTAGTCCCCGTGCTCATTCAGGGGGGTAATTGCCCAGAGCCTCCTCAGCATTGGGTGTATGGGCATGAGCTTTGCTCTCACTATCTGGAGAGTTCTGTGGCTTAAATACACCCACCATGGCCTATGTCCCCACACGTGGCACTGGGGAGACATGAGCATAGTTGGTCCAAGTACACGATAGTTTGCATGCAGTGGGTACCCAAAAAACACTGGAGAAGCAGACAAAAGAAAAATCGCCAAGTAATCCAACGCCCTTTCTCACTGTTGGGGTGCAATAAGGGACCAAGATCTTTGGTGGGTAGAAAAATTTACCTTCTACAAATACAGCAGAAGAGAAGGAAAAGGGGAAGAAATTAATTCTTCCACTTTCATTTAAATTTAGAAAAATCGTCTTTAAGAATTGATAGCTTACAAGTCTGGAAAACTAGATGGCATGTAAATTTCTGCATATGAGAAATACTTTTACATCAGGCAGAGGTACAAAAAGTCTATTTCTCCATGGGATTCTATTCTTCCAAACCACGCGTGAGTTGTTATATTTTCGGATCCATTGCTGTTTTGGTGGGTTTTCAGAGGAAAACCTTGACAACTGTATTGAAGCAGTGTAATGAATAAATGGTGCAGTACTTACCAGGGGGCATCATGCAGTGTTCCGGGAACACTTCCAGAGCACGCCTCAGTCTCTCAGTGTCCTGCAGCAGTAGCAGCCTTCTCATGTGATCCAGGATGAACACATCTGAGGGAGGCATGCGGTTCGACTCCAGAGAGCTGAGCAGCTCCTTAGCACTCTCTGTACAGACAGGAGAATCTGCACCTCGGGAAACACCTAGAAGAGGTCAGTATTGCTAAGAAATACAGTTCTACTTTTGTTTCTGTGATCTTGAGACAAATTCTTATCTCTTAAAGAAGCCTCAAACATACATTCCACCTAGAATGAGACTCTGGAATACAGAAAGCTACCAGGAGAAAGAATCAGAGAACTCTGACAAGTGACAAAATAAGAGAAGGCCACTGTTTGAATGAGAATGGAAACCTGGATGTTTCTATGTCTGATTTTTAAAAACACCTTTTCCAAGTATGAAATGAAACTCTGTCATGAAACTAAGTTCTCCACAGCCATGCCACAAGTCTTTAAAAAACAGAGCAAGACCCCTGACCATTTAGGTTAACCAAGGAAAACCATTTGCACAGGACCTAGCTTCCTTCTTCTGCTGAAGGTGCACAATTGGATTAGGTGTTAGTCTTATGAGGATGATGTGTCTGAGATTTTATCACTGATTTTCAGCAGCTGGACTATCATGTGCTTCGGTGTGGTGTTTCTGTTAATCTTATTTGAGTCCAGAGAACCTCTTCATTCTGTGACTCTGTGCCCTTTACCATTTTGGGAAACCCCACCATCCTCTCTAGTCACAGTTCCCGCCTGGTCCTTCCTCCTCCACCATGGACTCCAGCAACATGGGTGTCGGACCTCATTATGTCCATATGGGTTAGTCTTTTTTATATTTTCCATCCTGACACCCTCATCCTGGGGACATTCTTTGACATTTCCCCCAGTTGCTAATTCTCTCTATGGTAAATCTAATCTGTTGTTTAAACTCATCTTTAAGTTATGAATTTCAGTTGTTATATTTCTCAGGTCTAGAATTTCCATTTGATTGTGCTATTATTGGCTCATGTTTTTCATCTTTTTACTTGAACACCTTATCTGAAAGCATCACTATCATGCTCTCTACTACCTCAAGGGGTGTTTTTTGTTATGTGGTCCTGTCTCTTGGCATGCTGGTAAATACTCACTAAAAAATCACAGAGGTCTTGGATAATATTTTCCTTCAGAGAGGGCTCAGCCTTTTCTCTGCTATGCACAGAGGGAGGGGTGGGTCAGTATGACCCATCAAAGATGGGACCTACGACGGTCAGATGAACCTCTGCTCTGCCTGGCTCTGAGGGCACGGCCTGTGGAGCCACACTCAAGCATGGAGTGAACTCTTGCACGCTCAGATTCTTGAGATTACCCAGAGGTCCTCTTTGTCACGGCTTCTTACCTTCTACCTCCAGCTTCAGAATCTGGGAAAGGTTTTCAGGGAAACTATCAGTGTTAGGTTCTATTCTCTGGCCTCTTTTCTGACTACTTGCTGAACTCTCCTTTGACAAACACTCTACTGGTTTGTCTGCCTCTTAGGGCTCCACTGGATCTTTTCCCCAAACCCTCACCCAGGCCCCACACCCAAGAAGAGGCAACTACCTTGAAGAAACAGGTGGTTAAGGATGCTGACTCACCTCCTCAGGTGGTTTCTGGGATTTTGTCTTTTTAGAGCTGGTTTACTCAGACACTTTTGTACTATTTCAAGATTTCTAAAATTTTAATCTGGCTTTTCTACTTTTTCTTCTTGGCCCAACTACTGGTCTGCCACAAGCTTCCCTACATATACAGAATGGAAAAGCTACCAAAATCTCTAGAATCCTACTTCTTCTTTGCAGCATATTAATTAGTAAAGTACTCATAAGCATACTGAAGAGGAAAGGGTGAATGTCACCTGCAACCACCTTCCTGGTGAAAACTCTTCTATTTAATGGTATTTTCATCATTGTTTAAATCAGTTACTACTCACATTATTATACGGCTAATACTTCTTGATTTGTAAGAACACCCTCAAATGTCTTGCTGGCATTTGGATCTATTAACTCACTGCACTCCCCAGACCTGCTAGTAATATCATCTAAGTAGGAAAACGGCTGGTTTGGAGTGCCTTTGTTCTGGCCTGACCACACTGTTGTGTGGTTAGCACTGGCTTCTTTTTAGTCCTAAGTTCTGCTGTTAAGAAAGTCTTATGCAAATGTAGGCAATTGTTATCCTTGGGAATAAATCTATTTTTCTTTTTCATATACTCTATCAATACAAATATTTACCCAAAAATGTTTATTGAAAATAAATCAGTAATTTACATGTGAAAGAGTAAACAAATGTGTCTAAGGAGAGAGCTGTGCTTCTTTTACTTCTCTAAAAGCTTATGAACAAACAGAAAATCAAAATCTCCAAACTAGATTTATCTTTATTTAGAAAAACATGTGCTGGGGCTATACCTCAGTTGTAAAGTGCTTGCCTCCCATGCACAAGGCCCTGGGTTCAATCTCCAGCACCAAGAAATAAAAATAAACACAAAACAAAACAAAACAAAACAAAACAAAACAAAACAAAAACCACTATGCAACATCAGCGCTTCCAAACCTGATTCTGGAGGAGCGAACACCTGCGCCCACCGGGCTTGGAGCTGCAGCCCCCCTGCACTGGTGTGCTGCTGCTCTATGTGGTTCTCTTTAGGCCACAAGGAGAAACAGCACAGCACAGTATGTGCTAGTTCTGCTCTCTGGTGGAAAGAATGCAAATTTTCTGATTTTCCCCTTGAAACTAATTATTTACTTTGAATATTTTAATGCATTTCACACTGGAAATGTTTAAATATTCTACTATATTTGTTTTTTCCTAAATATTAAGTGGATGCTATTATTCAAAGGAAAGCAGGAAAAAACATACCATCATAAAAATAAATTTCTTGTGTTGACTTTAAAAAGTTCAGGATACCCTCTGCCTTTCGATCGTCAATCTCAACATCTTCCTGGGTGGTGACCCCATCCTCCTCCACGCTGGCCTCTGCAGAGGCGGCCTCCCTGGGGTCCTGGGAGTCCTGGACTGGGGCAGCAGCGTCCCTCAGGTCTTCCTGCCCGCTGCTGCCCTCCTCAGGCTGGTACAGGAAGCTGACGCCAGAGGCCTTGGCTCCTAAGCCAGCTGCTTTCTTCCTTCTAATTTGCTGCTTCTTTTTTAGCTTCCTTTTCTTATTTTTGCTCATTATGGGGCCATCCGTGGGCTGTGGCTGTAATTCTTGTAAAAGATTCCGCTGTTTCTCTAATTCTGCTAGTTCTATATGAACATTATTAGGATTTTTAAAAACTTTCTTTGATTTATGCTTTCTAATTCTTCTTCTTTTTGATTGACCATGATGATCCTGATCTGTTTAAAAAAATGCACATACAATTTTCAGTACACGTGAACCATGACAAACACGTTAGGTGGCTGGGCCTGGTGCTGCACGCCCATCATACCAGTGACTTGAAGGCTGAGGCAGGGGACGGCAAATTCAAGGTCAGCCTGGGCAGTTCAGGGAGATCCTGCCTCAAAATAAAGAGGACTGGAATATAGTCAGTGGTGGAGAGCCCTTGAGTTTTTCCCAGTACCAAAACAAAACACATATTAGGTTAAATAAATTCTCCGCTGGGATTTTATAATTTTAGAAAAGGAATCTGAACTATTTACTTCTGATTCTCAACCTTTCCTCATAGTAATTATGCTACCAAAGATCCTAGAACTGAGCAGGCTACATATTTTCCCCCTAAATCAAGGGCACATTAGATATTCATACAGCTGTTACAATTATGACAGCTAGAATATTTTTAGGGATAGAAGAGTTGATGTTTTATTGGGTGTAAAAATTTCATTCTATGGTCCTGGGGGGAAAAATCATGAATTTTTAAACTGCTTACATTAAAAAAAAATTAAATCAACTTTTATGTGGAAAAATTAGAAAACAAGCAGTTTATTTTAAAGCTCTTTTCTGCTTTGGTCATTTTCTCAACTTCCTTATCTAAGAAAGATAAAAAGCAATTCAATCTACAATCTTTTTTTAGGACTCCTCCCACCACATTAGAGTTTAATTATATTTCAGTTAGAGTTTCCAAACTTATTTTGACCCTTTTTAATTATTGATTGATACATTATAATTATACATAATAGTAAATTCATTCTTGTACATTTGTAAATGAACATAATATGTCAGTTTCAGTCTCCAGTACCTTTCCTCCACTCTACTGGTCTCCCTTGTATTTTAATGAAATTCTCCCTGCCCTGCTCCTACCCCAGTCCCTTTTTTCTCTCTAGCTTCCACATATGAGAGAAAACATAATACCCTTCACTTTCTGGGTCCGGCTTATTTCACTTAACACAATGCTCTTAAGTTCCATCTGTTTTCCTGAAAATGACATAATTTCCTTCTTTATGGCTAAATAAAATCCTATTTTGTTGGTGTTTTCATTTTACTTTACTACCTTCTTGGAGTTACTTGTGTGCTAGAATAAACTATAAATAATGGAAACTTGCCTGATTCAACAACGACTCATATTTGAAAAGAAGACTGAATCTGGGCTTCAGGTAGCAGACTGTGGTATGTAAGTGATACTGGTCAAAGCTGTGCTGATGAATAATTAAGAGTCAGCTTCTGGGGTAGGAAAATCCTGAGATGTACCATTTGCCAATATTCCCGATATAAATATTTCCAGTATGGCTGACCGTAAACTGCTACTGTGACACTACTGAATGCGAAAGAAAGACACCGCAGTGATCGAAATGGACAGTGGCAGGAAGAAGCACTAGAAGGAGGAGAAAGGTCAGTCACTGCTAGCATAGAGTGGTCTCAGATAGGTACCCAGAGTCAGGCTCGGTTTACAGATTAAGGCACCAACAACGATCAAGAGTGCGTATGGAGATGAAGAAAATGTGATGTGAAATCCTGTGCATCCTTGCACCCTTGAAGGTCATCAAGTACATGGAGCCAGTCCACACCATACCCTGTGAAGCCCATGCATGCTCTCAAGGCCCTGCCTGAGCAGGTCTGCCTCTGCAAAGCTTGCTGTTGGACTTTGCAGTGGCTTGGTTTTCAGACAACTCTCATTTTTAGGAAGTTCTTGTTCAATTCTTCTGAGCCACATCCTACCCCATGACAGGTTCTTGTGAGAAATCAAGATTAAGTAATGTAGGGCTGGGGATACGGCTCAATTGGTAGAGTGCTTGCATCACAAGCACAAGACCCTGGGTTTAATCCCCAGCACACCAAAAAGAAAAAAGAATAAAAAAAAAAAAGGTTAAGTAATGTACTTGAAATTTGTGAGATACTGAATAAAAGCCAGATATTATTAGATTGGACAAAAACCTGTTTTCCTATCATTTCTACTGTGTTTACACTCATTTCCCTTCTGAAATTAGAAAGAATATGTCTAATGTCTTCCATGTTAACTTCTTCAAAGCAGCTCTCACAATCCACCTAAGTTTTCTCAAAAACAACCTCAGAAGTGACGACCTGGACAAGTGCTGAGGCCGAGCCCGCGGTCACAGTGCACATGCTCTCCCACTGCCTGCACAGCACCTCCCTTCCACTGAGCGACCAAGCAGGCACATCACGCTCACATACACAAAGCACGTATTTTAACAAAACTTGAAATCATCGCCCTCATCTGACACAGATGCCCCCCTCCAGCTTTGTGTCACTGTCAGATCACACACAGTGTGGTGGGAATGGTGAGTAATTCCACTGCTATTTTTGAATGAGAGTTCCCATTTTCTCCTGATACACTTAGCAACCGTATCTATGAAACCTACTGCTACCTCAAACTCGGCATGAAGCCAAAACTACTCATAAAATCATGATGAATTATGGGCTAGCACATAACCAGTGTATTTCATTGCTTTCCTGCAATCACCAGTAGATTTTTTTTTGTAGTGGTAGATGGGCAGCATGTCTTTATTTTATTTATTATTTTTTATGCAGTGCTAAGGATCATACCCAGTGTCTCACGTGTGCTAGTCAAGCACTCTGCCACTGAGCTACAGCCCCAGCCCACTAACAGATTTTTGCAGTATTTTTTCCATTTCATCTGCAAGTGTGGGAATTGGAGTCAGGGACCTGCTAAGCACAGCTGGAAAACCAATTCTGAGTCCAAACATCTCTGAATAGTTGACCCTTGAGATGGTCTACATAATATTAATATTCAAAAAATTTTTATTCGCCAGGTTCAGTTTAAAAAAGACAATAATTTCTTTTTGTGGGTGTCTTTTTAAATAACAACATACTTTACTTCATTATTTTGGTTAAAGAATCATAACCCCAAAGGAAGCCCAGTGGGACCAGAAGGAGCGCCTCTACAGTCACCCAGGAGAGCCCAGGATGACCTCCAGGCTCCTCCCTGGCGGGGCGAGCTCCTCTGGGCCACCACGCTCACCATCAACCTCATCCTTTGTGGCTCTTGTCTCTTTTTAAGTGGTCAGACTGTAATATAAACTGTTGTCTAATTAAGAATGATTACACTAGTGATCTATTTTAAAAAGACTGTAAAACAAACTTCAATAAGTGGACATGGCTCTAGAACCATGTCATCAAAATTTCTCATGTAAATAAATATATGTGGGAGCTTTTGAAAAGGAAAACTTAGCATTTGTTTATTTTTATTATTTTGTTAAAAATTTATTTTTAGAAATTTCTATTATTTTACTATTAATATTTTAATACCATTTAACAGGAGTAAAACCATAAGAATTCAAATCATAGAACTTAGAACTTATACTCAAATACCAAATTACACACATTGCTCTTCAAAAGTAAACCTTAGAAATACTGAGCTTCCAGGATGAAAGAATGCAACCAAAGTGACTCCACTGCAATCTGCAGGTTGAAGTCCAATGATTCTATTTCCAGGCTAACAAATGGTATCTTTCCTTCAACAAAGACAAAGTGATAAAAACATTTATTTTGCAATGAGCATGATCAAGTGAATAACATGGAAAGGCAACAACATTAATCAAACACCAAAGTCTGTCCAAAAACAGCAGTAGAGAGGATAAAATAAATAGAAATGAAAGATCTCATTTTATAAGTTACATAAATTGACTGAATTTGCATTCTTAAAGAAATGCTCACCTCAGTGATACAATGCTATTGAGTTCTGGATGAATAAATACTGACTTGGAGGCCACAGGGATGGCCCAGAAAATGAGAATAGACAACACGTTACATATCCTGACAATGAAAGATGAGGAGGTGACCTCACACTGGAAGAGTGACCCTCCATCCACCCAGTGTTGCCAAAACCTTGGTCCTTGTCCCCCATGTCAATCCAACAATGAGGACACAGTGTTGGAAAAAAAGGAAAGCGCTTTACTGCTTTGCTAGCAAAGGAGAAGCATAGGGTCTCCTGTCCCAGAGGCTGTGATTCTCCCATTAGCAAGAGCAGGGGGCTTTTAAAGGCGTGATTCAAAGGCTATGTTCCACGTGTTCTCTGCTGGAGGTGTAATTTGCTTGTTAATTTGGGAGATAGTCATTTCTCAGATCTTCTGGTACCATCCCCAAAGTCTGGATTACTTCATTTCTGTGGTGGGTGTGTGCTCAGGGACAGATTATTCTGCCTAGGATGTGGAAGAAAGGCAATACTGTTTGCCCTGAGATTAGGAAGGGGGACAGATTAGGGAGGAACAAGAGAGGAAGAGAAAGAAACATGTCCACTTTAAAAATAAGTTGTTGGGCTCGGTGGCATATGCCTGTAATCCCAGTACTTGGGAGGCTGAGTGAGGAGGATTGTGAGTTCAAAGCCAGCTTCAGCAACTTAGTGAGGCCCTAAGCAACTCAGTGAGAACTTGTCTCTAAATAACAAGTTGGTGCAGCCACTCTGGAAAGCAGTGTGGAGATTCCTTAGAAAACTTGGAATGGATCCACCATTTGACCCTGCTATCCCACTCCTTGGC
>JAJEJO010052400.1:0-16459 GCA_020662805.1 Glaucomys volans
TTAGCTATTCTGGGTCTCTTATTCTTCCAAATGAATTTCATGATTGCTTGCTGTATTTCTATGGAATACATCCTTGGGATTTTTTATTGAAAATGCATTGAATTTGTGCATTTTTGTGCACTTTTGGTAGAATGGCCATTACGACAATATTAATTCTGCCTATCCAAGAACATGGGACATCTTTCCATCTTCTAAGGTTTTCTTTAATTTATTTCTTTAGTTTTCTGTAGTTCTCATTGTAGAGTTCTTTCACCTCTTTTGTTACTTTGATTCACAATTTGGTTTTTTTTTAGGCTATTGTGAATGGGTAGTTTTCCCAATTTCTCTTTCAGAGGATTCATCACATGAACAGAAATGCCCTAGATTTATGAGTTTTGGTTTTATATCCTGCTACTTCTCTGATTTCATTTATGGGTTCTAGCTGTTTTCTGGTGGAATTTTTTGGGTCATCTAAATGTAGAATCATGTTATCAACAAGTAGTGATATTTTGAGTTCTTCTTTTCCTATTCATATCCCTTTAATTTCTGAAGTGTTAAGTTTTGCAAGTTCTTTGTATATCCTGGGGATTAATGGTCTATCTGAAGTGCATGTTGCAATTATTTTCTCTCATTGTGTATGCTCTTTCTTCACATTATTGATTATTTCCTTTCCTGTGAACAAACTTTGTAGTTTGATACCATTCCATCCATTGATTCTTGATTTGAGTTCTTGCACCTTAGAAGTATTGTTGAGGAAGTTGGTTCTTAAGCTGAAATAATGAAGAGTTGTGCCTCCATTTTCTTCTATCAGGTTCAGGGAAAATAATGTGAATTTCTAAATTGGTAACAGTATGATGCATCAATGAATATGTCATAAGACAAATTTAGGAAAAAGCAACAAAACCAAACACCTTGTATACTGTCACCTACTGATGTCATGGTTCCTACTCTGCTCTGAAAATTTTGCATTTAAAATTATAATCTGAAGAAATAATATGAAGAAATCAAATAGTTGGACAAGGTAGTTTGTAGAAAGACTATCTCATGTATAGCTTCTAAATGTTCTCTTTAGTTTTGATGCACATTTTATTTTATTTTAATTTATTTTTTATTTAATTATTGATTCATTGAACACAAATGGAGTACAGCTATTGTTTCTCTGGTTGTACACAAAGTAGAGTCATACCATCTGTGCATTCATACATGTACACAGGGCAATGATGTCTGTCACACATTCTGATATTATTCTTACCCCCCCATCCTGATCCCACTGCTCCCTTCCCTCTATGATATCTATCCTTCCTCCACTCTAGCCACCCTTCCCCCCACATAATTCATCATCATTCATTTATCAGAGAGACCATTCAGCCTTTGGATTTTTGGGATTGGCTGATCTCACTTAGTATAACAGTTTCCAACTTCATCCATTTGCCTACAAATGCCATAATTTTATTCTTCTTTATGGCTGAAAACTCCATTGTGTATATATACACCACAGTTTCTTTATCCATTCATCTATTGAAAGGCATCTAGGTTGGTTCCACAATCTAGCTATTGTGAATTGAGCAACTATGAACATTGATGTTGCTGCATCACTGTAGTAATCTGATTTTAAGTCCTTTGGGTATAGGCCAAGGAGTGGGATAGCTGGGTCAAATGGTGGATCCATTTCAAGTTTTCTAAGGAATCTCAACACTGTTTTACAGAGTGGCTGCACCAACTTGCACTCCCACCAGCAATGTATGAGTGTACCCTTTTCCCCACATCCTCGCCAACATCCGTTGTTGCCTGTATTCTTAATAAGAGACATTCTAATTGGGGTAAGATGAAATCTTAAGGTGGTTTTGATTTGCATTTCTCTTATAACTTGGGATGTTGAACATTTTTTCATGAATCTGTTGATTGCTTGTAGATCTTCCTCTGTAAATTGTCTGTTCATTTCCTTGGCCCATTTATTGATTGGGTTATTAGGATTCTTGGTGTAATGATTTTTGAGTACTTTGTAGATTCTGGAGATTAGTGCTCTGTCTGAAGTGTGTGTAGCAAAGACTTTCTCCCACTCTGAAGGCTCTCTCTTCACATTGCTGATTGTTTCCTTTGCTGAGAAAAAGCTTTTTAGTTTGACTCTATCCCAGTCATTGATTCCTGCTT
This sequence comes from Glaucomys volans, assembly GCA_020662805.1. NCBI lineage: Eukaryota > Metazoa > Chordata > Mammalia > Rodentia > Sciuridae > Glaucomys > Glaucomys volans. Next base: position 2,131 of record JAJEJO010052400.1, read on the forward strand.
TTATTTCTTGTGCTTTGGGCGTCATGTTAAGGAAGTCACCTTCTAAATGTTGAAAAAATCAAAATACACAGTAACAGTGCCTAAATTAACTATCCTGTCTAAATATCTGACATGATAGAATACTACATATCATGAGTGGCATGAAGTGACAATTGGAGAGGAAAAGAAGGAAACTCACAATTCAGCTGTGTTCCACAGACTGGGGAATGCAAAGACACCCTTTATAAAATAAGGTGCCCTGCTAAGAAGTAGACCTGAAATGACGCTCAATATTTCTAATGATATCATGACATTAGAAAAATAATTTTAAACCAAAATCAGATCTCACTAAACAGTCACTGGATAGTTGCTATTCTGAAGATTTGTTGATTATGGTAATAAACATTTAGTTTGTTATTAAGGCATGCACAACCAAACAGCAACAAATGCTGGTAAGTATGCAGAGAACAGGAATTATGATCACTGATTTATTGGATGCTGAATGATCCAGGCTGTTTTGAAAACAGCACTGTAATTTCTTATCTTTACATGTGAATCACCTTCATGATGCAAAGATCATACCTCTAAGCTTTACATAAATTGTCTATGCAAGTTTTTATAGCATCTTTATTCATGATCATTGTAAATTGGGAAGAAATAAATTGTGAGGAATAAAAATGTACTTCTGTAAAGGAATGGATAAGCAAATGTGGTACTTCCATACAGGAGATTTCCAGAGTAGCCTACTGATTAAGTTTACAACAGAATTGAAATGGAAATGCATTCCACTAAATGAAATGAGCCAAGATGAAAGGCTAGTTGTTTCAGTTTACAATTTGACTTTCTGAGAAGGAAATAACATGGAATAGACAATAGGCAAGTGATATATCTTCTTTCCTCTTCTTGGTACTGGTGTTAGAACCCAGGGTTGCTTACACACTGTGTCACATACCAATTCATTTTAATTTTTTACTTATAGAGTCTTGGTAAGTTGCTTTGGTTATCACTCGTTGCAGAGGCTGGCCTTGAACGTGTGACCCTACTGCCTCAGGGCCCTGAGTCACTGAGTCATTATAGGGCGAGGGACATTTCAAGATTGCAGGAAGAGTGGTAGTTGAACATGTATGACGAAGGAACTGTTCTCCCCTGCAGGGAAGTGATGGACAGATGCATGAATGTATGTTTCAGAATCCATAGAATTCATTTTTAAATGAGCAGAATCTAATGAGTGTAAACTAAAATAGAAATTCAAAAAAGCGACTTACATAGCTTTCATAAAATATGTTTCAACTGGATATTAGAAGGTTATAGAAAAATCTATGGAAATGTATACAAACACTCTACTCCAATTGGAAAATTAATTTCTTACAAAGATATGAATTAACAATTCATAAAATTGCATTTGTGTTTGAATAAATAAGTGAGATAAAAGGTAGGCACTGGACAGTGGGCTTTCATACATTAGTGTAGTTGGGCATGATGGTGCAAAATTGTAATCCCAGTCCTAGAGAACAGCTTCAGTATGTAGGAAGAAAAGGAAGTCAGATCACATGCCATACAGAAACACTGACTTAATGGCAAATTATGAAGCAAATACCTTCTGAGAAACACAAAATCTACTTAGGAAATTTTGCTGACTTAGAAGAATGCAACCCCAAACTACAATTAGTGAACTGGGCAAAAAGGGCAATTTTACTTTATTCAGTTTAGCACAATTCCACAAGCGAGGACACCTCATCACCAACAGAGATTACATCAGAAATTAATTTCTCCTGCATGAAGATGAAGACAGTGGAGTTTGATGATTAGATTCTGCCTTGACTCACAGCGATCACAGGGGATTCTGGGATGGACTGAGAATTAGAGGGCAGTTAAGAACAAAGGTTGGTGTCCATCCATCATGGTGAAATAGAAAAGGTGATATTAACTTCATATAATGGGTTTGGAATGTTGCCCTCCCTTTCTCTTTCACTAAGTAATTTGAGGAGAATTGGGGTTAGTTCTTCTTTGAAGGCCTTGTAGGACTCTTATGAGAATCCTTTGGATCCTGGGCTTTTGTTTGTTGGTAGGTTGTTGATGGCATCTACTATTTCATTGCTTGAAATTGATCTCTTTAAGCTATCTATGTCATCCTGATTCACTTTGGGTAGGTCATATGTGTCTGGATATTTGTCAGTGTCTTCCAGACTTTCTATTTTATTGGAGTACAAATTGTTAAACTGGTTTCTGATTAGCATGTTTATTTCAGGGGTGTGAGTGTTGATACTTCCTTTGTCACAAACTTTTGGGATTTTAATTTTCTATTTCTCCTATTTAGCTTGGAAAAGGGTTTATCAATTTTAATATTTTTCAAAGAACCAAGGTTTTGTTTCACTGAGTTTTTGAATTGCTTTTTGTTTGCTTCAAATTAATTGATTTTGACTCTGATTTTAATTATGTAGTGTTTTCTACTGCTTTTGGTATTGATTTATTCTTCTTTTAGCAGGGCCTGAAAGTGCAATGTTAGGTTATTTAATTGGTGACTTTCTTTCCTTTTAATGAATTTAATCAGTGCTGTGAACTTTTCTCCTAAAACCACCATCATGAAGTCCAAATGGTTTTGATATGTTACATCACTATTCTCATTTACCTCTAATATCTTTTTTCAATCCTGATATCTTCCATGATCCAATGGTCACTGAAGAGCATATTATTGCCTCCAAATGTTTGAGTAGCATCTATTTTTATTGTTCATTTCTAATTTATTCCATTACCAACTGTTTGAATGCAAGGTATTATCATTTTTTTTGTAATTTTGAAGAGTTGCTTTATAGCCTGAAATATTTTCTATTTTAGGGAAAGATCTGTGTGCTGCTGAGAAAAAAGTGTATTCAGTCATTGATAGATGAAGATTTCTATATATAGCTGTTAAATCTAAATTATTCATTTATTTTTTGTTATTTAAAATTCTTTAGATTTTGTTTACAGGATCTACCCAGTGGAGAGAAAGGTTTGTTAAGGCCACTCCATATTATTTTCTTGTGGTCTATTTGATTATTGAATTTGAGAAGTGTTTGTTTGACATATGTAATGCTTCATTGTTTGGGGCATAAATATTTATGATTGTTATGTACTGTTGATATATAACAATATATATAACAGTACGTTGTTATATATTGTTATATATATATTATTATATATTGTGATATATGTGTTGCTTTAAGCAATACAAACTGTCCTTCTTTTTCCCACCTGATTAACCTTGGCTTGAAATCCACTTTATCTGATATGAGTATAGAAATTTCTGCTTATTTATGAGATCCATGTGATGCTATATTTATCCCAACATTTATATTCAGTCTGTTGATAGTTTTGCTGATTAGTGAGTCTCTTGCATGTATCATATATTTGGGTCTTATTTGTATTCCAAACTCAGAGCTTTAGTCTTTTGATTGATGAGATTAACCCATTTACAGTCAATATTATTGAGAAATATTTTTATTCCCTTCCATTTTGATTTATTTATGGTTTATAATGTGATTTAGCTTTTCCTTTGATAGATTATTCTTTTAGTGTGGTTCATCCATTTGCTGTTTTCACTTTTATTTTTCATTTCTTCTTCATGAAATATTGTGACAACATTTTGTAGTGCAGTCTTCAAATTGTGAATTATTTTAATTTTTTTCTCAAAAAGGTTTTTATATCATCATTTCTGAAGCTTAATTTTGTTCAGTATAGCATTATTGGCCGGCAATTTTTTTTAATTTTTGTTTTTAGTTGTAGGTGGACACAATACCTTCATTTTATTTTTATGTGGTGCTGAGATTCAAACCCAGTGCCTCAAGTGTTCCAGGTGAGTGCTCTACCACTGAGCCCCAACCCCAGCTCTTAATCATTATCTTTCAGAGCTTGGAATTTAGTATTCCACCAACTCCAAGACTGAGGGTCTTGATTGAGAGAGCAGCTGAGATCTGCACTGGTTTTCCTCTAAATGTAGCCTGTCATTTTTCTCTGGCAGGGTTTAAAATTCTATTTTATTCTGTATGTTAGCCATTTTCATAATAATGTGCCTTAGTGTCCTCCATCACCCAATTACCCCATGTTTCCTGGTCTCCTGGATTCACTTTCTAGATTTGATCCTTCCCACAGTTGCCCTTTCGAATTCCTGACATCTCTCCCAGCCCATTCTGAAAGAAGTTGGATTAGAGGAGGATTGAAGGAGTTGAGTGGGTTTCCAGGACAAGTGTGCCTCTGTGTAAATCTCTCTCCACCTTTGATTTTCTCCTGGTCAATTAGGCATAGACTGCATCAAGTAGTGTGGATTTTCCCAGCCTGCATTTTAGGCCAAACTTAGGTTTGCAGGAAGTGGCTCCCCCAGTTGCAAGTCCCTGCTTCCAAAATGCAAAATGGTTCCTTCCTTTGTCTTCCACAGGCATCCACATATGATGCTTCTTTCCTTATTTTGAAGCATGTCTTTCAGTTTAGTTGTGCAGTGTATTTAGTCTCTGATATCTCCAGAGCCAGCCATGTCTCAGGTCTCTTAATTCCCTTATCTGTCTACTTTGCTCCCAGGGAGACAGCTCTGTCCTGTGGATCAGAGGAAGGTGAGGAGGTGGCAGTGGAAGTTTTTCCCCTTATTTTATTATACCAAACCACTTGAGTCCCTGATATGCCTTGAATGCCCAGTATTAAAGCCTAGTAAATTCCTCCCTCCCTGTTTCACCCACCTTGCTGAGAAGCTCCTTATCTGATTTCTGGCCAAGAACAGTCATGAAAGCAACCTTTACTATTCCACCTTCCTGAAGCCTTCTAAACCCTTGTCTTTCACTGAGTTATAATATTTTTTGAGACCTCAACAAGGCTCTTGGTCATATTTCCTGTGATAATTTTTTCTTCAACCAGAAAAAGGGGATTGATCTATTCATCTGACTTATTAGGGGCATTGCATTCATTACATAGACACAAATGTAAAATTTTGAAACTGAGGTAAAATAAAGATGACTTTAATCATTCAAAAATGTTTCTCATCATGATAAGAGCGCTCTGAAGAGAACCCTTCTTCAAAAGATGGTACGTCCCACCTAGCAGGCAAGCAGTAATAAATGCTGTCCACTCTTTTCATTTTGGAGGCAATTCTATTTTGTGAATCCAGCCAAGATAGGAAGGAGTATGTAGTCTCCCATATTTGAAGTTAAAAAAATGCTGAGAAACCAGAGTAGACTCTCCAATAATTTTCCTATACTACCTGGGGTAGAGAATAGAATGATTTGTGGAAAATGAATATATATATAATTGAATTCTACTACTTGACTTATGAAAATCAGAATGTAGCAAAGAGAAGGGGATGTCTCTATAACTTGGTGAGTAGAGCAGTCACTCCCGCTCCTCCAGCCTGCCGTAGAAGAACCCCAGGGGATGTGTGAACACAGAGGCAGGGTTACAAGTTTGAAAATGGGTAGCAAATGGCCCAGACTCAGTCAGAGAATTGGGTGGAAGCACAGCCTGCCAAAGGCTGAGGTGTGACTAGGCCAGAAAAGGCCACACATGGGGATATACATTTTACCCAGCAGAGCTATGTATCTACCACTCAGATGAAAAATGCCCAATAACTTGTACATTTTATTGCAACTACTGTTCACTTTAAATTTATACAATTTGTGTATGAGATTGTATATTTATTAACATGTTCTGAAATTTGCTTTAGCTTAACTCTACAGTTTCCCATGGTCTCTAGGTCCATCTGTTGACTCCATTTACCTCATTATTATTTCCCCTTCCATCTTTCCCACCCCCCTTTCCCCCTTTTTCCTTAAGATGGCACCCAGCAGGCTTCTCTTCCTGAAAGTCTGCTTCCCACCGGCATGCCTAGCCACCCAACCAGGTAGCAAGACCCCACCCTGGGCCCTATCAGACCTATAGGCAAATGCCTTGCTGGCAATATGCAGAAAGAATTGTTAGTTCCCTTCCAAAACTGTATATAAGGCAACAAACTTTTCTAATAAGCGGAACCCCTCCTGGCAGAAAGTCTCCATTCGTTCTTTCACCATCCATGTGAAATTTTAGATTATAGATACTTTAATTTTCATGCCCTGTTATCGATTTAGTTACTTATATATTTCCATCTCTCTGAGCATGACAAATTTTCATCATTTTATATCTGGATTAATTATTTTTATCTTTTCTATCTGGGTTCATGTCATCCATTACACCTGGATTGATTTTAATCCTTTATATCTGGATTCATTATAATTATGTTAGATATTGGTAATTGTTTCAAATCACCTCCTTCTGATTCTAATACCTAGTATATCAGCACATCAGCCACAAATGAATGTGCTGTCACATGACTCTAGGTAAAAAAATTCTATTTTGTCACGGGTCACAGAAGACTATATTTTCATAGGCCACACTGGATACTGAAGTAAAACTGTACATAGTTGCCACCAGAGAAGGGGCAGGCCTCATTCTATTTCACTAGAGAGAGTGAGAGCTGCTCATTCAGGTTCCTCACAGACTGGAGTTGTTATGGTTTAGATGTGAGGTGTCCCTCAAAAGCCCCCATGTGAGACAATGTAGGAAGATTCAGAGGAGAAATGATTGGGTTCTAAGAGTCTTAATCCCACCAGTGAATTAAGTCCTGATGGGATTAAATGAGGTGGTAGGGTGTGGCTGGAGGAGGTGGGAATTTGGGTGCAGCTATAGGGTATAGACTTTGTGTCTGGAGATTGGAGTCTTTCTCTGTTTCCTGATCACCATGATGTAAGCTGTTTCCCTCTACCACCCTTTCCCACCCTGATGTTCCTCTTCACCTTGGGCCCAGAGGAATAGAACTGGCCTTCTATGGACTAAGGCCTCTGAATCCATGAGCACTCAGATAAACCTTTCCTCCATAGCTGTGCTGGTTGGGTCACTTAGTCACAGCAGCAGAAAAGCTGACTAAAACAAGAGTACAGGTAGTGCATGACCTCACCTGACTTTGATTACCAAACCCCAAATCCAGCTTCATCTGCATTCTTTTTATTCACTCCATCACATTTTAATTCCAAATTAAATTGTACTCACATCTTCGGCCCTGACCCTGCAATGGTGGAAAATTATGGAAAACAGAGACAACCATACCCAAGAACTAGGTGCTCCATAAAAGTATGGACTAGGGAAGAAAATGCCCATCATACATTTGAGGGAGAGACCTCAGAGTCAATGACAATTTGCAGTGGTGCCAGGAATCACTTATCTCAGAATACAGCCTTACAAAATATGAACTGATTTTAGATGAATTTTTCTGAGCTCAAAATGAGAGAGGTTGATGTTTTCTAAATGATTGGGATTCTGTAATCCATAATACACATGTGAATTTACTTAGAAAAAACTTTGGAGCCTTGTTATCCCTAGATTGCTGTTATCCACAAGAGGAAAAAAGTCAAATGAAGAGGCAGGTGGAAAGTTCCACTGAGGATTCTATGGTTCTGTGCTCTCTAGTGACACATTGTCACTTTCTTACAGAAAGAAAAATTGAGGGCCTGCAGAGAGATGAGTTAAAGACCTTCCTTCCCTAAACCAGCACAGGTTCTTCTCAGATGCACTGAGTCTTTCCTGTCACATCCATCTGGGTAAGTGACTCTGGATCCACAGGTGCAGAACCAGTGGGCAAGGGGGTACTAGGAAGGGTGGAAGGAGGAAGATGGCGCTTGTTAGTGCGGTTGTAGGTGTCTGCAGAAGAGACAGCAGCTCTAAATGTCCTATGCAGGCCAGAGGATGTGTTCTGTATGGCACAATGAGGACATTCCTTCCTAGCCTATTTATGGCTTTAGAGACTGCTAAAAATTGCTCAAATTTTTGCCTACACACATCAATAAATTGGAAGTTTTCATGAACTAAATTACATTTACAGACTAGCCCCTTTAATATGCGAGGTACAGTGTAAATGGTTATATTGAGATTTTTAAAGAACTTTTAAAGAACATTTTACCAGGCAAGTGACATATTGTAAGCTCACACTTTTGTGCTTCTGTCATTATTGTAACCCAAATAGAGATACTCTTGACATGTGACTTCAGTACTCTGTTTAATTTTTCCAAGTTTATTTTTGATGGAAATGGGTTTCTATGTTCAAAACCTCCTTTTACAGAGGCTAACCCTGCATTACTGCAAAGTATAAATGAGGACTTTCTCATGAAGCATTTCTTGTCTGAATGTAATTTCACAAGTCACATACTAATAGATTCAGCCCTGACCCTGTGCTCTACCATTTAGGAAATTTCAAACCACAGGTGCATGATGGTGAAACTCACCATTGTGGATGTACATTATGTATTTAAAAAGTAAATATGGAAGTTCTTCCCCATTTCTGGCTGCAAAAAAAAAACAGTGATACAAATTCCAAGAGCTTGGGAAAATATTTGCCAATTAATCTCAGTTTTGGGGATTTGAGGATTTTGCTGGGACCATAGGGGTGCACAAATATGCACAATTCCCATTTATGTACTTTAAAAAAGACCCTCTTTCCTACCCAAACCTCTGAAGATTCTTTTTAAAATATTGATAATATCAATATTCTGAAACACAAGCTATGCTTACATTTCTTTTAATTTACAAAGAATTTTATATAATTCTTAACTGTTCTCAGAAATGTGACTTCCATTCACTTAATCAAATATTTTCCAGGGCTTTCATTAGAACATGCTGTGTGCCATTTGAATCAGAGAACCCCTCTGCACAGCACTGACAGCAGGCTGGTGAAGGCTTTGCCTCCCCTGATGAGAAGCTTCCTAGTGCTTCTCATAGTTTCCCATCTCGACTTGGGCTAAAAGATAGAGCATGATGCTTAATTTATCAACAGTCCCAAAACCACCTACCTGAAGCAGGACTTGTCCCACCTCTCAAATCCCTTTATCAATTTTTACATCAATTTCTAGAAGAAGAGAATGATGGTGAACATGAGCTATAGTAAAACTGAGCTATGTGATAATGTGATAATGACAAACCGTAGTCTGCTCTCGTGTGTGTGTGTGTGTGTGTGTGTGTGTGGACATGGTTTGCTAAATGCTGGATATGGCTCAAGCTACTTACACACCATCTCCATCCTAAAGGATAGGCAGAATTTCTTCAGTTTCTATGGAGAAAATAGATGTGTGTCCCTTCCTGCCTTCCTTCCTTTATGCTAGAATCTGTACACCTACATGTCCAAACTCTTATTGCAGTGTGCAAACAGGTTCTTTCCTTTCTTTCCATGCTCCAATTCCCTCCAGGCCGCCAGTTCAGTTGCAGGATCCTGAGTATTCCTCACTAGTTTGGGGGAATATTGGATGATGGTGTGTTACACAAGATTGTCCAAAATTTTGAAAACTGAACAATGGTAAAATGTCCAATATTATTGGGCCTTGATTCATATAACAAAGGAGTCATAGATGGCTTGTTCTTCAGCTGAGGGGACCCCAGTCCTTACTATCAACTCCCACAAGCAAAATCTCAGATTTTCTTTTATATTTTGTATTCTATGTGTATTTTTTTTTCTTAACCTTCCTTTAGTCTTTCATTTCTCTTCCTTCCTTTTCTCCAAACTGATCTATTTGGAAATTTACTTATTTCCTCAAATAAGCCCTTATATACAGAATTCCAAATCTTTCCAAATCTGCCTGTTTGTTTTTTCAGTGTGTGAAATATGATTGATTTTTGCATAGTACAATTTGGCTCTGCAAATACCATCTCAGCGCACTCACTGGTAAGTATTTGGGGAGTGTTTCCTACACTATCCTTCTTCTATAAGACAGCTCTGTCCTGCTCCCTGATCTCCTGGACTATGCTGAGCTGGCATGTGTGTGCTTAATGAGATGCAGGTAAAAGGGAATTATCTAGAGAATATCCTGTTACTACATTTTCTGGTGAATATGCCTTTTCCTGGCCCAGAAGTACCTATATATGTTTCTTTAAAATGCTTACTTATTATATAATATAGAGAAAAATTCAAATTAAATGTGTGATGGATATATCTTATTGATGCCAATGCATGTGACTCAGAAGTTAGAATGTAATGGCTAGAGAAATACATACCTTTGTCTAACCTGGCAATACTGGGAGGAAGCAAAGTTGCTGCTTATGATGACATGAAGTCATGCCAACTTCCTTGATCTGCACTTGAGAAAGGAGGTTAATTTTCCTATTTCTATGGTAGAATTTCACCTCCAGGACAAAATAAGCTCCAGCCATTCATAAAGCTCTAGGGATGTTGTGATTTTCTGAGTATTACTGCAAATTCATGGCATCTGTACACCCCTGATTGTAGTCCCGCCAACCTAAAAGTTTTAGCACTACAGTAAACAAACAAAGTAAACTTTGTTTCTAAAGTAACACTGCAATTAGCACCACTCAGTGCCTAGTTTATTAAAACATAGTCCTTGAAGAGCTCTGTAATGCCGAGGATTTCTCCAGCTCACATTTTTATTCTTATTTGTTAGCTGAATTTTTTGCTTTAATGTTTTTATTTTAATTTCTTATTGTGGCAAGGTAATTATACATAACCATGGAATTCACTGTTACATTTTCATACATGCACACAATATAATTTGGTGACAGCTCAACTTTTCTAAATGATTTAAACTGGATTAAACCAAAATTTGTATTTCACAGAAATCACAGGAGTCATTTTGTCTTACATGAGAAACAGAGAGTAGCAGGCTTAAGCCACTATCAGTACATATACATCTCAAGTTAACATTTTTGTGAACCATAAAGGTTAGAGATGAGAATAACTTTGTGGTTATTTACTCTGTGTTCCTGGGATTATGTTGGGACCAACTCAAACATGTTAGATGAGTGAATGGAGAAAGCTGTCATATTACTTGATCCTTACTTGGCAAAATTAACATATTTTTTAATCATGATCAAATTTTTCTTACTGACTTCTCTTCACTGAGAATAGGAAAATGCGGCCATCTATATTTTATTTAAGAACTTTACAAATCAATGGGAATATTACAGTAAAATTTATTTAACCAGGAATTTATTACAATTTTGAATACAATTTCCATTAATCTTATTACAGCTATCTTTTTCTAATAATGTTATAGGATTTTTTTTTTCAGGAAATCTGCACTTCAAATGTTTAAACTTAAAATATGCTTCAGGTTGAATTTTTAAATGGTATCCAGTGTTTGTTAGTGATTAATATTTTTGCTTCCCTTTAGAATCTTATAGAACCACTAGCCATAAAATAGTATCCTTAAATGCTTGGTTTTCAGATGATAAGTCATTTTTTTCTATGTGACTGAAATATTATGCAATACTATGTAGCTCACATGGATGATATTTAATTAGATTCACACACTCTAGAAGAAATATTGTCCCCGCTGATCTTTCAACAATTTTCCAAAATAAATTTTGGTTTTGGTCCTCTTGAGTCTGGAGGGATTGCACCTTTAAATTGTAATAGAGATAATGTCTTGGAGCCCATCTCTCAGGAGTGGGCTGGCTACATCTTCTATAATTAAACCTTCAAATGGGAAACCACCAAGTCTATTTTAATTGTAGTTCCATTTCTACTCTGATGTAAAGCCTTGAAAAGGAAAACAAATCCTACACTCTTGGTAACATTTATGGGATATATAACATATGCTAGTCATTCTTGCTAGAGGATAAAAAATGTGACATGTGCAGCCACATCAGAGGATTCCAAGGTCAGACATAAAATTCAGAGTTCTCTGAACATGATTGTGTAAGTGTATTACTATGTTGGTAATTCCTGATGTTTTTGAAAGGAGATTGAACCCAAGTGAAATTAACCACGGAGGCACATCCTTACCCCCATTTTCATATTTTATTTAGAGACAGAATCTCCGTGAGTTGCTCACATCCTTTCTAAGTTGCTGTTGCTGGCTTTGAAGTTGTGATCCTCTTGCCTCAGCCTCCGGAGCTGCTGGGATTACAGGCATGCAATACCACACCCAGCAGTAATTTCTAATCTCTATCTCTCTTCTCAGGCAGCAACAGAGCTGATCTATTTTAAGAGAACTGAATTGATTCTCCCAAGTCACATGCAAGAAGAGATGCATGATAATAAGAAGTATACATTTGTAAAGAGTTCAAGGTTGGTATGCACACTTTATTTTTCACATATCATATCTCCAGGATATACATAATGTGACTATTTATGTTGATAGCTGAGATGACGTGGCCTCAGGATCCTAGAGCACTTCAGGTGGTGCTATTGCAAATGGCAGCTCATGCTTGTAAATGCAACTATTCTGAGTTCAGGCTTCACACCAACATTTTCTTGTTTATATATTACAAATATTTGGTCTGGCAATGAATAAGTCAGAATTAACTTGGAGCTGACATGAAAAAACTCTGAGCAAAGTATAATCTGTGACACTTTTTGCTTGAGAGGGCCTACTTTCCACTTTCCTGCAATCAACCCCACTCAAAATTAACTGAAAACTATAGACCTACTAATATGTACCTGGTAAACAAGATCAGGCATGTGAAAATCAAGGAAGACTATGTCTTGCCTGAGAAAATCTCAGATATGAGGTAATAGGAAGGAAATACATTCTAAGATAGATGACAATTCTATTTTGTTTTGGGGTTTTTAAAGTACTATTTTAGTTGTAGGTAGACACAATACCTTTATTTATTTATTTTTGTGTGGTGCTTAGGAAAGAACCCAGGGCCTGACCCATGCTGGCAAGCATTCTACAACTGAGCCATGGCTCCAGACCATTTGGAGTTTCATTTTTGGTACCAGTTGTTCAATCCAGGGGTGCTGAACACTGAGTCACATCACCAGTCCTTCTTATTTTACATTTAGAGACAGAGTATCGCTAAGTTGCTTCGGGGAGTCCTATGTTGCTGACATTGGGCTCGAACTTGCCCCGTCCTCTTGTCTCAGCCTCCTGAGCCACTGGGGTTACATGAGTGTGCCACTGCACCTGACTGGAAATCCTTAATGTAGAAGAAAACTGAAGTGACATTATTCATTCCATAGTGAAGGCCACAATGGCACATATAATCAACCAAGTCTGTGTAGTATGGGGGCAAGGGCGAGTGTGGTGATCAGTTTTGGATTGGGGAAAATGGAATTAAGATTTGGGGTTATTTTTGTTGTGGCTGTTTATCTTTGTTTTTGGGGGGAGGGCAATGAACTGGTTGGTGTAAGTGCACCAACACCAATTTACACCCAGTGTTTTTACTTTGTATTTTGGGACAGGGTCTCACTAAGTTCCACTCTGGCTTCACCCTGTGATCCTCCATCCTCAGTCTCTCAAGTCACTGGGATTTCAGGAGGATACCAGAGTGCACAGCAGAGGAATGGAGATTTCATGTGGAATAAACATACATTCAAATGAGTCCTCTATATTTCTTCATGGTAATGGTGTTTATTGAGAATGATGAAGGAGGTCATATTTGCACAAAAGACAATTTTTTCTTTTTTTCCTAAGGTGTTCTCAATATTCTTAATTCCCACATAAGATGAGCAAAAATAAAAAATTGTACAGTGATACTCACATAAGAAACACTGTCTATACTGAAATTGGCATTGGGATCTTGGCCAACATCATTCTTCTTCTCTTCCACATCTCCTTGTTTATTACTGGGCACAATCCTAAGCCCACTGACCTGCCTATAGGTCTCTTGGCCCTAATCCACCTAGTAATGCTGCTTATCAATAGGATCATTACTGGGGACATTTTTACACCTCAGGAGAGAAGGTGGAATGACCTGACATGTAAATTAGTTATCTACCTGCAAAGGTTGATGAAGGGCTTCTCCATCTGCACCACCTGCCTGCTGAGTGTCCTCCAGGCCATCACCCTCAGCCCCAGAAGCTCCTGCTTGGCAAAGTTCAAACATAAATCCTCACATCAAAATTTGATATTCCTTCTTTTGCTGTGTGTCATCTATTCATCCTTTGGTAGCCACCTCTTAATTTCCATTCGTGCTACCCCCAATTTGACCTCAGACAATGTCATATATATCTCCAAATCCTGCTCTTTTTTTGCCCATGGGTTTGATCTTGGGGCACACCTTGGCCACCCTGAAAACCTTCAAGGAATCTTCCATTATAGGAATAATGACCATCTCAAATGTGTACATGGTGATCCTCTTGTGCAGGCATAGGAGGTAGTCCCAGCATCTTCACAGCACCAGCCTGTCTCCAATATCATCCCCAGAACTGAGGGCCACATGGACAATCCTGCTGCTCCTGAGTTGCTTTGTGGTCATGTTTGTTATGGACAGCATTATCTCCTATCTGAGAATTACAATGGATGGTGATCCAATATTTCATAGTATTCAGTTTCTTGTGGCCCATAACTATGCCTCATTCAGTTCTTTGGTGTTCATTGCCACTGAAAAACGTGTAATTCATATTTTGAGA
>JAJEJO010052401.1:13491-59636 GCA_020662805.1 Glaucomys volans
TCCTTCCTTCCTTCCTTCCTTCCTTCCTTCCTTCCTTCCTTCCTTCCTCCCTCCCTCCCTTTCTCTTCCTCTCTCTCTCTCTCTCTCTCTCTCTCTCTTCTTTTTCTTTCTTTTGGTACTGGGAATTGAACCCAGAAGCACTTAACCACTAAGTCACATCCCCAGCCCTTTTTTATATTTTATTTAGAGACAGGGTCTCACTAAGTTATTTGGGGTCTCACTAAGTTGCTGAGGCTGCCTTTGAACTCATGATCCTCCTACTCAATCTCCTGAGCTGCTGGGATTATAGGCAGGCACCACAGCACCTAATGCCCCCTTATTTTACATTAGCTCCCACACATTAGAGAAAACATTTGACCTTTGACTTTCTAAGTTGGGTTTTTTTTTCCACTTAGCATGATAGTCTCCAATTCCATCCATTTACTGGCAAATATCATTATGTCATTCTTCTTTGTGGCTGAGTAATACTCCATTGTGTGTGTGTGTCTGTGTGTGTGTGTGTGTGTGTGTGTGTGTATGTGTGAATTACATTTTCTTTATCCATTCATTCTTTGAAGGGCACCTTGGTTGATTCCATAGCTTGGCTGTTGTGAATGTGCTGCTATAAACACTGATGTGGCTGTGTCCCTATAGCAAGCTGATTTTAGATCCGTCTTTTGGATATATTCTGAGGAGTAGGATAGCTGGATCATATGGTGGCTGCATTCCTAGTTTTTAAAATAATCTCCATACTGCTTTCCAGAGTGGCACGAATTTGCAGTCCCAACAATGTGAGTGTACTTTTCCCCCCAAATTCTTGCTAACACTTATCATTTGTTTTAATTTGCATTTCCCTGATTGCTAGAGATGTTGAACATTTTTTCATGTATTTCCTGGCCTATGTATTTCTTCTGAGAAGTTTCTGTTTAGTTCTTTTGCCCATTTATTAACTGGGTTATTTGGGGGGAGAGCCAAGTTTTTTGTGTTCTATATTAGGATTATTCTCCCTGGTATATTTTTGTAATTCATGTGGATCAGTTCTGGAGTGAGGAGAGTTCATCCCTGGGATGAACACAGGTTGTCAATAGTCAAGATGAGCAACTTTGCAATGATGGATATTTAGCCAAGGCCTGGGAGTTCTGGAACATGTTGATATCCATACATTAAAGGAATGGAAATGAAAGTTTGGGTTTTGGTTTCGTTTCCACAGAGGGAATCCCGACTTTAAGTTTTCCCAACTGGATGTCTGTCATTCTGCACTGGTAAATGACAGCTGGGACATAAGACAGAATGAAAAGAGCCTGCGTTACATCCGGTGCTGCATACAAACCTTGCCGGCCTTCTGTCTGCGGGGCCCAGAAGGGGGCCCAGTCACATGGGCCACCATGGACCCCAGCTGCGAGGTGGGAATGGCCTACACCCTGGACAGATACAGAAGCAGGGGCAGACTGAGACGGCTGTTAGGATATTTTGTGAACTATCTACGTCAGGGGAATATGCCATTCTACCTCTCTGTGCTGGAAGAGAATGAAAGATCCCGCAGAGCTGTGGAGGGGTCTGGATTCTCTGTGGCCTCTTGTGGGTGGCACCAGTGGATCTGCTCCCCAGGGAAATGAGTTCCATTTGTTTTGACAACGATGCTGCTTAGCCGTCACAGCTGAACGCTCCCTTAACGTTGAAGCAGAAATCGCATAACAACTTTCTTCACTCACAAGTGCTGATTGAACATTTAAGATTTGGTAGGAACCCTCTAACATGGAGTCATGATGTTCAAAGGTATAACCATGCTGTTGAGGTACTTGAAATCTGAGGTGAGGGTCGGTCTTCCAATATTCTTTTATAAGTGTTTTTGAGAATAAAGGAGTTACCAGTAAACATGGAACTGGAAATCCAGGGTCCATTCTTACCTCTGGGAATCAGAATTGCTTTTGAAACTTGACTGATCTGGAAGATACGTGAAGAAATTAAATAAAAATATCCATAGAACACACCTATTCTGTATGGGCTGTAGCTGTAAATACACCTCATATTTATGGACTCACAGGTACACCGAAGAATGGAGTCAGTCTGGCGGTTCAATGACTCGCAGTGTATGAAAGGTGAAACCCCAAACAGTCGGCTTCCCTAGGCTAACTTTCATCCCTGCACTGCAGAAACGGGAATCCAAGAACCCCATCTGGTGGACCAGGGGCCAGGGCTGTGCTGCTTTTCTCACACTCCCTGGTGTTGGTAAGGTGTCTCCTGGGAGTCCGTTGATGAGTCCAGCCTGTTGTGTCTGCACCACTGCTGTTTTAGGGGTCAGAGCAGGGATCAGGAGGGTTCCTGGGAGAAGGAACCATTACAGCAAGGACTGGATTGTGAGCCAGGGTAACCCTGGTGAAGAAGCAGTGGGAAGTTTCAGATGAAGGAAAGAACACATGCCGGGCCATACTTACTATAAGCACTTTATAATCAGAAATGTGTTTTACTGTGTCACAATCCCTGGGCTAAAAAATACATCTCAGCGTGGAGAGAAAGTGAGCCCATGGTCACTGCCTGATCCTGAAGTGTCAGCAAAAGTCAAGCCTGGGAAACATTCCTTGCCAAAAGGCGAGGATGTTAACAGCCTTGATGCTCACTCGGCTCTGACGCTAATAGTTATCAGACGTTCCAGGATGATGGGCTTCCTGGGTGCAGCAGGATAGCTGAAAAGATGTTTGTAGCTCTGTAACCTTTTTTTTTTTTGAACCAGGAATTGAACCCAGGGACACTTGGTCACTGAGTCACATCCCCAGCCCTATTTTGTATTTTATTTAGAGACAGGGTCTCACTGAGTTGCTTAGGGCCTTGCTAAGTTGCTGAGGTTGGCTTTGAACTCGCAATCCTCCTGACTCGGCCTCCCAAGTCGCTTGCATTACAGGCGTGCATCACCACGCCCGGCTGCTCTGTAACTTTTTTAGTGCACAAAGAAGCCTCTTGACAACTCACAAGCCTTGAACAATTTACAATGCCCTTGCGGTTTAACTTCCTGATCAGAAGACCGGCTATAATAAACTTGCTGAGCTAGTTCTGGGTCACTGTTCTTCCATGAGACTGTAGTATCCCACCTGGCCCCATCTTTGCTTAAAAATGTCTCTGTGTTTTCTTCGACTCTGCATTTTTCTCCATCTCCAGTTGCCCCTACTCAAGATTCTTTGTTGATGCTTCAAGGGTCACAGCATCTGAGAAACAGTTCAGGCATAGTGGACTCTTTTGGCCCTGTCCTGCCACTCTGCCCTATAGCTGGACTGATGTGGATACTACAGTTTAAAAATAATAATAATAATAATAATAACTTTAAAATTTACAATCCTTATAAAAGTCCAGACATGTGGATTGGCTCTGGGGGGTAACCAGTGATTAACCAATGCCCACTCTCATCTCTCCATAAGAATAAAAAAAATTAAAAAATAACAACTCCACCACATCTAATGCTTATATTTGATACTATTTTAAAATACGCAATTTCAACAACTGAAGAATTATGTAAGTTAATGGACTTGTTTTTAATCCCAATTCATGATAGAAGGCTGAAGTAGATCTGTGACTCACACCTTGCTATGGATCAGTGCAGTCAGATTGTTCAACTCCTAAAACCTGGCAGATTGTTGTATAGACTTAAGTGAAAGCAGGTCTGACGCAGAGAGGAAACACATCACTTTGGATTCTGAAGGTTGAGTAAGACTTGGGGGAAAAATTAGGAATGATGTTATGTGAAAATAGTTTAAATGCTATAGTCTGGCTTTTAAAATGCAAGAGTAAACACAGGTTTTGAAAAAAGCACACACAAAATTTGCCCATTTCAAAATGGTTCCACCATTTGCTGAAAAAGCTGTCTTTTCTCCAATGTAGGTTTACGGCACCTTTGTCTAGTTTTAAAAAACTGTAATTATCTGGGTTATCTCTGTGTCTTCTATTATGTACATTGGTCTTCATATCTGTTTTGGTGCCAGTACTATGCCACTTTTGTTACTATAGCTCTGTAGTATAATTTAAGTTTTGGTATTATGATGCCTCCTGCTTCACTTTTCTTGCTAAGGATTGCCTGGGATATTCTGGGCCTCTTATGTTTCCAAATGAATTTCATGATTGCTTTGTCTTTTTCTATGAGGAACGTCGTTGGGATCTTAAATCTACATAACACTTTTGGTGGTGTGGCCATTTTGACAATATTAATTCTGCCTATCCAGGAACATGGGAGATCTTTCCATTTTCTAAAGTGCAAGGTAGGTTTCTTCCTAAGATCTCTCCTTGTATGTGTTTGTTATCTTGCTGTGTTCTCACATAGTAAGAGAGAGAGAGAGAGAGAGAGAGAGAGAGAGAGAAGAGAGAAACACTACCTCCCTTCCTTTTCTTAGGATACTAATCCCATCATGGGAGCTCCCTGATGATTCAATCTAAGCTTCATTACCTCCCAAATGCCTCACCTCCAAATACCATCACAATGGAAATGAGAGATTTAACCTATGAATTTTAGGGGGACGTAAACATCCACTGCACAGCAAGACATTTTTAAAATAACACACAAAGTTTAAAAGGATGAAAAAAGATACACTAGGAATTATTAAACTGAAAACAAAGTAATGAATCAATACAAAGCCAAGCAGAACTTAAAGTGAATGTGTGATAGAATACAGAATCTCCCACAAAATAGATTACAAATCTTCTTAACAACAGAGCACAAGATGACAAAAAATATATATCAAAAGCTGACAGACATACAAAGAGAGATTGTCAGATCCATAATCACAATGGGAACTTCCTTAAGTGAGGGAAGTCAATAAAAAATAAAGATAATATGGATTTACAGGATACTGCTATAACTGGAAGGATTTGTTTATTCCATGATTTTTTATTATCTGCTTATTCTTTTCATCTTCCATCTGCCATCACTGCAACAGGGATGATGAGGTGGGAAGCCGTCCACAGGGAGAGAACTGGCCTAATGAGCTGGGAGAAGTGAATCTCAGGACCTGTGTGCATTGAAATGCAGCAAAGGCAACTTTGGGCAGAATAAAAGATCTTGAGTTTTGGCTTCTGGCATGAGTTAAAATTATCCAAATTGTCTTTAGACAATTTAATTAACTTGTTTCCTAATTTGTGAAACAATGAGATGATTAAGTCAGACAACCCTCTGCAATATGCCAAAGAAGGATGCCTGACATTTGGTGAACGCCACACACCTGTTGCGTCTCCCCCAGATCTCTCTGTACCCCTGATCCCGCGCAGCCACCTCAGGTTGTCAGAGCCACAAATGCAGAGTTTCTGGGAAGATAAACAGCGCTGTGCTGGCTTTTCACAAAAGTTGTAAGAGAGAGTGATGGAGAGACAAATTTGCCCTGAGACAGGTGAGGGGGTCTTAGTTAACTGAAAGACAAGTTGACCCAAAAAAGTCTGAGTCTGGAGGAGCTTTAGCAACCTCAGACGAACAGGTTACCTTAGGGGAGCATGCGACACTGCAGCTCCCACTCCAGCCCTCCATTCGGCGCCACAAATACTACCTCCTAAGGGGATGGGACGCTCTTCGGCGGCAGTGAACAGAAGATCGGGCTGCGGCTGAGCGGCCCGGGTGTCAATCCCTATTGGCCCTGCTTTTCCCCGCCTCTGTGTCCCTCCCCTTTCCAGCAAGCCCTTCCTCCCACTACGCGTAGAGACAGCGCGCGGGACCACTCGCAGCACCGAGAAGTACCTTTGCCTGTGGCGGCACCTGCAGGCGGGCGCTGCGCTCCTGTCTTCCGCGGCGGTCCGGGGACAGGGTGGAGGTGTCGATCTTCTTCCCTAGACCTGAGAGTAAAAAGTGCCGCGGGCGCCACAGGAGAGCCACCCAGGGGCAGGTGGAGCCACCGATCAGCAACACTGGCATCGTCTCTTGAGAAATGCAAATCACCAGGCCACATTCCGACCCTGTGGAATCAGGATCTCCGAGGATGGAGCTGGAAGTGCGTTTGGACAGCTCTCCAGGGATCCTGATGCGGAGGATTTATGAGGCTTCTCGTCCGCGAAGAAGCGCTGTTCTGAGTTTCTTCTGCAGTTGTGTTGATGCTGACCTTGATAAATGACGCACATGACTAGGTCTCAGCCCAGACCTGCTGCGCTTAAGTATTGGAATCGATTCCCAGGATCGCATTTGTAAAATCACATAAGTGATAAATCTGAACAGTAATATACAGGGAATCACAAACTGACAGATTTCTAACTTAGAAGTAGGGAAATAGGACCCCCAAGAGAGGAGGGTCACCCAGGAAACTGAAGCTCTAAGTTAAACCCCACCTTGTCCCTCCAGTCTATCTCCCACCCCAATTAGTCCTGTGGCCTTGGGCAAACTATCCTGTTTATTAATATGTGAAGTGGGGTAACCAGGTGGGGCTCACTGCTGTACTCCCAGAGATTTGGGAGGCTGAGGCAGGAGGATAGCAAGTTCTAGGCTAGACTGGACATTTTATGGAGAACTTACCTCAAAATGAGAAATAAAAAGGGCCGGGTATGTAGCTCAGTGTGTAAAGGGCCCTTGAGTTCAACCCCCAGTACCTAAATAAATAAATAAAATGTATATGCTAATATATGCAATTATACTGGAATGTTGATGAGATTAAAAAAAAAATGAGTTGACTACCAAGCACTGCCCCACCCAGAATAGAGACTGAACTAAACTGTGACACTCCCAGCCCCACACTTACACACCTTCCCATCCATCTCTGAGCCCCACTAGCTGGAAAGGGAACCACCCAGCCCACTTGGTGGCGCTATGGGAATTTCTCTTCCTGAAGAGAGAAAATTCCCGGCTTGCAGGTGGCAGCCTCCTTGGAGACTGGGGAGTCCAGTAGGGCTCTGGGGGACGACATAGAAAGGTTTAGCTTCTGGAGCTTCTGGTCCGGAGCTTAGAGACAGTCCCCACCCTAATTCTCTCCCAAACTGAGAAGGATTCTCAGCAGGGGTGAGGCTAGTCCACTGTGAATCCACTATCCTTTCTGAGCTTTTGAAAATCTGTGAAAGCTCTGGAATAGAATGTCCAGGCCCTGATCCCAAATTCACCCCCAGAAGCTAATTCTCCTTAACCCTTCCTGACGCTTTTGCCCCTGTTCACAGACCCTCTGTTTCTCTCTTTGCCTTCAGACTACCCATCCTTTGCACACTCTGAATCTCCAACTCTGAATCTCTTTTCTTGCATTAGACTCCGCAGGTAGAGGCAGAGGTGACTTCCCCTATATTCCCAGAACAAGGTTAATTGCAACTCTAATACAGAAATCAGCCTGCTCAGTTAGGAGTGGGGGAGCATCTTTCAGAGGCTCATGGAAAAGTCACTATCCTAAAGCACTGGCCTTTTCTGCTAACTCCTCCAGATCCATTCCCACCTCTCCTAGGCACGTAAGAGGTCTTTTTATTTATTATTAATTTTTTTTTTAGTTTGACAACAGCAAAATAACCACTTGTCACTTGGCCAAAGGTACTCTTGTATTGCTATAATAAAATCCAAACTCCTCACTACCTATAGCCAGCAAGATGCAAAGTTTCTAGAGAATGAGCAGGTATGTTCCTTTTCAGGGCAAATGTTCTGTCCCCAGGGATGGGAAACAATTTCAGCAATCCCCTCAAAGCACCAGCTGAAACTGAGGTTTCCCTGTGTCTCAACAGTTTCCCTGAGCACTCTTTTCCATCACTGCTACCAATTCAAAGAGGATTTGTGTTAAGCCCTCACAGCACAGCTGCAAAAGAGAAGACCAAGCTGAGCTCTGCTCCAGTCACATAGGCCCTGACCAAGCCAGCTGTAGGCGGTTGGTCCCTTCATGAGAGTTAGTTTTACACTTGAAGAGGAAATGGAGTCTGCCATCTAAAACAGCCATCAGACAAGTGATTCCAAGCACAGGCCCAGTGGCTAGTCCAGTAACTAGAAAATGGAGAGGGAATGGAAACATCAGCTATTGGATACTCGAGAAGCAGAGAAGCTGAGATTGGCAGAAAGCATGTGTTTCTGCCATTATAAATGGACAAGGGTGGTCTACAAGGAAGCAAAAATATACATGCCACCCAGTGAACAGGAGATCTGGCAGGGGGTGAGGGGGAAGCAGGCTTTTTTTTCTTCTTCTTCTTTATCTTCTGCTGAGATACATCCATGTGAAGTTTTCCTGCCTTTTTAGTTTTTTTATTAAATTTGTTCTAATTAGTTACACATGACAACAGAATGCATTTTGACACATTGTACACAAATGGGGCACAACTTCTCATTCCTCTGGCTGTACATGAAGCAGAGTCACACCGGTTGTGAAATCGTGTATGTATGTAGGGTAATAATGTCCGTCTCATTCCATTACCCTTCCCACTCCCCTGCCCCCTCCCCTCCCCTCCCCTGCCTCTGCCCAATCCAGAGTTCCTCCATTCTTCCCTAGTCTCCCCCATCAACATCCACTTATCAGAGAAAGCATTCAGCCTTTGGTTTGGGGGGTTTGGCTTATTTTGCTCAGAATAATATTCTCCAGCTCCATCCATTTACCTACAAATGCCATAATTTAATTCTTCTTTAAGGCTGATTAATATTCCATTGTGTATGTATGCCACATTTTCTTTATCCATTCATCTGTTGAAGGGCACCTATACTGGTTCCATAGTTTAGCTATTGTGAATTGAGCTGCTATAAACATTGGTGTAACTGGGTCACTGTAGTGTGCTGACTTTAAGTCCTTTGGGCATAAACCAAGGATTTTCACTGTACCTCAATTATATTTCTCAGTTGATGTCCAGCATTGATACTATTGTAAGTTTAAGCCTCCCTCTTTTTCTTTTGCTTTTTTATCTTGATCTATGTTCTTCCCTCCTACGATCAGTCCTTTGTCTCTTTTTAAGTCTCTGGACACTCATTTACCATTTATGTATTGGATGTGAATACTTCCACTGCACACCTTATCTTTTAGGTGAAGCAGATTAGCAGCCACATACAAACATGTCAAAATTAGAATCATTGATGTCCATGTGCAAGCACACACACGTGCATGCACATGCACACAGACACCCCTCTTGGCACACACAGCAGCTCCTTCTTCAGACTTTCCTATATCAATTAATGGAGACTTTACCCCTAGAGATGCTCAAGTTAGAAGTCCTAGAATCTGCACTGAGCCCTCTTTCTCTTCCAATTATGGAACACCCAATCCATAGCAAATTTCGTGGGTTTACCCTCTGTTATAGTTTGGTTGTGAGGTGTCCCCTAATAGCTCATATGTGAGACAATGCAGGAAGGTTCAGAGGACAAGTTATTGGGTTGTAAGAGTCTTAAACCCAATCAGTGAATTAATCCCTGATGGAATTAATTGAAGTGGTAGGATGTGGCTGGAGGAGATTGGAATTGGGGTGTGGCTTGGGAGTATATATTTTGTATTTGGAGAGTGGATTCATTCTCTCTCTCTCTCTCTCTCTCTCTCTCTCTCTCTCTCTCTCTCTCCTTCCTGATGATGCCAGCTGTTTCCCTCTGTCATACTCTTCCACCACGATGCTCTGCCTAACCTTGAGCCACAAGGAATGAAGCTGGCCTTCTATGGACGAAGACCTCTGAAACCGTGAGCCCTCAAATAAACCTTTCCTTCTTTATGCTGGTCAGATCCTTTTAGTCACAGCAACGAAAAGGTGACTAAAACACCCTCCAAAATAAATATAGAATCCAACCACTTCTAACCCCTTACCACCACTACCACCAAGGCCCCTGGCATCCCTGGAATCCTTAGAATCCTAGTCACCCTCTTTTCCACATCTATTCTTGCACCCCCAGAGTTTGTTGTACACACAGTTGCCAGAGTAATTTTTAACAATATGGATTAGATTTCATTGCTCCCTGGGCTTCACATTCCCCATTTAGAATAACTTTCACATATTTACAATAAAATCCAGACTCTACTGTGGCCTGCAAGGTGCTTAGTATAGGCAGGTGCAAATGCTCCCTAGGTATGGTTCTTCCCAGGGCAAATTCTCTATCCTCAGAGGTGTCAGGCAATTTCAACTCCATTCTCTACCATCTTTTGCTTTTCACAGATTTCTGGTTTGTCCAGATTGTACAATGAAAAGAGAATAAGCAAGTCCCAGGGAGCAACCATTTATTCTCTGCCAATGTGGTTGGTGCTAATCCTGTGTGCAGCTTGCAGATGTTTTAAGGAATAATATTGATTAGCAAAAGCTATCATTTCCCCTTCTTTTCTTTTAACCTTTCAATATTATTTTTACAATTATACTTGCACAGTTTTCCCTCTCCAAACACCACAGAGCACCTGGTGTTTGGGCAGTGATTGTAGCTAATCTGTACATTTTCATGATTATTCCAACACCATCAACTTTTACATAAACATCTGTTATTTGAGTTTCAAAAGAGTCACCGTCACCATCTAGATCAAGTGCTTGTATTTTCCCAGTGTCTCCAAAGCAGCACCCAGTACTGAGGGCATGTGCTCCTATTCAGGTTATGAAACAATAGGATGTTTTCTCAAGCCCCTTAGGAAGCGCTGCTTGGACCCTCGGTTTGGGGATTGCTTACTGGGCAGTCCTCCAGGACTCTAAAGTTCTACACCTTCGGATCCTCGTCCTGGGAACCAGGGATTGCTGGTGCTGACCTCTTCCTCCATTTGGCAAAGCCTGCTCATCAGGTCCTCCCTCATTTAACCCAGACGCCAGGCCCCGCTAGACCCCACCGCAAGAGTGAGCAGCAGCCTGCTATGGGCGTTCTTTGTACTACTGGAGGCTGGTGAACCTGTAGCACGGGGTCCCATGGGTTCTGAGCCCGGGCTTCTGCGAGGTCAAGGTGGAGCTCTGCAGCCGCCTCTTGGTTTCACCTAGGTGCTCATCCACCCACCTCAGCAGCAGAAGGGCAGCGACCGCCACGCACCAAGCCACACAGGACTATTAGTCCCACAGTTTCAGAAGCCCAGCGCGCTGCTCCTGTTCCTCCCAATCGTCGCAGAGTTGAGGGCTTGCCAAGCCACCATGCGTCTCCCCCTCCTGAGCGCTACCTTGGTTCCTCTCCGGGCCTGTATTGTCCCCACCTGGAGCCAGAGGGCGCCAAGGACCGGGGAAGGGTCAGAGGGAAGTTACTGCTCAAAGTTTATGGGTCTGACTGTGGACCGATTGTGCGGGTAGTGGGTCGCTAGGCTGGGGCAAGGTCATCAGGACAAACAGGGTAGGGAGCCCACAGTCCTCCCGCCCTGAGCCCGCCTTCTACCCATCTGAGCGTGCAATGAGACCCGCACTTCTCCTTTCTTGCAGGTCTACTTGGTGTCTGGAACACCACCAAGAACTGTCCAGTGAGGACAGAAAGCCTCCAGAACCTCTTCATCCTTTGGGCAGAAAGAGAATCAATCCCCGGGGCAGTTACCCAGCCCGAGGGCTTGCCTTCGCAGGTGCAAAAACCCCCAGAGAGCTCCTTGCGCACCTTTTACACCCCGGTTTGGGGCAGACAGTGTCCTTCTGTGATTGGTTCTTCTGGTCCGGGAGGCACTAGGAGTTCTCAGGAGGGTGACTGGCAAGAGCACAGAGCAGAAGGACATAGCCTACAGTCAAGGAGGCTTGGGATGGGTAGATGGGCAGCTACCCATTGTGGGAACTCCTTGCTGCTTCTCAACTAAAAAGGTGTAGTTTTACTCCTGGACAGATGCGTGGAGAATAGTCCAACAGCTGTCAGAACCCACCTGGTTTTCATTTGGGGATCAAGGGAGGCAGCAGGGTAAAAGTGCAGATTCCATAACTGCACCTCAGACTTACTGAATCAGAATCTTTGAGGGTGGGATCTGGAATCTTCTTTTTTTAAAAAAAAAAAAAAAAAAACAGGTTTAGAAAGGATAATTCACAGCAACTATAAGAATGCAATCTGAGAAAAACTCCTTAATCTATAAATAAGGAAGCAGCTTCCTAGGAGGGGTGGAGAGAAGTTACCCTCTCATCTACCCTGCACCGGTTTGAGGGTGGCTCTTTCCTAACCTCAGGAAGCTTCCACAATCTGGCTCTGATTGGTATGCAGTTGAACACCTCAGGGAAACCTTGTCATAGATGCGAAGTTCTCTCTGCCTAAGCCTTTGGCTCTGTGTCCTCCCACCCCTCACCACCCTGGCCTTAATATTCAGGAATTGCAACAAGCTTTTGCATTGCGGCCCTTCAGGCCTCGTGGCCAGGAATCTCAAGGCAGTCAACTGGACTGCGTTGTAGGATGCCTTACTTGTCCTTAACTGCAGGGTATCCAGTTCATTGCACGCCATTGCTCCATGGGTTTGTTTTTAGACTTGAAGGTATATCCAGTCCCTGGTAGTTCACTTTGACCAGAAGCCCAAGGTAATTACTCTTTTAATGTTCTATTATCTGTGTCCCTTCTGGGTTGGTTTCCCTACTCCTTATGGGTGATATTTTCCTGCTTTTGATAATTTTTATTAGATATCAAACTTTGTTAATTTCACACTTTTGAGTGCTACATTTTGATATTCCTATCAATATTCTGAGCTTTGTTCAAGTACACAATTATGTTATGTGGAAACCATTTTATGCTTTCAAGGCTTGCTCTTACATTTTATTAGCTGCAAACTAAGTTTTCTATCTGACTGAAGCTTAGCCTAGGGCTTGGATGTCAAATGCTCCTAAAGGCCCAGGTGCTAAAGGCTTGGTCCCCAGGTTGGTGCTATTGGAATGGGGTAGAACCTTTGAAAGGTGGGACCTGTGAGCGTTCCTGAGGCCACTGGAAATGTGCTTTCAAAGGGGATTTGAGACCCTGGCCCTCTCCTCTGTCTCTTTGCTCCCTAGCCTAGTGATGTAAGTGGCTTTGCTCTATCATGAACTGCTGCCATGATGTGCTTCTTGTCAAAGGCCCAAAGCAACTGGGCCACTTGGTCAGGGACTGGAACCTCAAACACTGTGAGCCAAAATAAACCTTTTCTCTTCATAAGTTCATTTTCTCAGGTATTTTGTTTATGGTGATGGAAAGTGGGCTTACTCATGCTCATTTTCTACTACTATAGAAGCAATGCTTTTTTGAGAATTCTACCTGATGTTTCATAAATTATGACATTTTTTATTCTGACTTTTGGATCAGAAACTATTCCCAGCCCTAAATGAGCTTTAGAAAATGTTGCATCTGTTCATTTTGGATGGCTCTTTTACTGACTACTTAATTTGCTTTAATTTTGAGGTGTACGCACTGCAGACCTCCTGAACTCCACATAGTTGTAGCTCTGTCCTCTGTAGTACTCTGTCCTACAAGTTCCAGCTTGGCCACCCAGGGCTCCTGTTTGTCTTTCTAACTCAGAGGAATTGCCAGGGTCTACCTATATCCCCTCCTGAGACATGCCCTGGAAAATCTCTCCACACACTAACCTAGACTACTGTGGGACTTACCTCACTGTTCTGTACATCCTGGTATTTGAAAGTTGTTTCTCCATATATTTTGTCTTTGATTCTTTAATCATCTCAGGGGTGAGGGGTGGGGTGTCTATTCCTTGTTTCTTCATTTTAGTCAGTAGAAGTTAGGTACATTCTCTTTGAACTCATCATGATTTCTATGAAGCCTAATGAGAAAAAGTCATTCAGTGCTACAGAAAATAACCAGAGTACCAGACTTGAAGTTTTAAAAGAATGCTTTTTTACAATTGTTCATTGGAGCAGCACTCTGTACATAGCACTATCTTTGGTTCTAGGAAGGAGATCAGTTCTTAAAGAATGGTGGTCATAAATCCTCTCTCTTGTGTTGTTTAAAATATATTTGCAGAGATCACACATATAAGTGTTGAGAAAAGCAAATCGATAGTGCATGAGTTAACAGTGCAAAATGTGTTGTAAGATAACAATGTAACTTAAAAATGATATGGACACAGAATTATTGGAAATAGGGACAGGCAAAAATAATATGTGTGCCGGGCGTGGTGGTGCACGCCTGTAATCCAAGCGACTTGGGAGGCTGCGTCAGGAGGATCGCGAGTTCAAAGCCAGCCTCAGCAACTTAGCGAGGCTCTAAGCAACTCAGTGAGACCCTGTCTCTAAATAAAAAATACAAAACAGGGCTGGGGATGTGGCTCAGTGGTTGAGTGTCCCTGAGTTCAATCCGTGGTTCCAAAAAATAAAAAATAATAATAATAATAATATGTGTAATAGTTCCTGGGAAAACACTGTATACCTGGAATTATTTGTGTCCTTTTTATATGAATTATCTCATTTAACACTTAACAAAATGCTGTGCAATAGATATCATTATCATCCTGTTTTTTTATATGAATTATCTCATTTAACACTTAACAAAATGCTGTGCAATAGATATCATTATCATCCTGTTTTTCAGTTGGTCTGAAACTACAGACCAACTTGCTTAAAGTTGCAAAAGTCATGAACTTCAGCACAAAGGTTTGAAACCAGGCACTGAGACTTTGGATACCAGGGAATTTTTTAAAATAATTTTTATTGGTATATTATAATTATACATAATAGTGGGATTCATTGTTACATATGTTTACATGCACATGATATAGTTTGCTCAATTTCATTCCCCAGTACCTCCCCTTTCTGTCTCCTCTAACTTCCTCCACTTTTACTGATCTCCCTTCTGTTTTTATTAGATCTCCTCATTTTTTCCTTTTTCTTTTTCCTCTGTAGCTTCCACATGTAAGAGAAAACATATGATCCTTAACCTTCTGAGTTTGGCTTATTTTCACTTAATGTAATGCTCTCAAGTTCCACCCATTTTCCTGCAAATGTCACAATGTCATTCTGCCTTCTGGCTGAATAAAACTCCATTGTGTATATATACCATACTTTCTTTATCCTTTCATCTGTTGAAGTATAAACAGCCTAGCTCCATAATTTAGCTGGTGTGAATTGTGCTGCTATAAACAAGGATATATACATGCAGATATGAGTTTTTCATCAATACATTATTTTATTCAAGATAAGCAAAGGGCTTGGGATATAGCTCAGTTGGTAGAATGATTGCCTCGAATGCACAGGGCCCTGGGTTTGTGGCAGGTGGACAGATTTGGCTCCATGGAAATGTTACAGGCCAGGCTATATGGGAAATGACTAAACAGACTCCATTTTGCTCTGAGACTCCATGTAATGTAGGAAATGAGTTTCTCTCATGAGAACACCCCACCTCTGTACCCATCAACAGTTGCTTAGCTTCCCCCATGAGGACACCCCACCTCTGTACCCATCAACAGTTGCTTAGCTTCCCCCATGAGGACACCCCGCCTCTGACCCATCATTAGTTACTTAGCATGATGTGTTTAATAATACAAAATGACAATTCTTATGTGATTCTTAATCCTCCTAAAACAATGCACCATGTGGACGGTGATATCAACTATGATAGTGTCAATGTTAGTAACCATTCTTTAGTTTGTACCTAGGTAAAGATCATTTTGACCCACTTCCCCCTCTGCTGATGATTTCATGATATAAGTTTGTCACTTTGAATCATAGCAACAGACACTTACGATTGATGTGATTTCTGGTATTAAGAACTCCTGCAACCCTATGTTTGGGGCTGTTCTCCCAATGGCCATTTTTGGGGCATTGTGTGAGACAGTCAGCTGACTGGCTTAATGAAGACTCTCAATTGAGACTCTATCTGTCTTAATTTGGACTTCTCAGTGGTGAATGGTCTGTTATTAAGTTGTGCCCCATAATATATGGATGCCCCAGCAAGATCCTCACTGCCTGGTGGTCAACCACTGCTCATCACTGACCTGGAAACTCTTGTGGAGGGGAGAGGCCACAGCATGACTCCTGGGGAAGGCCTCTGAGAGATGCTCTTCAGCCCCAGGCTGCACAGTCTGTAGAGCCCCGACCCAGGACTGAACTAAATTCTCCCAGAGAGTTACCTGTTTCTGTGCCCCGGGGACCTGGTAAATCTGTTTCTGGCGGATCCCTATCTGGGGACTCTGAGGAAGGCTGGACGCAGCATTACTTCCCGAGTCCAGGACTGTGGCAAGATGTTGCTCAGGCCTTCTGGTCAGGAATCTGGAGTGGCCACTTGTCATGGTCTGCAGTGTCTTACCTCTTCTGTGTTTGTCAGTCTTTTTCTGTTTTTTGTTGCCCTTAAGTGTGCACATGGGTCAGTCTCCCTCGTGTTTGTCATGTACCCCCTTCAATGCATATTGACCAATTTCCAGGAATTCCAGAGAAGGGCCGCTGACTACCGGACCTGCTATGATGTCCTTTCTCTCTCTAAATTCTGTGAGAGAGAATAGCCAACTTTCATGGTCAGATGGCCCCCTCAGGGGACCACCAAATTGTCTTTGGGCAGCCTGAACATCCTAATCAAATGTCTTATATTCAAATTTGGAAAAAAATTATTATTAAAAATGTTTTTAACCATGTCCACTAAAGCTTATATTAAAACATAAACTGCTGCCAACAGGAACTCCCAATGATTAGAGTTGGTTCACCAAAATGTCAGGTTAAATTTTGATGGCTGCCATCCAAAAGACCAGAAAAAACAGTTTAATTGGACTTGGTCCACCAAAATGCCAGGCTAAAATTTTAATGGCTGCCATCCAAGAGACAGAAAAAACAGTTTAGAACAAGACCCCAACCTGAGGGAACTCTCCCAAGGAGACCAATGGAAGGAAGCTCCCTTGCTGTCTCTTCGGGAAACTCCTTCAGGAAGGAATAGGGCATAATCTTTGTCTATATTCTCTTAATTCTTTTCATCTCTGATGAGCACGACCACATCAGGATGCAAGCCAAAAAGACTTAAAATTATATTTTTTGAATTCATAATTTCTCTCTGGTGTGCCTAGGTTAATTTTTGATCAGACCTATTTTATCCAACTATAAAGTCTTTCTAATGCTCTGTTTCATTC
Source organism: Glaucomys volans (assembly GCA_020662805.1). Classification (NCBI taxonomy): domain Eukaryota; kingdom Metazoa; phylum Chordata; class Mammalia; order Rodentia; family Sciuridae; genus Glaucomys; species Glaucomys volans. The sequence goes on from JAJEJO010052401.1 coordinate 30,297, forward strand.
AGAGCCCAATTTACAAAGGTTAACTCTCAATCTAGTGGGTTTTAAAAAAAATAAGCTTTAAGGCCTTTGTCTACCTGTTGGTTTTGTGTACATATACATGGGTGTATTGTCACATCTACATTTGTTTGGTACCAAAATTGACATATGAGCCCATAAATTAAATTTTAAAAAATGGATCCAAATGCCTTAGATTCACATAATTTAAAAGATGTTTAAATTGGGTAAACAAAAGCATGTCTTTCAAGTTATTAACACAGTTTTGTTTCCAGGTGGTCAAAAAAATAATAAAATGTTAATTTTCTAAAATGACTAATATCCACTGTTTCTAGATTTTTCTTCAACAGGGAAGAAATGACTGATGCCACCCAATACATGTCTCTGATATCTTGGTTTTAAAAAAGAAAAATAAGTAATTTAGATTTGACATACATGAGATTGATCATGGATGTGTTTGTTAGAGACATCTGATTGGTTTACAGAGTTAAAATGCTAACTTTTAAATATAACATCAAGTACTCTTACCTCCTTAAATTCCATAGGATAACATACTTAAAACATTTTTGGTCTTTTCATAAATTGGTAAATAAAAAGAGGGTTTAAAATTACTTTATGTTATCACTAAAAACAAGATTACTAAAAGTCTCAACAGATATTATTCTACATAAAGGGTCCAAAGGTTTCAACTAGATTTCAAATAGAGTTCTATAAATAACATAAAGTGTTTTATCTTGTTAAAATAGAGCAATTTATTTAAATTCAGAAATTTACAAGGGTTATTTCAGAAGTATTTAAAAAAGGGATTGAACAAATTAAAAAAATTAAAAGGCTCTAGTTGTAAAAATATATTTAGTAAAAAATGTTTCTGGTAAAAAAAGTCTTTATGTGATAAAATAAAGCTTTAATACATCTAAGTAAACAACAAGAGGGTCTAATTAAGAGATTATAAGTAACAGAACAGTTAAAACTATTCAAGGTGTTTTCTCCTAATGTCAAATACAAAGTTATAAAACAGAAAATATATCAAACTGCTAGTCTCCAGACTAAACTTGTCTGTAATGCTGATTTTAAACTTATAAAAATAGTACTGATATAAACCAAAGTTCAGTCTATATAGTAAAATAACCAATAGTTCTTAAAACATTAATTTACTCTGAATATTATGTCTGTTAAGTTTTATTCTCTAAAAAACTGGGAGTTTGTACAACCCTGGTTTAATAGCAACTGTTATTTATATCATTGAATGTTCTGTAACTGGACCTGAACCTTATGTTACCTTGTACACTGGGATAAAAATGTAAATGTATTTCTAAAATATAATAAGAGCCTGATCTGTTTAAAGGTTAATATTATGAAACAGGAAAATACTTTGCCACTTTACTACACAAAAGGAAAGTTAAAAGCTCTCTCAGCTTTCTTTGATTCATGTTTTAGGTATAATATCATATTGTGCTAACATTCATATGGACTTAGAAAACAGTATGTGTAAACTTTGTGAAATGACATTTTAAAAAAGAGGCAAAGATCAGCTTCAGAACTAGACCACTTTACCTAAGATTTATGAAGAGCCCCGCCTTACCTGAGATAAGGCTCTGCCTCCCACCTTACTACATGTTACAATGGCTCCAAAATAAGCCAAACTTTGGCTCATTTAAAGTTATATTCAAAAGATTGGTTTTTTTGTTGTAAAATTACTGTGATCTCAAACAGGAGATATAATATATAGCTCAGCCAAAATTTAAGATAGCTATTACACAACTAAGCATGTTCTTACTGTTCTTAATTCCATTTTGTATTTTCCTTGTAAACTTATTGACTTATTAATGTTTTGCAGAAGTCCTGCTTCAAGAACAAACAAAATTAATTTGAGATAATAAGCCATCACCTATAGGACAGATAATATAACCCCAATTAAATAAAAATGAGTAAGTAAATAACTGTGAAGTCATAGACATTAAAGTTAAAGCCCAGTACTCTTACTGTATGACTGGTGAGACTGACTTGTTGGATGTTTAAGATCAAAACTTAAAGATTAAGATTAAAATAAAGGGGCCAAGAAAACCAATATTTGGCTTTTGCCCTCAGAGTCAGCCTGAATCCAGGGAACAAGAGAACCTCTCTAGGGAGCTTTGCAACTCTGGGCCACATGACCTCCTGATCAGGGAGATTGATGAGACCACAGGAGGATAAAAAGCCAATCAGTACACCTACTGCAGAGGAGGGTCCTTGGAAAAAGGAGACATCCCTGATGCTTCCAAAAGAAGCCACCTCATTAAGGAGACCCTACCAATCAGATGACACTAAAGAAGCTAAGAAGCTGCTCTCAAGTTCCCTATGAGTGACCCCTCTGGGAACTAAACTGACTCTTAACAACAGATAGGAATAAGGTCTATTTGACCAACTTGATCTTAAACACCTAGCAAAAACAGTTAAAACAAAACTGTGATTCCTGGACATTTAAAAATATAGTTATTTTAATGTAACTTTAGATGTACACTTGTGTAAGTTCCCCTAAAATAAGTAAAACTGGAGGTGACAAAAAAGATTCTTATACAAAAAAATGCCTGATAACTATCAAAAGGAACTGCCAGAGTTATAAGTTTCAGTCAGTTTAAGGTCTACAGATCTTCCTAACCTCCGATACAGGTAGACTTAATCAATGTTTCCTAGAATCATTACCTAGCCCTAAGTAACAAAAATAAAGGGATCTCTTCTAAACATGGAGGTCATGCCAATAAAGAGATATTTTACAAAAATCAGATGACATTAGGTAACTTAGCTAAATGCTGTGTTTACATTCCTGATAACTCCCACAGTGTTAAAGATTTACAAATAAAGACCTTACCCTTTCCAGCCTTGTTAGGTTTTGTTAAGCCTGATTATGGGAACAATGTCTCAGCTCTTCCACCTCCTGGTAAGAGATTATTAATTTCTCTCATCTTCATGATATTCATGGACATGTTCCAGATGCTATTTATTTTGTACTTATGTTTTCCTGTTTCTTTCATAGAACTAGATTTTTACCCCTAGGTAGACCCAAATTCTAAATGGACACTTCAAACTGCTTGCCCCACCCCCACGTCGCCCTTTCTCAGCTTGAAGCAGCAAGAGCGGTCATTGCCCTTTTACCCTACAGCAGTAAGAAGTCCCTAAAATTAAAAGGGTAATAAAAATTAAAAAGACAGTCTACCTATCAAAAAGGTAAGTAATTGGGTTGAATCATAAAAATAAAGGCCAGTTTGGGTCCAGAAAGTTGGAGGCAAACAACATCTGAGAAACTAAAAAGTTAGTGCTTCCAGAGCCCTTCCTCCACCCTTACCAAGATAACCTGCTCCTGTTCCAACCTGTTGATAAGTCTGTCCAGCAGGTTCAACTTACAAGAGAACCAGCCCCAAGAGTCCACTGATTTCCAACACCCATTCCAATCAGAAAACTACATCTACATCAAATGGTTCCAGAAAGAAGGACTAACACCCACCTGGAATGGAAGGAACCTTACTCACAATATGGACTCATCACATCTGAGTCTAGACAACAGAAAAAATGGACAGCCCTCAGAGACCCCAACCACCCTCTAAAGATAAGACTGAAAAATGTTAATCATGTCTTTTTCTCTTGCTGGACTACATCAGGAGTAACCCCATGCCTGGCCCTTTAACTTTTTGAGATTACCAAATGGAATGAATTCTGTGTTACTGGTTCGGGTCATTCCCCAGGTGTGCTATTATGATGGGGAGGGGAAAAAAAAGGGCTAATATCTAAACAAGCGACCCCTGTCTTAATTCCTCTTCTAGCGAAAATAATTATAACTGGCTCCACAACTGTAGGGACCACTGCCCTCATTACAGTAAACCAAAATTTCAAAACTTTAACTAGACAAATAGATCTGGACCTAAGTGAATTTTTCCCCCCCTTGGGTACTGGGGATTGAACCCAGGAGCACTCGATCACTGAGCCACATCCCCAGCCCTATTTTGTATTTTTATTTAGAGACAGGGTCTCACTGAGTTGCTTAGGGCCTCGCTAAGTTGCTGAGACTGGCTTTGAACTCTCAATCCTCCTGCCTCAGCCTCCGAAGTGCTGGGATTACAGGCGTGTGCCACTGCACCCAGCTGGACTTAAGTGAATTTTTAAAACTCTGTAAGCCATTTAACAAAATTCCCTTACTGAGGTAGTTTTACAAAACAAAAGAAGGTTGAATTTGTGTTTTTGAAACAAGGAGGATTATATATGGTCTTAAGGGAGACCTATTGTTTCTATACTAAGCACTCAGGTGTCATTCATGATAGTTTATCTTTAATTTAAAAAAAAGAAGGGAGGAAAACTGAAAAGCTGAGGCAAATTGATATCAAAATCTGTTCTCTTGGTCCCCCTGGTTAACAGCTTTAATAACTTCAATGGCAGGACCTCTCATTCTTATTATGTTGGGGTTTTTAATCGGGTCATGCATAATAGACTGTTTAACTAAACATGTTAGAGATAAAATCCAATCTGTTAGACTAATAGTGTCACACACCCACTACAACCACTTATAATCAGTGATTTGATTATGTACATAAAACCAGTGGGGAATGTGACAGGCCGACAGATTTGGCTCCGTGGAAATGTTACAGGCCAAGCTACATGGGAAATGACTAAACAGACTCCATCTTGCTCTGAGACTCCATGTTATGTAGGAAATGAGCTTCTCCCATGGGAACACCCCACCTCTATACCCATCAACAGCTGCTTAGCTTCCCCCATGAGGACACCCCGCCTCTGTACCCATCATTAGTTACTTAGCATGATGTGTTTAATAATGCAACATGACCATTTTTTTTTTGGGGGGGGGGGGTACTGGGGATTGAACTCAGAGGCACTTCACCACTGAGTCACTTTCCCACCCCTATTTTTTATTTTATTTAGAGACAGGGTCTCACTGAGTTGCTTAGGGCCTCGCTAAGTTGCTGAGGCTGGCTTTGAACTTGCTATCCTCCTGCTTCGTCTCCCAAGTGCTGGGATTACAGGCGTGCGCCACCGCCACCGCACCCGGTCGCAAAATGGCAATTCTTATGTGATTCTTATTTCTCCTAAAACAATGCACCACGTGAATAGTGATATCAACAATGATAGCGTGGATGTTAGTAACCATTCTTTAATATGTACCTAGGTAAAGGTCATTTTGACCCACTTCCCCCTCTGCTGATGATTTCATGATGTAAGTTTGTAAATTTGAATCATAGCAACAGACACTTATGATTGATGTGGTTTGTGGTATAAGAACCCCTGCAACCCTGTGGTCGGGGCTGTTCTCCCAATAGTCATTTTTGGGGCATTGTGTGAGACAGTCAGCTGACTGACTGGCTTAATAAAGACTCTCAAATTTGGACTTCTCAGTGGCGAACAGTCTGTTATTAAGTTCTGCCCTATTAGAGGTTCAATCCCCAGCACCACTAAATAAATAAATAAGCCAAATGTTAATCCATCCTCCCCCGCTTCCTTCTTTTTCATGCTACCTAAATTTGTGTGGCTTTCTTTCCTATCCCATGGGCCTGGTAATATTTTTATTTAATTTCTGGGATAAGGATATTCAACACATTCAAGGAGTAGAAGTTTGAAATGAACATGTCAGTTAAACTCTGTCTTTAAAAGCAACGATTCTGTTGCTACAGGAAGGCTTCAGCTTGTAGAGACCTCCTACTTGCTAGTTATAATGCTTCATGATTCTCCAGTTAAGAACCAGGGAAAAGGAAGGATATTTTCTGCAACACATCTCCAACTTTAATGAACTTTGATCCCAAGCAGGGTCTTCAAAATTCCTCTTGTTGTTCTCATTTCATTTTAGAACTTACTTTAATAAATAAGCATAATGGGGGGGGGTCTTTGTTTAATGCTGTCTAGTGAGAATGAAAAAAATCAAACTCAGAAATAAAACTCAGAAATAAAAATAAAATTCAGTTATAAACTCAGAAAATATGCCAACCATATATGATACATAAATAATCTGTGTTCAGAATATGTAAAATACTTTGTTATGTTATGTATTCAGCATAACAATGTGACATAAAAGGAAAATAAACTAATAGAAAAGTGGGCAAAATCACAAAAGAGGGTTCAACCCCATTGTTATTTAAGAGACGACTGACTAAACAACCAATCGAGTGCCATTTCATACCCACGACATTGGCCAGCATTAAAAGTTGGGCAATATTAAAATGGAAAGTAGTGAGAACTGTCATTTCCCACTGGTGGAAGCACATACTGGTACTACCATTCAGTAAAACACCTGAGGACGTCTAATAAAGGTGAGTCCTTTATCCTTGAGTGATTCACTTCTACGTTGGTGGCCTGACAGACACATGGATCAAGAAGCATATTCTAGGATATTCCTAGCAGAACTGCACCACTGTTGTTAGTAACAGAAATTCAGAAACAACTAAAAACACGAATGAAAAGTTAACTTTTTCAATGGAATCTATTAAACTGTTAAAGTAAAAATAGGATTCTGTCATCAAGATGAACCTCAATAAAGTAGTGAAATAAATCACAGAAGAATATGTTTATGCAGGATGCATTTACATAAAATTGAAAACAGGCAAAATTAAATATGCAATATGGACGATCAGAAAAATGGGAAATTACACTCCATTTATGTATGATCTATCAAAATGTATAAATGCATTCTGTCATGTACAACTAAGTAGAACAAATAAAAAAATAGTGAACAATATACTACCTGTACTTTTTATTGCATAGGTATATGTCCCTAAAGAAATGTAAGGCAAGAATAATTTTAAAACAAATTCAGGATTAGTGGTTTTCCATGCCAATGAGAAAGAGGCACAAGATGAAGGAGGGGCACATTGGGGGCTTCTAGTGATTTTGATAAATTAGTTCTTAAGCCAGAGGTCACATACATGATGTTTACTATTATTGTTGTTGTTATATAAACATAGGCTATATCATATATGGCTTTTTCATGTATAATGTTTCATAGTTTAAAAATCCCGTTGAGTGAGTAACGACATCATTATCAGACAGAGAACACGACATTATCAGACAAGAAGGTACAAGAGCAGGAGTCAGTTTATGACTGGTTTTGAAAGTGTTGAGGGTGAATAACGCCCCTGATAAATCCCAGAGTAGATGTCAAACGGGCTACAAAATATCATTATCTGGAGCTCAGAAGAGAGGACCATGCTGCAAATTAGATTTGGGCAATGATAGCTGAAAACAGAAGGAAATCAGGAAGTGTCTAGAGAGGGAATTCGGCATTCCTGAACCTGAAATTCTTCCCTGGCACCTGGTGCTACATGAATGGAGCCCAGCTGTCCCTCCTATTTTCTAGACATGGCCCTCGATTCATAGACCAGATGTGAGACTTCAGATTCCCCTGTGAATCCCAGCTATGCTTTATTTTCTCCATGGTTGTAATATTTCTCACTGATGTCCTGGTATTTTATTTCCATTGCCACCAAATTCTCAATATCTTATTCCCTGGGATAAAACCAAGTGACTTCATATGTAAATGAATATGTGAATATGTATTTCTGGTTTCGTATGTATCCAATCGTGTGCTTTATCAGTATTTGAGTATATTTCCTTAGTGCTGTGATAACCAAGTACAGAATAGCAACTAAACAGATGTTTAAATCACCTTTTAGAAAGATGATTATTTTATCTCTTTCTCTCTGCCCCCCTATCTCTCTTAGCTAGGGATTGAACCCAGGGTTACTTTACCACTAAGCTACACTCCTAATCTTTTTAACTTTTTTTTCTTTTTTTTTTTTTAATTTCAAGACAGGATCTCGCTAAGCTGATGAAGCCCTCACTAAATTGCTAAGACTGGCCTCAAACTTGAGATCCTCCTGTCTCAGCCTCTTGACTAACCAGGATCGTAGGCATGTGCCACCAGGGTCCATGTGATTCTTTAAATATCCAAAACATATAAGAAGTCCAGCTTCACTGGGAAGTAAATAAACACAAATTTTCAAAATAGTCAACTTAAATGACATTTCATCTGTGAATTGTCAAACATTTAAAATAATAAGACCAAAATAGTTTGGTCTCCTTGAACAGCAGGGGCAGGGTAAGTTGATACAATTTTCCTGGAAAGTCATACATTGTGAGATGTATTTTTATCTTAGCAGTGCTTTTTCAATTGCCTGAAATATGCTTTAGGGAACTATTAAGCTGTGTAGACAAAGCATGATTGAAGTAGTTAAAAAACAGAAACAGGGCTGGGTATGCAGAAGTGGTAGAAGGATTGTGCATGTGTGAGGCCCTGGTTCAATCCCCAGGACCACAAAGACAAACAAACAAAAACTGGAAACAATCTAAATATTCAGAAATAGAAGAATGGGTTAAAATTATTATAAAGTGAAATATTACATGTATTTTCAAAGACCATCGAATGACATGTGAAAACAATGATGGATTGCTTTGTGGAAAAGAAACTCATATGCATCACAATATTTAAGAAACCTAAGATCTGATCTGCATGTAAGATAATAGAGGCAAATAAAGCATAGAATGATTCTCTCTGGTGCTAGAAAAGTGGCTGTTGTTGTTTTTCTCCATTGCTCAATAGCCATTATATTATCCTATTTGTATTCATGAAAATCTATTATTTTTATCATTAGAAAACATGGAACCCAGGGCTGGGGATATAGCTCAGTTGGTAGAGTGCCTGCCTCGCAAGCACAAGGCCCTGGGTTCAATCCTCAGCACCGCAAAAAAAAAACAAAACAAACAAACAAAAAAACATGGAACATGTTACTAAAGGTGATTCTTATTAAATAATCTTTCCTTTTCTTAAGGACACTGTCAAAAAGCAGAAATGTTCAGGCATACCTGTGGGTCAATGTCTATGGACATAAGAGGGAGGGTGTAGCAGCACCTCCAAGCTTAGAAGCAAGGTCACAGCATGAAAGAGCCCAGAGTTCAAATCTGAACACCAATGAAGAATATTGTTTTACCTTCATTGTGAGCCCAGTGGGAGTGTCCATTCAGCCCTGAGATGACTGACATTTTCAGTGAAGGGATGGAGAATCATTTTAATAAGAATGATATTGTTTGTGAAGAAAAAGCAACAGATGGACATACATATTTAGGAATGGTTTGAAGTGGCTGCTGAGAGATTCTTATTTTAAAATAACATTTGCTCAAAGAAAGACTAAGCAGGAGGAAGATGATAAGATCCCATGCCAATGTGAAAATGCAAATATCAAGTGCATTCTTCTTCACATTGCTGCTATGGGAAGAGCACACGTTCCTGAACTCAAGGACCGTCACTAAAAAGGAAGCACACTTGTATCTATGCCTTCTGGGGTGACACTATCAAGAAGCCCTGTGCAAGGATGGCTGGTTTAAGTCAGACCTAGATGAGTTTAAAAGGAGACTAAGGGGAGGTTATGAGAGAATTCATGGTGGATGAAGTATCTAGAAAAGTCTTAGAAACAGACAAGTAAAAATGTCACAAATGAAATCAATTCCTGGGGTCTGATATGTTCAAGAGCAAAGTTCACAAACCAAAGAAAGTTAGACTGAAGATGTAGAGCACAACAGAAAAAATTCTCCCACCACAAAGTCTAAGGCATAATGTTGAAAGTAATTTTCAGGGTTAAATATTGTTACGGAAATAATTTCAGCAGAAAATAAAAGAAAATAATCTTGCAAATTAGGCAGAGGCCCCATCTAGATAAGTACTACACTATTAATCTGGATATGAAAAAGGAGGTGACTAATCTTCTGGAAATTGTTTAAATGACCAGGCATGGTGGTGCATCCCTGTAATCCCAGCTACTGGGAAGCTGAGGCAGGAGAATTGCAAGCTCAAGGATAGCCTGGGAAACCTATTAGGACCCTGATCAACTTAGCAAGACCCTATCTCAAAATAAAAGTACTGGGGATATAACTCAGTGGTAAACTACTCCCTGGGTTCAATCCACAATACCAAAAAATAAAAATAAAAATAGAAATGTTGAACAAGTTCACAAGGCATCAATATTCTAATTTTAATAGAGAAACACATTAGATCAGGAAGAACAAGAGAATCAAACTGACAATGCTTTAAAAATTCAACATACATAAAAAGCACTTTGGAAAAGTGACTGCAAATTCTTTTTAACTGCAGCATGGCAACAGCTTACCTTGTAGGTGAGTTGGGTTCATGAAATGGGACAATAATGGAAACAGGCAATGTGCAATGCTACTTGCATTGTCCTTAACAATGGTCGTGTTTTCACCTGGTGACCTGTTGTACATCCTGTGAGTGGGTGAAGGCACAGATCCCAGCTTGTGGCCAGATAGAACTAATAAATGTGCAAAGGGATCCTTTCCTTATGAAGAGTTCTACCCCATTGAGGTCAAATGGTTTTTCATCTGGCCATGGTTTGAAGAGTTGGAACTTCAAATTATGCTTTTTTTTTTTCCAGTTCTGGGGATTGAACCCAGTTACACTCAACCACTGAGCTATGTCCCCAGCTCTTTTTTTTATTTTGAGACAGAGTTTCCCTAAATTGACCAAGCTGACCTTGAACTTGCGATCCTCCTGTCTCAACTTCCTGAGTAGCTAGAATTGCAGGTGTGACTGGGCCCAACTTACATTATGACATTTTTAAACTCAAAGAAAATGGAAATGCATTTCCTCCAGAATTATCTGAATTCTCCAGAATTGTTTTTTGGTTTGGTTTATTTAATTGGGCATCCGGAAAGCCAGAATGAAAAGAATAAATGGTTGAGCTGTGATTTTATTAAACCAAAGGCTAGGGAGCTATCCCAGACGTTGGAAGACTGTCTGGGGTGAGTTTGAAGAAGTTCTGCTGTTACATGCAGCGCTCTCTGGTGTTTAACGCATGCAACCAACTGGCTGCTGTGTCTGTCATCAGGCACTTTGATGAACATGGAGACACAGTTTATGGCTTTATTCAGTGAGGTTATTCAAAGGATTCTAATCTTTGTGATATTACACAGAAAAATAAAGCCAGGCACTGTAGCTCATGCCTGTAATTCCAACAATTTAGGAGGCCAAGGCAGGAGGATTCAAATTCAAGGCCAGCCTCAGCAACTCATTAAGACCCTATTTCAAAATAAAAAGGACTGGGGACAAAGGACAGTGATAAAGGACCCCCTGGATTCAATTCCCAGCACAATAAGAAGACAGAGAGGAGAAGAAGGAAAAAAATAATTAGAACATAAATTATTAAGAGAAAAATGAGAGACATAATAAAGACAAAAATAGTAAACAAGGGTCATCATTTCAGAATCATCAGATTGAACCCATGGAATATTAGGTAAAAATGCCATCTTTAGGAAACATGCCAATAATTTAGAATATTGGAGGCTGTTTTCTTAAGTAGGATGAAGATTCTTAATAAAAATTATTGCACTTCATTTATGTATGATATCAAAATGTATGAATAAATGCATTCTACTGTTCATATAACTAATCAGAACAACTAAAAACATTTTTAAATAATAATAAAAGAATTAGAATCATGTGAATGTGAGAAACTTAACTTTTTTTTAAAACAATTGAAATCATCTTGAGACTCACTTGAAATGCTTAGCTCACTTACACACAAAGATGTGCTTATTTACCACTCTAAAGGCTAGGATCATGTATCTTCCTAAATGGTAAAGTGATTCTTGTTCTCTAACAAGATAAAGGGGAAATAAGCCTTTAAAATTATGTGGGAAATGTATTGTTCCTCTCAATCTCAGAATCCTTTGGTAATTCTAATTTCTTTCCTCCCACGTCACCTGTGATGTCAGTCAGCATCTAGTGCAAATAACAGTAGAAAATCCCCATTTTCCAGTTCTTTCCTCTAGTTGAGCAATCACTAACCCCCTCTGGCAGAGAGAAGGGTCTTATTCCTTTCTTACATGCAGAGTCCAGAATGCTAAAAGCTAAATATCATGGACTAATTTGCAACTGATTTCTTAATATAAATCAGATTCCTCCAAACAGGTGGACTTGCATGTTATTTGGAAGGTGGGGAAAGAATGAGCCCATCTTTTGCTGCATCTTCTGGTACGCTAGGACATAGAAAAGTGAGTGTCTGGAAACACAGTGTTGCTCACGCTGTCAGTGTCTATTCATCAGCTTCTTTGCAGCAATGGCAGCAGCTAAAACCAGCGTTGTGTGTCTAATGTTTGCCCTGAGGGTGCAGAGAGGCATCTGTGAGGGCAACAGTTTCCTCATGCAGCGTTCTGATTCCTAAATTGCAACCGAGAAAATATGTTCTTGAACTCGAGAATTCCAGTGTTTCCCTCATGATTTCAGTGTTGCTCTTAGCATTCTAAAGATTGCCAGGACTTGATCCCTTATATTAAATCTCTTTTACCTGAACTGAACTTTGGTGTATTCCCCTTAATAATCAGTCATTAGTTAGACTGTCCAAATTAAAAAAAAAAAAAGGAGGCTTAAAGAAGAGAAAAGTTTATTTCTCTCACACACACAATGGAACAAGCACACAATCTTCTGTGGTTGAGGAAATTCCAGCCTGTCAAGATATTAGATTTCTTCAATCAAGTTACACCACCAACCTCCATGGGCATCAGGAGGCCAAGATGGCGCTAGGCTCCAATCAACCCAGTGGTTCTCCAGCCAGTGGTAAGAGAAAAGAATGTGAAAGGAGAGTATCTCTCTCTCTCTCTCTCTCTCTCTCTCTCTCTCTCTCTCTCTCTCCTTATCTCCCTGTTTTTAATGCTATATTTTATTTAATTCAAATCCAAAATGTTACCATTTCAACATATTATGAATATATATACTCAAATGAGTTTTTTTGGCTTTTCATTTCAAGTTCTTTTAAATCACTTGTCTGTTTTTATACTTTCAGTCCATCTCAGTTTAGATGAATAAGTTGCAAGTACTAAGTACTCGGTCACATGTGACTAATGGCTACCATACTGAGTAGAGAAGCTCTACCTTTTAGAATGTCCCAGGAAAAATCCTGAGATCATTTCCCTTCTCTACTACATGCACTTCCCATAGTTATTATTCCCCTATGATTTTACTTATTTTATCACATTTTATTGTAAATTGACCATTTAAGATTATATTTTATGCAGTTCAAAGTAATGTTATGATTTGTGAATATAATGTGGAATAATTAAATCAAGCTAGTTAACCAATATTTAACCCTTAAGTGCTTAACATTTTTCAATGAGAACATTTAATATTTGCTCTTTTCCAATTTTGAAATATACAATGCTCTATTATTAATTATATTCACCATGCTATGCGATATACCTTACACACACACACACACACACACACACACACACACACAATTCTTCTTGTGTATCTGAGAGTTTGTACTCTGGCCATTATCTCTTCACACCCCCTAGTCACTATTGTACTGTATATCTTCTCTCTAAAAGAAACTCTAGGATAGTCTTTCTCGATAAATGATCTAAATCTCACTTATGAGACAGGGAAGGTTGTGAATTCAGTGGCCACTGGAATCTAGCAATATAAAAGGTCGATTACAGAGTTTCCCCCCAGTTATGGTGCACTGGGTATTTCAGACCCACTCTTTCATGCCCCTCCACCACACACACACTGAATGACCAGGGAATCCGGATGACAACTGGGCAACATTTGTGCAAAGGCATCAAAGGACAACCAAGGCAGCAGGATCATTATCCAAATGAGGAGGGAAAGTCAAAGAGATCTGCTCTGCAGTAAGCATGGCTCTTAGAGGCACCAGCCAACCTGGAAGAGATGCTGAGTACCTGACCAACATTCAAAGAGGATCGTCAGCCTGAGGATAACCCAGCTGTCAAGGCCCGTCAAGTGATAGTGGAGACAGTAAATGCCACATAAGCTTATATGGGAGCAAAGGGTTGCACCCTGGAAATATCCCAGCCTTCAGGGAGACACGAGTCAGGTTGAAGTCACTGCAGTCCCAATTAGACAAAAGCAATCTGTGACTGCTAGAAACCCCAACCAAAATTGGCAATCCAAAAAGATACTTTCCAAAATGATAATAAAGTCTCTTTGGGGAATGGTTATATTGCCCTAATATTTTTTTCTATAAGACAAAGTTTTCTGTGGAAAAATAAATGTACATTTTGTCCTTTAAAAAATGCAGGAAAAAAATGCCTAGTACAGTGATGCCCTCCTATAATCCCAGCAGCTCAGGAGGCTGAGACAGGAGATTGCAAGTTCAAGGCCAGCCTCAGCAGCTTAGTGAGACCCTTTCTCAAAATAAAAGGGGGTAGATTTGGAATGTAGCTCAATAGAAAAGCACCCCTGAGTTAGATCCTAGTACCCCCAAAAATGCAAAAAGAATTATTGGGAGAATTTTAAAAGATGGTAGAAATGTAGACTTAATGGGAAATGTGGCAATATTGTATTCAATACTAATATGGGTGATGCAAACTTTAATTATTTACCTATAAGCCCATTCAAAGACCTATAGTGCTTATTTAGGAAAAAAAAGTTCTCTCATGCCCTATGACCTGAATCACAGGGCATGAGGTCCTACTGTAAAATTAGACACATTCTTTCTCTATCAGACTATGTAGATTGACATTCCCTGTTGTAGGATTTATTGAAACTAAAGGGAACGTTTGTACAACAAAATTTTAACCAAAGTGACATCTTTAGAGATTTCCATAAAGCTGCTCTTGACAAACTCAGGAGCCCAGTCCTCACCCTGCTATAACACACACGTTAAACAGTAACACAGTCACATCAATGTTTATAGCGGCTCAATTCACAATAGATTGTGCAACCAACCTAGATGCCCTTCAACAGATGAATGGATCAAGAAACTGTCATATATATAAACACAATGGAATATTATTCAGCCATAAAGAAGGCTAAAATTATGGCATTTGCAGGTAAATGAATGGAATCGGAGAATATCATGCTAAGTGAAATAAGTGAATCCCAAAAAACCAAAGATCAAATGTTTCCCCTGGTAAGTGGATGATTATACATAATGGGGGTGGGGAGGGTAAGAGAAGAATGGAGAAACTTTAGATCATGAAGAGGGAAATGAGAGGGGAAAGGGGGTGGGGGTACGAAAGATGGTGGAATGAGGCAGACATCATTACCCTACATACATGTATGATTACACGAATGGTGTGAATCTACATTATGTACAACCATAGAAACGAAAAGTTGTACCCCATGTGTACAGTGAAATGCAAAAAGATGCAAAATGCAAAAAAATTAAAAATTAAAAAACTTTAAACACTGCTTGAAAAAAATAGCTAATAATAAAAAAGAACAATTATAACAAGGAAAAAAATTTTGAATCATCTGATCCTTCTTCTGCAAATAACTCTCCACTGAAAATGATTTATGACAGCTTCTAATTGTGCAAATCAGACGCTCAAAATTATTTTAAAAATAGTATGCAGATGAAGCCTGCCTCTCTCAGTGCCAATCCTAAAAGTCCTGACATATGTCAAGGCTTGAGTTTTTCTGCCATCTAATCTCTGCTCCAAATGAATCACTGTCATTCCAAGTGGTTAGAGTAAGATTTATTTTCCACCTAAATTTTATGTGCAATTTATCATTGTGATGTCAAATAATCAGATGCATATACCCTGAGATTTTTGTGACAACAAACACATCTGAATTTGGGATCTATACTGAAATGTCACCTCCTCTGAGCCAGGATCCCTGAAGCCCTCTGTGTGCTACCTTGGTATCCTGTTCATTTCTGCACTATGTTACTTCTGTACTGTATTATAACTCTCCTTTTAATTGCCTTTCTCACCTACTAAATTGTAACCTGATGGCTGGTGAGGAGGATGTTACATTCATCTTTGTATTAACACTAAACCTGGCACACACATAGGAGTTCCTCCAGAAAGATCAAGTGAATTTTTTTATAAAACATACTTAAGGTTTACAGGTCCTAGGCATAAATCAATGAAAGCTGAGTGACACCTATCGCATAAGCCACGTTAAAGAGACTTGTATCCAGTTATTCTTGTAAGCAAACAAATCAGTTCAAGGCGAGGCCCCAGGGGTGGGGTGCCCCAGCACTTCCTTCCTGTCTCTGCTACTTGATCCTCAGAGGCTGCATCAACCTTGTATTTGGCAGCCTCTATAGTTCCTGTATAGAACAGAGAATGGTGGTCCAGGTCTCGCTGGTGAGATGACAAGAGGATCTATACTGTGCCAACACAGCACACCAGAGTGTGGGGCACTTTACTGGGTAAAGAAATCCTCTCCCCAGTTTCAGTTCTTGGGTCAAGAACACAGAGAACAGTGGGTAGGTAGGTGCTGAGCCTGGAAAGATCACCGAGGCTGACAATGGAGATAAAGAAAAGCCTAGGAACAGGGCACAGGTATAATTTGAAGTTAAGAATTGCCCTACTGCATAGGTATGACAATTAAATGATTCAATATTTGTAAAGTGCTTGCAACAATACATAAAGAGAACTTCATGTTTGCTAAAGTTAACAGTTGGCTTTAATGGTGGTCTAAATAGAATTTCTCACCAGGGTCAATTTTTTTTGAGGGGGGGTGGGTACTGGGAATTGAACTCTGAGACACTTTGCCACTGAACTATACCCCGAGTCCTTTGTTTAATTATTTTTATTTTATTATTATTATTTTGAGACAGTGTCTTGGTAAGTTGCTAAGGCTGGCCTCAAACTTTCCATCCTCTGGCCTCAGCCTCCCCAGTCTCTGGGATAACAGGTGTGCCATATCATGGCCAGCACCGGGATCATTTTTGAAAGTCACAGTTTCCTGAACCTCACCCTGGACCTGTGGAACCATATAACATAATAGGTTGGCTCCACGGATAGGCATTTTAAAAAAACGACTGTTCCAAGAATTTCTTTCTATCTTTCTTTCTTTTTTTTTTTTTCTTTTTTTCTTTTTTGCGGTGCTGGGGATTGAACCCAGGGCCTTGTGCTTGCGAGGCAGGCACTCTACCAACTGAGATATATCCCCAGCCCCCAAGTATTTCTTTAGGACCCTAAAATTGGGGGAAACACGGATCCGGGTCAATCTCTTTGATTTGCAAATGAAGGAACTGAGAAGTGCCAAAAATCTCCCTGCAGGATCCTAAGAGAATGTTAAGCCCCCAAAGTTAAAATCTCCCCAACAATCCCTTTCTCTTTTCCGCTATTTTGGTGTCCTCCAGCAAATAAATCTCTTAAGTCATGTGTGAAATGGGACAAAGTCACACCTACCCCAAAGAAGTGGGTGTATGGACCAAATAACAAGGCGAGTTAAGCACAGCCTTGACCCACAAAGGATGTATCCACGTAAGGCCACTACCCCTGCCCCAGCCAATTCTCTGAGGCGCAAGGCGGGATTTTTGCTTGACTGGGAGCGACACGCGCTGCGGGGTATTGCGACATTCAGTACCCAGAACTGCAGAGGCCACTCCTGCCTGCGTGTCCCCTATGGATTCTCGCGCTGCTGCGCCTTCTGGCCACAACTATTCAGGGCGCTGCTGACATTGCCTTTGCTACAAAGGAAGGTCCCAGCCTGCTGTCACCCCTTCCTCAGAGCCTCCCGAATACCAGTGGGGCGAGTACCGCCCTCAACAGGTGTAAGCCAAGCCCCTTTGTAAGAGCTTTACTCTCTTATACTGGACCGACCTCCAGCCTCTGAACTTCAGCTCCTAGGAATCATCTCTCCCTGTGTCTTTGAACTCGAATTGAAATGAACATCATCTCTTCCTGGTGTCAGAAGAGTAATTTGTTACATCCTTCTTGTGGAATAAGATGCAAGTATCACGAAGAAACCGTGTGAAAGGAAGATTTCATCCCTCCAAAAAGAAAAAAAAAAAGATATTTTCCTATTACCTAAAGCCATGATATACTTTATTGCAAATATATAAGGTTTCAGAATTATCTGTTCATTTATAACCTTTCCTCCTTAAACCAACACATAATTTACAAAGCCAGAAGTGTTTTAAAAGTAAATTTTACCAAAATATACAAAATTATATGAAGATTTCAGGAAGAATGTGAAAGATATTTTGCTACAAGGTAGGTTTAGTTACACAGGTGTTAGAACACATTTTATGTTTCCTATAAACCTCCTATTATCTTTTCATGTACTAACATTTCAATCCATCAAAATCATTTGAATAAGATTTCTAGTGAATCTTAATTTTGTGGATTGAGGATTTTGTCAACCTGTTGAATTCTTCACATTCATGTTCTAGAAAGATGTGAAGCCCGTTGTCTATTAAGTCACTACTTTGCTTATGCATTGATGTGTAAAAATGACAGAGGGAGAGAAATAAACTTAAAATCCACCAGAGAAAACACTTCCCAGTGGCATGCACACATTCTTAGTGCTTTATTCTATCATCAAAGGACCTACTCTAGAGAGTACTGGAGGAATGGAGAAGGGATGGATTGTATAGTGGAAAATGAAGGGTGGGGAGGGAGTGGGGAAGGAAAGATAATAGAATGAGACAAAAATCTTTACCTTATGTATATGTATGAATATGCAAATTGTATGATTCTACTTTGTGTACAACCAGAAAAATGATAGTTGTACTCCATTTGTGTACAATGAACTAAAATAAAAAAAATTTTTTTTAAAAAAAGACATAATCTAATGTCTACAATCCAATGATAGTATTTGTTGCTTTCTGAGATTCTTAACTTCTGGCCAATATCTCAGAGTGTATGAGATACTAGCAATTCAGCTCAAATGGTAAGAAGTTCTTTAGTGTTGGGACTACCAGGATAGCTCTTGAAAACAGTGTCTTCAGACTGACAGACAATTTCGATCTCAGTATTCTTTACCATCTCTTAACGGTCGTTGAAATTTGTCCCTGTCCCAGAATCCACAATGGAAAAAAAAAAAATCAGCCAAATCCTTATTCTTTGGTGATAATGGCATGCACTACTGGCAGGGGTGTGAAAATCGCTGAAGATTCAAAGAATGACGGTGAGTGAAGAAACTTTTATAACTTTTATATATATATATATATAAAATATATATATATAAAATATATATAATATATATATATATATATATTTTTTTTTTTTTTTTTTTTGGCAGAGCAATCGTTCTTAAACCCCAGACCCACAGAAGACAAAAGTCATTTTATCTACTCTGGGTGCATTGTGCGTACCTTTGGGTCAGTTTTCCAAAATTCTCACGATATCGCAGTAACTAAACACACCTTTCAAAACTGTTGCTTTATATGCATCATATGTCCTTCTGTCAATTGCATTAAAAGTTGTCACTATTGTGACCCTCATTCCCTTCTGCAACACATCATCGGATACTTACTTGCACCTTTGAATGCAGGTCCCGTATGCAGGCTACCTTGAAAGCTTTTCCCAGTCTTCTTTGGTCATCAGTTTTGATGTATATTTCGGGAGTCTATACCATCTTCTTCAGGATTGTAGATGTCTGCACGTGTTCAGAAAATCGATTTAGGACAAGGGCGTTTTCTCTGCCTGCATCTGTAGCTTCTTCCTGATTTTCACATCCCTGGGGCCTGTCGCACAAGCTGGGGATGTTGACTCGCGGGAAGCGACCAAATAGCTCAAACTTCCTGCTTCTCACCCACCCATCCACCCACCCACCCAGCCGCCGTGCCTCCTGAGTGTTGGAGCAGATGATTCTGCCTGTAGAGCCGGTGTCATTTGCCTCCTCCCTCATCCATAACTGCTGGGCACACTGGAGCCACTTTCCCCGCCCCTTATGAACTCCGGCTGGTTTCCACCTTGCGCAGAGTTCACGCAGTTGCGGGTCCGCGACTGTCCTCTCCGCTTCCAGAGTCTCCTTTTCCACGCGCTGCAAACCCAGCCCAGCCCAACCTACCTCCATCCCCACTGGGTTCTTTTTAATACTCGGGACTAGAGGGAGTGGAAGAAAAGAAGCAGATATTGACGCAGTAGGCAATAAAGTTATGGGGTGTGGTCATTCTGGCCACGAAAAAGAGCAGCGCTAAGGGAAAATGAGGGAGCGCTCCCCTACTTTTTCCACTTATTGGCCCGAGAGCCGCCAATTGGCTTCCGAGTAGGCGAGTTGCTACCTAAAAAGAGAAAGTGACTTCAGTATCTCTCAGTCCATTGGCCTGACGCGTCTTTTCCTATGCGGTTAGGGTTCTGCGAAGCGCGGGATTCCTGTGTTGGAGGGAGAGGTCCCTTGAAGTGCTGCTGGCGAGTTCATCGCTGGACTTGGAACGGACTCTTCCTCTTACGTAAGTTACCTGGGCTAACCTGGAGTTTTGGGAGAATTCATTGGCAGAAAAGCCTCAGGTTGGTACAGAGAGGGAGGAAAAAACCTCTATTCCTGGATGCTATCGTTTCTGAAGCGGGTAAAGAACTGAGACAAAGTGAAACGATGTATTTCTTTTGCAGCGCTTACGTGTCAGCTTGTTCTAATTTTAGACCTAAGGTTCATTGTGTAAAAATATTTCCGAAGATCAACTTCTCTGTGTCCAAAATCGGTGTTCGGCAAACAAATCATCTCAAATGTGTTTTCTTGAGTGATTTTCTTTCCAGGATAAAATACTCAGAGTAAGTAAGGAATGTTATTTTCATTCTCAGGTACGTTCACCATTTGAGAATTGAAACCATCTAAACTCACATACTAACTACATTAACATGACATGCTTGTCCTGTTTTCATCAGAACACCTTTACTGTTTCAGGAATGTTCTGCCAGGAAATTAAAAAGTTATTAATGTTTGTATTATTCATTCCAGTGACTTCCTCAAAGATCCAACCACTCTTCAATAGAAAACATCCAAGAACAAGTTGCAACTAAAGACTTCTTGAACCTTTGCCTCAAAATCCTAGCTTTGGTATATCCACCAATCCTAAACTACTACCCAATGCTTATCCAATCCTAACTAACCCACCTCCCGCACGCACGGCACACACACACACACATTAAAGATCGAGTTTAAACCAGACTTCATAATCTGAATATTTAACCCAGTCTTCCTTTTCCCTCTCCAGGACACTACCAAAATGCTGTCAAGCTATTAGTCTGCATTACCACGTAAGCAGTAAACTTGGCTTTGTCCTATCAGCAGGTGCTTTGATGACATTTCTGAGAGCAGACATTTGATATTCTTGAAGACCCCTGTGAGACCTAATCAACTTCTTCCACAGCATTAACCAGCACCCTCAACTCAGAATCAGAGTTCTCTGCTGAGGTCCCTTCAACCTCGTCTCCAGGAGCCCTCTGCCCTCAAAGGTGAGTAAAGTAGCTGTTGCATTAGGTTGAAATCCTGTTTCTTTTCTTTGCGCTTCCCAAGTGCAGAATATGCTTTATTCCTAAGGAGGAAGAAAACTTTTTAAGTAATCCTGTTGAATTAACTACTCGGATTTAAAAAAAAAAAAAAAAAACTCGTATGGTTGGCGAAAATCTGCCTTATTCTTGGCAACAATGCAGTTTATCTCCGTTCTTATCACTTTTTGTGGTACTTGGGTAGAAGAAAACTTCACAGAGAAAACAGTCATGGGCCCTGATCAATGTGTTTCCCGGACTCGCTCTGAGGACTGGGACATTCCGAAGGTTTTGTTTTAGACTGACGGCGCTGTCTGAATTAAACGCAAAATCGGATGCTTTCCTCGAGGGCGACCTCAGGCCGGAACAGCCAGTCTCACTTTTTCCCCCAGTGGTCCAAAAAAGCGAGAACTGAGAAAAAGGGAAGTGGGAGAGGGGTACTTTAGGAGAGAAAGAAGCCTGACCGTCGGAGAAGTGAAAGAAAGTAACCAATTAGTGGGCGGTCCTTTCAAACCCTTAGTCCCACCTCCACGTGGGCGGTCCTTTCAAACATCCAGTCTCGTCTAATCCGAGTGTAGTGGGTGCACTCTCATTGGCCGGACTAGTGGCGCGGTCCTTTCAAACATCCAGTCTCGTCTAATCCGAGTGTAGTGGGTGCACTCTCATTGGCCGGACTAGTGGCGCGAAGCCTCTCTAAACGCTGACCTGCGTTGGCGCGGGATTTGAGTGCTGGTGCTGTGGGTGTGCCAGGCGCGCAGCGGTCAGCGAGCCTGCAGAATCGGTGAGCCCGCCTGGTGGGCGAGCGCCCGGGATGGTGAGTCGGCCGGTTGCTCCGCGGGGTGGGCGCGGGCGCGCTGGAGTGTCTGGGTCTGGAAGGGGGTGGGCTGGAGGCCCAGAGACCTGGGCCAGAAGCGTCGTCCTCTTGGAGGGTCTGGAGGGCACAGGTTTTACATTTCAGTGACTGTTTCTTGTCCCACCACTGTGCTGGAAGGAGGAGTGACGTGGTGGACTAGGACAAGGCTTGGATCCGCCTAGATCCCAGTCTCTGCAAAGCGCGGCTGAGCCAAAGAGAAAGTGAAAGCAAGTGAACTCGCAGGAGCGAGCCAGAGTAAAGAGACTGTAAGTGAGGGAATTGGGGCAGGGTCGGGGGTTGGGGTCAGGGAGACCAGAAGCACGGAAGGGAAGAAGGGGAAGGGGAAAAGAGAAAACGAGAATGAGAAATTCCCGGGGAACTGTCAGGTGGAGATGGGATCCAGGACGGGCTGTATCGCTTTTATCCCATTACTGTAGGAAGTAAAACGAGTCCTTCACTTGTCCCACTATAAAACAGGGTTGGGATAGGTTAGCTGTTAAGGCCCTTCACATTTTGATGTCTGGATACTGGAGCTGATATGGGGGACTGGTATTTGGGTATATTCTTAACCTCCTGACCTTTTCCACTGCTGTTGCTCATATACATGCCAGTGATCCTAAAATTCACATTTCTTTCTGCTTGCTTTGTTCTCCTGTTTAGTGTGTGTGTTAATTACTTCTGAAGCAACTTCTTTCTCAAACTTCCTTAGGTGAGTCATCAGCAGCAGTGACGCCCACCCAAATTTTCTTACTCGTTAAGCAATAAATTTCTGCCTTCAAAGATCTTACAGCAAGGACCAGTTCCTCAATAGGACCAGTGTGTCTATTTTTGTGTCTGTACCCATCGCACTTATTTGCTGTTTAAAAAGTCTCCCTTGGGCTGGGGATAAAGTTCAGTTGGTGGAGTGCTTGCCCTGCAAGCACAAGGCCCTGGGTTCAATCCCTAGCACCAAAACAAAACAAAACAAAACAAAACAAAAAAAAAGTCTCCCTTTAGTTAAACGTATTGACACTGATAAACTGATAATAGCACTGGTAGAAATATTTACTGGGCAACCTATTAAATGACATTCACTGTTCTAAAGCATACTTTTTAATCGTCGCAGCACCGGAAGTTAATTCTAACAGCTCTCATTTTAGGGCGAGGAGAATGAGACAGGAAGTAGTTAATTAATACAGCATAGGTCCTGAAACTGGGAAGTGGCAATCATATAATTGAGCCCAGATGTTCTTATAAATACTAACAGTGATATAGTACATTTTCATATGCCTCATCTTGTTTAAAATAATTGCCTCTTTTTACAAACAGGAAACTAAGGTTCGCACAGGCTAACTGAATTTTCTTAGAAACTCATTACCAGTAATTGAGAAGTCCCTGCTCCATTGTGAAGTGGTTGCAGGAATAAACAGAGTCTTTAGATAACTTCATAAGTGAAATGACATAAGTTAAATGACAGTGGGAAGAAACAAGCCAGGAGGTGAACATTCTACAGCTTTTTCAACAAATCAATGCTTTTTCTAGAATGAAAGAACCTTAAAAGACATAATTGAATGCAACTTGTGTACCTCAATGGAATTTTGATATTAACAACTTAGTGTTGTGATTATATAAGAAAAGGTCCTTAATTTTTAGAAGTAGAATGCATACCAATAGCCAAGTTATGGAGATAGTCTAGGTGTCCATCAGCAGTTGAATGGATAAAGAAAATGTGATATATAAATACAATGGCCTTTTACCCATCCATAAAGAATAATGTAATTATGACTTTTATCAGTACATGGATATAACTGGAGAACATCATGCTAAGTGAAATAAGCCAGAAGTCAAGGGTTGAAGGTTTTCTCTCATTTGCTGAAGCTAGAGAGAAAATGAGGAATTAAAAAGTTGGGAATCTCCTGAAAACAGAAGGGAGAAGAGTAGAATAGAAGAAGAGGATCAGTAAGAAGGAGGAGGGGAAGGAAGGAGAAAGTACTGGGGAGGAGTGATAATTAGGTTAAAATGTCATATCTCTAACTGTAAAATCATCTAGTGAAATAAAAACATGATGTAAATTTTCAAAAAGAAAAGAGCAATTACTAACTACATGTGAAAGGTGTATCAGAGGTTCATTATACCATTTTCTTCCTCTCTCTCCATTAAAAATATTCTTAATAAAATATCTCAAAAGTATACTCTCTAGGGTTTTGTGATCTTGAATAAAAAGTTAATCTCTCTAGGTGTTTGAATTCTTTATTGGCAAAATGGGACTAATAATACCCATTTCATAGGTGTTTGAGAATTATATGAAGTAGTTTATGAAAAACACTTAAAACAAGGCATAGTACACCATCTGCCCACTCCATTCATTCACTGAATGTATCTTGATAAATGTGTCTTTATTGAGCACTGCCATGTGCCAGACATTGTTTTAGATGTGGTGGTCCTGAAGACAGACAAGGCTGCTCCCCTCTGTGGTATTTAGCCTTCTAATGGCAGTTATCACTATTAAAGATTCCACTATTTTATTTAAATTGCTCATTCTTTTCTGGAGAGATATCAGAGGAAAGGTAAAGGGTGAAATCCTTCTTTTGACAAAAAAAAAAAATGAGGCAGTAACTCAATCTCCTATCATCCTAGGTGAACTTTTCAGATTTCTTTAAGAAATCCTAGTCCAAATTTCTTTTATCTTCAGGGTACTAACCAGTTCCTTTCCTACCCTTTTCCCTATAATTTTACCAGTTCTTGCATCTCCATCTTAAATAGAGACCAGATTTTAACATCAATGTAAGTACAACACACTTTTGAATTCTCCAACTACAGATTTCTCTTTAGGGTTTTAATATCTGCATTTGAACTCCGTTTCTGCACTTGAGCAGATCTGTCTTCTCTGAGCTGTCCTTTCCCCCAGGCAAAATCTAGATATAACCTGCTTTTCCACTATAGTTGGGATTAGCAATTAGAGATAATTTTCATCAAGTGTTTAGTGTAGTGACTGACACATTATGCTCTGTAAAACAGAGCTGTAATTGTTGGGGTGATTATACATGGTAGATAAACTATTTGCTAGGTTAATATCTCTGGGAAAGGCAAAGCCAGAGCTGAAGGGGAAAGTTTATCTCTTCGTCTGCATAATTAAAGACAGCTATGAAGACACTGCTCTAACTTGAACCTTTTTTAAATTAGTGTTTCAGCTAAACCATCTATTTCATCTCCAAGTCATCATGAGCTGTAAGAAAGGCAAGGCACAGAAGAACTTGTTTGGTGTGAAAAAAAATAAGAGAATAGACAACTATTTTTCTCCGGTATGTTTCTAAATCCCATTTGTGGAATATGCCAATATTAGATTTAGTCATTATTGGGTCTTGCATAATTAGTGTTTCTTGGGAATTGCATAATTCTTCCTGCCAAGAAAATAACCCATTGTATATTGGAAATATTACATAAATTAAAATCTTATCCACTTTGTTGGAGTGTCAGTGGGGAAGGAAGTTGTGATATAATTTTGGCCATGTCACACTAGCCCTTAATAAAAAAAAAAAAACTGTTGTAATACTTTGTAGACAACAATAAAACCAAATAAGTATATTAAACTGTGAATAAAGCAAAAACAAATTAATCTATTTCATAGCATAGAAATATCATTCCAAGTATGGCTGATCTCCTGAATCATAATAACCCACACCTGTGTAGAGCTTTACAGTTTATGAAACAAAATTTTTTTGCATGTTTATTCTTACCGTAACCATGTTAGTCAGGTAAAAGGAGTTTACCTTTAATAAGTTCCCTTTCAAAAATGTCAATGTGGCCGGGCACAGTGGCACATGCCTGTAATCCCAGCACTTGGGAGGCTGAGGCAGGAGGATTGTGAGTTCAAAGCCAGCCTCAGCAACTTAGTGAGGCCCTAAGCAACTCAGTGAGACCCTGTCTCTAAATAAAATACAAAATAGGGCTGGGGATGTGGCTCAGTGGTCGAGTGCCCCTGGGTTCAATCCCTAGTACCAAAAAAAAAAAAAAAAAAAAGTCAATGTATGACCAAAAATCCTTTGACAAGTTGGAAGTCCGTTGCAGTACTCCTGCGTGGTGCATGACCAAGATGTTTCTGACAATTTTAGGCTAAGGGGTGCTTTTTGAGGGTTTGCACGCATGGCACAAGTAAATTTACATTATCTTATGTTTTTATTTCCTTGACCCAGACTAGTATTTAACAAATTTAACCTATTACATACCAGTCATGTTGCTAGGCTATGCTACACAATGATGTTAGGCTAAGTCTTTACAACTATCCTGGCTTCGTTGTTCCCATTATCCTTACCTGGCCTTGCTAACATATAATCCCAGGCTTGTCCACACCCTCACAATAATGAGTTGGATTTTGGGAAATTGTGCCTTTTAGACATAGGAAGCCGTTCTTTTTGATTTTTCATGGATTTAAAAAAAAATTTTATTTTCCAAAGGTATTTTTATTATATCACTGTAAACCCACATACACCTTCATACACAACAATGGTTTTACAAGTTATAATTTTGAAAGAAAGGAGAAGACAAAACTTTTTCATTAGCTTTTGCATCACTGTGACCTTTTCATGGATTTTTGTGCTGTTTGATTAACCCTCTTTTTTTAATTCTTTCCCCTTCCCCCTCTCCTGGTTCTTAAGATGATACCCATTCATGACATTCATAAAAGTGAGTGTCATGAATGCAAATTTTACCCCCCAAAAATGTTTGACCTCATGAAAAATAATATTAGGCTAAGTGTTGGAGTTCTGACACTTCATTTGGTGGTGATTACGTGATGCTAGAAAGGCACTAACAAGAAAAACTTTCTGTACAGTTTCTCCATCAAAAGGGCAGAAAGGCTGTATTTGTTCTCAATTCATAGGATTTGGGGATTAACTGATGTTGTAGAGGAAATAGTTTGAGTTTTTCACATGATGATTCTGGGTGAATGAAGGTATTCATTATTAGAAATAACTATTTTTATGACTAGATAATTGGTTAACTAATGAGAATTTTGTTCAACATGTAACACCTAAAAATAAATCAAGGTAACTTATTCTTGCTGAATTTGGTGTTTTAAGAACAAAATTTTTAGTGCAATTCATCACCGTGTTTGAGAAAAATAAAAATTTTAGAGCTGAAAATAGTAAATAAGACATGAAATAACACTATAAGGAAGCTGGTAGTTTTTTAAGCATATGTCCCAAAAAATGCACCAATGTATCATCTGATGAGCTTATCTGACTGATGTTACAGGCAGCTCAGCTTATATTTTGGATCTCAAGTTAAACTCTGACTTAATTCTATTCACTGGTCTTTTGAGATTGGTTCTGAGTTTCCCATAGAAATTCTGTGACTTGCATATTTAAAAAAGAAACAAAAAAAAAAACAAGGGTTATATTTAGTCTTCAAGTATCTAACATTTTTCTTTTAACATTTATTTTTAGGTCCCAAAAAAAGAGCAGAATAATTCCAGCATTGCTCAAATGAAGATGGAATCTAGAAAAAGGCTAAGAGATGTAGCTAACACCCAGGATCAAAGTTCCCACTCACCCAGGGAAAATCCAGAAGTCCAGACCACGTCTCAAAACAAGACCATTAACATTACCTTGAATGCAAACCTTAGGAAAAACAAAAACATGAAATACATGCTCTTACACAACAAAGTGGGCAGCCAAAGCCTGCAGGCAGCACTCAGTACCCTTAATGCTATCAGAGAAGAGATGGAAGCTCGGCCAGGTGAGGAAATGCTGGTGTGTGGCACAGAAGGAATCGAAGGGTACCTCAACCTCGGAATGCCGCTCAGGTGTTTTCCTGACAGCAGCCACGTGGCAATTAAATTTTCCAAAAGTAAAAGCAAGCAGAAAAATGATAGCCAAGTATTCGGCCGGCATGACCAGGAATCTACTGACCCGGTCAAATTTTACATTCACGCAGTTGGGAAGAGCAGAAAAAGAATCGTGAAGCGTGGGGAACTTCACAAAGAAGGGAACAAATTATGCATCTATGGTTTCAAAGGAGAAACCATCAAGGATGCCCTGTGCAAAGATGGAAGGTTTCTTCCCTTCTTGGAGAGTGACAATTGGAAGCTCATTAGCAACCTGGATTCCATCCTAGAGAACTCGCAGCTGATTGATGAATTAGAGGGTAAGCTCTTTCAGGTTGAGGCTGAGAAAGTAGTGAACCCTCCGGCAACAACTGCTCAAAACTTTGAGTCAGAGGAAAGAAACACCAGTGTATTGAAAAAGTACATTGTGGAAGAGTATCCCAGTTTGAAAAGAGAAAGTGAAAAAATCAGGGAAAATTTGAAGGAAAAAATGAAAAAAAGAAAGAGTAAAACTTCTCTATTTAAATTGCATAAAACAAACTTTGGGAAACGGACAAAAAACTCAACTCCGGTGAAAGTAATCAAACTTCTTTCACGTCTCAGTGACTCTGTTGGGTATGTATACTGGAACAATAATGGAAATGAAGGTTCTGCCACCTGCTTTGTTTTTAAAGGATTGTTCATTTTCACTTGTCGACATGTAATAAACAGTATCGTGGGAGAAGGAATAGAGCCAAGTAAGTGGGCAGACATCATCAGTCAATGTGTTAGGGTGACGTTTGATTATGAAGAGTCCCTAGCCGAAGCCGAAGGAAACAAATGCTTTCTCATTGAACCTTGGTTTGAGATATCTGATGCAACTCTTGACTATGCTGTCCTGAAACTGAAGGAAAATGGACATAAAGTACCCATGGAACTATATAATGGAATTCCACCTGTACCATCTTGTGGCTTGATATATATTATTGGCCATCCCAATGGAGAAAAGAAGCATACCGATGCTTGTGTTGTGATCCCTCAGGGTGAACGAGAAAAGAAATGTCAGGAAAAGTTTGAGATGAGAGAAACAACAGATTTCGGTTCCACATTTATCCATATGTACACTCAAAACAGCTTCCGGGAATTGCTTCGAAACCCTGATGTGATTACCTATGACACCACCTTCTTTTTTGGGTCTTCTGGCTCCCCAGTATTTGATTCCAAAGGCTCCTTGGTGGCCATGCATATGGCTGGTACTACTTGTTCGCTACCAAATGAAACTGCTCATATCATTGAATTTGGCTCTTCTATGGCCTCTATCCTCTCTGATATTAAGAAAAATTATGAAACATGGTATAATGAGGTATTTCTAAATCAACAGGATGTAGAAATGCAAAGTCAAGAGTACTGAGGATATTAATTCTGCCTATCCAAGAACATGGGAGATCATTAATATTGTCAAAATGGCCATACTTCCAAAAATGCTATACAAATTCAATGCAATTCCAATTAAAATCCCAATG
Source organism: Glaucomys volans (assembly GCA_020662805.1). NCBI lineage: Eukaryota > Metazoa > Chordata > Mammalia > Rodentia > Sciuridae > Glaucomys > Glaucomys volans. The sequence continues at coordinate 59,629 of JAJEJO010052401.1, forward strand.
ATGGACCT
>JAJEJO010052401.1:60036-77727 GCA_020662805.1 Glaucomys volans
CCTGCTATCCCACTCCTTGGCTTATACCCAAAGGACTTAAAATCAGATTGCCTCAGTGATGCAGCCACATCAATGTTCATAGCTGCTCAATTCACAATAGCTAGATTATGGAATCAACCTAGATGCCCTTCAGTAGATGAATGGATAAAGAAACTGTGGTTTTTTTTTTTTTTTTTTTATTACTCAGCCATAAAGAAGAATAAAATTATGGTATTTGTAGGTAAATGGATGATGTTGGAAACTCTTATGCTAAGTGAGATCAGCCAATTCCAAAAATCCAAAAGCCGAATGGTCTCTCTGATATATGAATGATGATGCATAATGTGGGGGAGAAAGATGGCAAGAATGGAGGCAAAATAAACACGAGAGAGGGAAGGCGGGGGGGGGGGGGGGCGGGTAGGAATTATAGACGCAGGATTTACCGGGTACCATTGCCCTGTGTACATGCATGAATGCACAGATGGTGTGACTCTACTTTGTGTACAACCAGTGAAAGAATAGCTGTACTCCATTTGTGTTCAATGAATCAATAAGTAAATAAAAGAATAAAAAAAAAAAAAAGTACTGAGGACTGGTGAGAATTCAGTCCACTTGCCAACTCTTTTTTGATTCTCCCCATTTATCTATTCCATCACTTATGAACATCAGTATGGACTTATGGATACCCTTAACTCCATCTGGAGCCATAACCACATGGGTCATTTCCCCTTCCTCCCTTTGCTCATCTGAGGGACTGAGGGTTCTGATTGCCCCTCAGTCATTTACTTAACTGTTTAATTCTGGTACACAACTGGCACAGTGGTGCACACCTGTAATCCTGGGGACTTGAGACGCTGAGGCAGGGGGATGGCAAATTTGAGGGCAACCTATGCAACTTAGCAGGACCTTCAACAGCTTAGTGAGACCCTGTCTCAAAATAAAAAATGAAAAGGGCTGGGGATGTGGCTCAGTGGTAAAGCACAGGAGCAAAATGCATCTAGATGAGAAAAAACTTCATCAACTAATGGCTCTTCAGCAATTATTTCATACATTTATAATGCAATTATAATACCTTTAGACTCTCTTGCCACAGGCTACATTCATTCTTCCCTTTGATCTTTTGACCTTCTAAATGAATTTTTAAATTTTTATATACCAATGATTCCCTCTGTGCTGTCAAATTCTATAGGTTATAGAAGTGCATGATGTCAAGTATCCACCCTTGCAATATCGTACAAAGTAGTTCATCTCCCTCAAATTTCCCTGTGCTTCACTTGTCCTTTCACTCTCTCCTGACCCCTGGCAGTCACGGATCTTTTTATTGCCTTTATAGTTTTACCTTTTGCAAAATGACATATAAGTGTAGACATATAGCATGTACCAGTTTCAGTTTGACTTATTTCATTTAAAAGGTTTATGTATTTTATGGCTTGATTAACTCATTTCTTCTAATCACTGTATAATGGACCACTGAATAGATTTACAATCATTTATTTGCTCACGTTCCAAAATATATCTTAGTTACTCCTAGTTTGGTGTGATTATGAATAAAGCTTCTCCAAACATTTGTGTACCAGTTTTTGTATGAATGTAAGTTTTCAACTCAATTGGGTAAATACGAAGGACTGCAATTGATGGGTTGTAGAGTAAGAGAATGTTTAGCTTTGTAAGAATCTGCCAAACTGTCTACCAAAGTAACTATCATTTTGCATTTCCACCAACGGTAAATGAGAGATCCTGTTTCCCCATCCTCACCAGAATTTGATATGGTCAGTTTTTTCTTTTTTTAAAAAATTTTTTATTCTCTTTAGTTATACATGCCAGTAGAATGTATTTTGACATATTACTCATACGTGGTGGTCGGTTTTTCTTGCTTGATTTTTTTTTTTTTTTTATTTTAAGCATATTAACACTGCATGGGATTCTTCAGGGGAATACAAGATTTGTTAATGAAGTTGGGAATGTTTTGGATGACCCAGGATATGGATAAAGAGTTATAGTATCAGCCCAAATTCCATCAGGAAAACAGAACTGCTATAAATAGTTTAAGAATAAGGTATTTAATTAAGAATTAGGGTATTGCCAAGTGCCGCCATGCACACTTGTAACCCCAGAGATTTGGGTGACTGAGTTAGGAGGGTTGACATCCTCAGCAACTAAGTGAGACCCTGTCTCAAAAAATAAAAAGAGGTGGGGATTAGCTCAATGATAAATTGTTCCTGGGTTCAGTCCCTAGAACCACCCCTGCCCCTGCAAACGAAAAAAAGGCAGAAAAAAAAAAAAGAAAAGAAAAAGGATTTGGGTTTCAATGAGTAGTTGAGGCAGAGTAGAGAAGCTCTGCAATATGTCAGCCTAAGGCACCAGAAGGAGGAGAAAAGTTGTAGATCGACGTGGGTATGTCTGAGGAGATGCCAGGTCTGGTCACCAGGATGACACTCAGGAATTTATGGAGAAATGGCAAAGTGGCTGCCCCAGACCCAATACTGGTGAGTCTGTGGAGATGCTGCGGATGCTCTCTGACTGCCCTGTTCTCCCGAGAAGTATTGACTCGACCTTGATTTCCACCTCCCAAGTTTCTTACACATTTTTTTCTCATTGGCAAATGCTAACCCAGAAACATAGAGGGATTCTGGGGTAAGGGTCGGAGGAATAGATCTCCGTTTTATGAGGCAGTAGTGGCACTGCCTAACAGATAACTACCCCTACACACACACACAATCCATGCACACATAATCATAATTGATCATCTCATCTCTAGTCCCTTCACATCCTCACGCTCCACTGGGCCATTATTGTCATTGTTCCAGCATCCCTCTTACCTCTCTGGATTACTCCATGATTATTACTTCTAACCCTCTGTTCCTTACGAGCATATATCTACAAAGTCAAACCACTGAACACAGCACTCTCAGACCCAGCTTGTTAAACTCAAGTTGTACTGACTGACCCCAAACCCCAGCGCAGTTCTACCTCTTTCCTGATCACAGCCCTATCTACCATCCAGACTGAAATTTTTTTCAGACTGGAGTCCCTGGAGACATTATAAAAATCATTTTCCTTATCTTCCAAGGATACATGGTCTACAAGTCCTGTGGAATCTGTGGTTTTCCTCAAATGAGACCCATCTTTCCAATTCCTCACTTCTTTCCGTCTCTCCATCAGTAACATTAGCATGGTAGCCAATATTGATGTAAGGCTTAACATTAAGGGCTTTGCTAAAAGTTTAAATGAAATATCATGATTGACCTCTGACATAGTCTGAGGAGGTGAATGTGGTAGTCACCTCAATGCTACAGATGTAAGAGCATCCCCAGCCAGAGAGCAGGTGTGGGACCACAGGTGTCTGGCTTCAAAGTTTGGAGCCACAGAGCCCACTCAAGTGTCATCTAGCACCTGAAAATCTGTCCTAGCTAAGCTGAATTCTTTCTTCTGGTTTCCCTGGGGACAAAGTGTCAGAAGATGCAAATACCTAAAAACTCCTGAGAAGAAGCTGGGGTGGCAGGCCAAAGGGTGAGGAGAAAGAAGCTCACCAGTTCTGAAGGGGAGGGATCCCATTTCAGGAGAGTGCCTCATTTGATCTACCTATCTCCCCCTCCTTTCTTTGCTGGAGCCAACTCACCCAGGCCATTGGGCCACTTGTTTTCTGGGCCTAGGTCTCTCTGAAGGTCCTGCCTTTTCTCAACTAAACCTCTGGCCTCCTGTCTCAGGACTTGGGACTGGAGTGCTTGCTGCAAGGACAGACACAAGAACCATGAATGGAGAAGAGGACAGCATGGTGTGAGCATCTGGGAGTCCCTGGACTTGAAGTGTCATGAAGACCGAGTAGGGAAGGGGACTGTTCTACTCAGGAGGCTAGAGGGTGAAGTGGGGAGTGCAGTTGGAGAAGCCAACAGCAAGTCTCAGGGGCACATGACACCCAGCTTCCTTGAAGAGAAAGGAAGGACATGTGATCGGGAAGCAATCACATAATCATAATGGTGGATCAGGGAGAGAGTCTGTCCTGAGTGCCAGCCAGAGCTAACTGGCCAGAGAAATCGAGAGAAAGGAGAGGGAGTGGATGAGATGCTATGACCAAGTGGATAGCAGGAGATAGGACTCCCCAGCAGCTGGGTTGATGCCTTCAGTCCACCAAACTAACATATGTTCTGGGCATGTTACCATTGGCAGTAGAGAAGTCCTTTCCCACAATTCCCTGTATTCTCCAGACATCTCTATAGGATTGCACCTTTCCCCTACTCTGAGTGTCATTCCCTAAGGGTTTGTTCCTGGACCAAAATTCAGTTACAGTGTGATCATTGGAATAACTTATGAAATATGAAACAGGGAAAAAATGAATACCATTTTCAACCCAAATATCCTCATAATTTTCAGATTCCATGTTTGCAAATTTGCCTACACCCTAAAATTAATTTGTAACCCCTGAAAATCAAACACTGTGGTGCCCTCCCTCACTTGCAAGAAGGCACACAGCTGAGGTAGAACAGGCCAAGCTCAAACTTCTTTTGGCTCTCATACTATACACAACTGTCCTTGACACTGTATATTTTGTACTATGTCCTTTGAACTTTTTTATTGGGGAGGGGTGATCTTGCTGTTTAAATGGCCCCCATGCATAACGCTGAAATTCTGCCTAGGGTTCTAAGCAAAAGAAAGTTGTGATATGCCTTATAGAAAAAATATATGTGTGGGTAAGTGGGGTTCAGACATGAGTTATGGCACTGTTGGCAGTGAGTTCAACTTTAATGAATAATACTAGAAATTAAATAAGTTGTCTTTTAACAAAAACACACATAAAAATGGTACATATTGTCTGATCGATAAAAATGATGTGACCAGAGACTAACAAATTTAACCTTGTGTTACCCCAAAAAACTATGGCTCAAATATTCTCTTTGAATTCAGTGTTGGCAGCAACTTTATAGACCATGACCAATACAAATAATGAGAGTGGACTACATATCATTTCAAATATAGTTGCAAGTGTCTGATCATCACAGGGACTTAAGTTTATATAGCTTTACTGCTTTTTGAATAATTCCTGACATATTAACACCTGCTAGATAGGCAGAGAAGATGTCGTTATGAGAGTTTTCTATGTGAGAAGGCAGAGTAACTGAGTTGTTGCCCAAATTGCTGGTACCGAGGAAAAGACCAGGACTTAAGTCATGAATAGTTCACTGCTCTTCCTGCTAATTGAGCTGGTTCATCAAATCAACACACTGCTGTGTCCATTACTGCGTCCAAATTACATCCACCCCTGTCTAAGAAGCATTGTAATATTTCTAATATAATTAATACCTTTTTCTGATTTTCCTTTTCCTATCTCTGAAGACCAGGTTAGTTGGAAAATCCAATTTAAGCCTGCACCTACTACAACCCACTTCTCTCCAATCCCCAGTTATTAAAGCAGTGTCCCTTGGTGACCATTGCATGCTACTCCAGAGCTCTTCTTGGAAGTGGGAGAATAGGCTGAAGGGATGGTATTGCATTGAATTGTGGGCCCCCCAAAATGTTCAAGTCCTGAGTCTGGGTTTGTATGTATGTGACCTTATTTGGATAAAGACTTTGCAGATATGTTAAATTAAGAGTCTTGAGAGGAGAACATCTTGAATTAACCAGGTGGCTCTAAATTCAATAAATGTCCTTGTAAGTGGAGGAAAAGTACAAAAGAGAGAAACCACCATACAAATATGGAGGCAGAGATTAGAATGCTAAACCTACAGACACCCCTCAACTTACAGTGGGGTTACATCCTAAGAAGCCCACAGCACACTGAAAATACTATTAAGTCAAAACCACATTTCATACACCTGTACTACCAAACATCCCAGTTTAACTGACCTACCTTAAACGTGCTCAGAACACTTACATTAGCCGGTGGTTGGCCACAATCATCTAACACTGTCTAGATTGTAAATAAGTGTTGAATATCTTGTGTAATTTCTTGACTTCAGTTCTTTGTAGAGTGCAGTATTTTCTCTTTACATTCATGATTGTGCAACTGACTGGGAGCAGTAGCTCCTGGCCACTTCCCAGCATTGAGAGAAAGTATTATATTCCATGTTGCTACCCAGGGGAAAAATAAAAATTCAAAATCTGAAGCATAATTTCTCCTGAATGCATATTGCTTTCAGACCATCGTGAAGTCAAAACCACATAAGGCAAATTATTAAGTTAAGGACCCTTTGTACAAGCCAAGGGATGCCAAGGATCACCAGAGGAAGTCAAGCCATCATTAAGTTAGGGACCCTCTGTATAAGCGAAGGGATGCTGAGGATCACCAGAGGCAAGAAGAGATGAATGGAGCAGAACTCCTCAAAGTTTCCTTAAGGAACCAACCCTGCTGACAGCTCAATTTCAGACTTCTGGATTCCAGACTGTGTATAACGGCATAGATTTCTGTTGAAGCCACCAAGTTTGTGGTAATTTGTTACAAGCTTGGTGACTTTTTAAAAAAGTATAAATCTATTCTCTCATAGTCCCGAGAGTACAGAGATCTAAAATCTGAAGTCAGGGTGTCAGGAGAGATGTGCAACCTTCAGAAGTTCCAGGGTGAATCTGATCCTGGTTTCTGGCATCTGCCTGCATTTCTTGGCTTGTGGTCACATCATTCCGGTCTCTGTTCCCACATCCACATTTGACCTCCTTCTCTTCTGACTGTATCAAATCTCTCTCTGCCTGTTTCATTTGGACATTTGGGGCCCCCAGATTACATAATCACCTATTCGTAGAATTCTTAAGCATGTCAGCAGAGTTTTGCCAGGTAAGGCAACATTTGTAGGTTCTGAAATTTGGGAAATAGACATATATCGGGGGCCACTGCTTATCTTAAAATATGTGCCATGTTGAGGATGACTTGAGAAATTACCTCCAAAAGTCAAAGACATACATCTGTTTTCAGTCTCTGTAGCTTACACTTGTTCTTCTCATTCCTTTTTTTTCTAAATTCAATCTTTTACAAATGGGAATGAAATTATACAATCTAATGGGAAAAGTAAGACACAGGGCATTTGACTTTGGTTCTCACCTCATTCATTCATCCATAATAGATGACGTCAGATAATTTGTTTTTCTGTGCATCAGTTTCTTTTTCAACCATCAGAGGCATATTTGCACTCTTGGAATGACAAGCGCTGGGTAAATTAAAGTTGTTTGCTATTATCCACAGCATTGCTATGGTCTGAGCCTTGGTCCTACCCTCACCCCCACCAAACTCAGATGTTGAAGAGAGAGGCAGGACTTTTAGAAGAAAATGTTTTCAGGATTAGTGCCATTATAGAAGAGGCCCAGGGAACTTATCTGACCCATTCATCAAATGAATATACATCTAGAAATTCTCATCTATGAAGAAAGGCCCTCACCAGATATTAAATCTTCTGGTGCCTGACTTTGGACTTCCCAGTCTCTAGAACAGTGATAAATATTTGTTGTATATAAGTAACCCACTCTATGATATTTTTATAGCAGGTTATAAATAAACATAATATTATGCATAGCTGGCTAGCAAACTAATTTCTCAAAGGAAGGAGAAAGAGGAGGAGGAGATTCCTATGAGACAGGTTCAGGAATATAAGAAGATTCCCTGGGATCTGGTAGCAAGGTCTGTCACTTAAATGATGGGGGCTCCCTGAGTTTGGAGAGGTAAGATTCAAATAAGTCACTCAGATGTGTCCTTGATTATTGCTCATGTTACTTAGTCTCCTCTGGGCAGGAAATGTCATGACATTGGGCAGCATGTCCCAGAGCCCAGCAGCAAAGCAACATGGCGATGGCTACTGAGTGAAGGAATTCCTGAAGCAGAAATAAATGGTGCCAGCAGAAAAGACCTTATATTTGATTTGTATAGCTCTGATATGTTTGGGTGAACTAAAACATTTTAGAAATCCATTTAGTTGAACTCTGTCAAAATAGTCATTCAAAACTAAAAATTAATGCATGTCACCTATTTCCTCTCCCTTTGCACATCTTGAACACTCCTTTCTTCTCTACCTCAACTTCATCTGCTTTAGGGAAAAGATAATCAGATGTAGGACTAAGATCTCCCTGTCCCCAAGGAGGACAGAAGGCCATGCATACCTGTGCCCCTATGCTGGGGAGGTTCGGGGATGGAAGGACTCAACCTTATGGCTCTGTGAGATTGAGGAACTCAGATTGCCATCCTATCTTCTCCTATGTGAGGACAAGATATAGGGTACAGGAGTGGCCAAGCCACCTAGGACTGAAGGATAGAGCTAAGGTGAGCTAGTGTGCATGGAAGGGATCTCTTGTGCCAAGCCTGAAGCTAAGGGAGTGAAAGAGGTCAACAATCTGATTTCCTCCCTGTCTCCACTGCCCTCTCTTCCCCAACCTAGCTACCCTTGCCCTGCCTCCTGGACAGGAGTAATCATTGCTGCCTCTGGTTTTCATCACGGTCCTAAAGCAGGCAAAACAATAAAAATCAATTAATGTTGGTTAGGTGAGATCTGCAGTGGAAAAGGAAAGCACAGGTCACCCTGTAGATGGGGCCTTTTGTCTGGGTTCAAGGTGCTGCTGGGGAGTGATGTGTGCCAGCATCTCCCCATCTCAGAAGGGATCCTCCTGATCAGCATCTGTTTCATGTGGGACATGTGGATTGTCCCCCAAACACATTTCCCCGTCCTGTTTGGGTAGACTAGCAAGAAAAGCACAGAATCTGGAAGAATGGGAAAAAACAGCTGCGATTAAAGACAGAGAGGCTACCTGAGTATTCAGAGAGGCCTTCACATTATAACATCGCCACCTGCCTGAAGCAGCCACCAAGTACAGTCCTAAACAGGCAGCCTATGGTCAAACCAGTTGAAACTGACCACTGGACCCAAGGAGCCTCTTCTATTTAGCACCTTCTCCTTGGGATGATACAACTGAGACTGTTGGTTAACAAAGGGAGGATCCAATGGTCTTGGCAGTTAAATGCAAATGGTGTATTCAAGAGTTCAGCAGTACCCTGCTGCCTGGGCACACTCCTGAAATTCCAGAGGCTCAGGAGGCCGAGGCAGGAGGACAGCAAGTTCAAAGTCAACCTCAACAACTTAGCTAGGCCCTAAGCAACTTAGTGAGACCCCATCTCAAAATAAGAAATAATCTTAAAAGCCACTGGGGTGGAGGGGATGTGGCTCAGTGGTTAAGCGTCCCGGGGGTTCAATCCCTGATACAAATAATAATAATAATAATAATAATAATAATAATAATAATATAATAATAATAATAATAATAATTGCTGCCAGGATGCAAGGTGGTATTGGAGCAAAGGGGATGAAGTTGACTGACATGTTTCTTTGGACTCTGAAGACAGCATATTCCTCATCTGGGCATACTCTCCCACCTATTTACAGGTGAACACAATCAGGTGTCCACTTTGCGTGGGGCCTAAATTAGGAAAGGGTTCTGCAGAAGACACAAGCTAGGTGAAAAGAGCACAGCTATCTGGACCATGCAGCCTGACTGACCCTTGGGCACGAGGATTCCACATGAAGAAGATGCTCTGTGGGTCTTACAGTAAACACAAGCGGGAAAGTCACAGCCCAGACTCCTGGGATTTCAAATCAAGGTCACGACTTTTGCAGTGGAGAATTCTAGACCTTCTGAATGTCACCTCCCCTGTAGTACTTGGTCCTGGTCCCTGGGTCACCTAACCATGAGATAGCAAGTGACTAAGCTTGCAGAGCTCTCCTTAGTGTGGTCAGTTTTACAAGATCTACCAAGTCATAATGTTAGGTGTGGCCAGAACACAATTTCTTGGAAGATGGAAGTAGAGCATGAGCAGCACAAGAGGTCAGACGTGATTTGCCTGAGGGATGAGGGAAGCAGACCCCATCCAAAGACACCCATCCGTTGCTCTTTTCACCATATAACTGGTGAAAATGTTAGCTTACCTAGAAAAGAGGAATTAAGGTTGCAAATGGAATTAATAATGATAATCAGCTGACTTTAAGATAGGAAAGTTATCTTGACTATCTGGGTGGGCACAGTATAATCACAAAGATCCTTAAAAGTGAGCCAAGCAAGAATGAAAGAGTCAGAAAGAGATGTGGATTGTATAACATGTGATTTCAGGCATGCAGCACCACGGCCAGCTTGACCAGCTGATTTTTTACAAAGATATAGAAGCAATTCAAAGGAGCATTTTAAATAAATGGTGCTAAAGCAATACATTCATAAATTTAAAAAAAAGAAAAAATGAAAAGAAAGAGAAAGACAATCTAAATCTCACTCCTTACATAAAAACTAACTCAAAATTGATACTAGATTTAACTGTAAATTGCAAAACTATAAAACAGAAGAAAACATACAAGAAAAATATTCAGATTCCAGTGCCAACAATAGAGTTCCTAGAATTCACATGGAAAAGAAAAGTCAGAAAAGGAAATTTGGTTAAGTTGGATTTCATCAAAATACAGACTTCTGCTTTGTAGAAGAATGAATAAAAAAAGAGAAAAGATAAAGTACACCTTGAGGGTAAATGTTTTCACACCACATATTCATATTCATCAAGGGTCATTAACTAGATATGATTGATTGATTGATTGATTGATTGATTTTAGTATCAGGAATTGAACCAGGGGTGCTTAAACATGGAGTCACATCCCCAGCTCTTTTAAAATATTTTATCTAGAGACACGGTCTCACTGAGTTGCTCAGTACCTTGCTAAATTGCTGAGGCTGGCTTGGAACTTGCAATCCTCCTGCCTCAGCCTCCCAAGCTGCTGGGATTACAGGGATGTGCAATTGTAATTCTGGGCATCAATCACAGAAAAAATGGGAACTTTATGTCCACACAAAAACCTGCATGGGAATGTTTATGGCAGCTTAATTCATAGTAGCCCAAACAACTGATATGTCCTTCAATGAGTGAACAGTAAGACAATGAGTGGCACATGGATACGGTGGACTACGACTCAGCAGTAAGAACAACAAACTATACACACACCACCTGACTGACTCTTAAGAGAACCATGCTCAGTGGAAAACCTAATCCTAAAAGACTAATGCTCATGATTCCATTTGCATAGCCTTTTAAAAATGACAAAATCACAAATATGGAGAACATATTAGTGGTAGCAGGGGTCAAGGACAGAATGGGGAGGAAAGAGTGGGTGTGGCTATCAAAGTGCAACCTGAGGGTCCTTGTAGTGATGAAAATGTACATTGTATACAAAATATATATTGTACAATGCAGGAAACAATGGTATTGTGTCAATAAAGGAGCAACAATGCAAGTATTCTGTTTCTTGAATCTGTCAATATCAGTAGTAATAGTTTTATAAGATGTTACCATTGGGTAACAAGGGGAAAGAGTAAATGAGATGTTTTATTTCTTACAATTGCAGATAAATCTACTATTATTTTTAAACAAAAATATAATCTAAGTAAGTGATAGCGATCCAACTTGTTTGCTAAATGAATATTTGTCTAAATCTGTATAGCTTCAAGGGTTTACTTACATAAAGGGTGTACATACTTCCAAATAATTCATTTAAAATGCTTTATTTATTTGGCTAGAAATTCCTGTTTTTAATACATAATTTCTTTTTAAATACATGTAATTTTAAAAAGCAATGAAATTTCTGCCTGACTCTTTCTCTGGGTCATACCTTTTGGAAACCAGACGTTTTGTTGTGAAGATGACAATCTGCAACATGAATAGGCCACATGGCTGGATGGGAGCTGATAGTCCTAGTTGAGTTACCTGCTAGAGTGTGAATGAGCCAACCTACAGAAGATTCCAGTCATCCTTTCAGTTGATTTGAGCTAATGCTGTATGCAAGCAGACACTTGCTGTCCTCAGATGCTCTCCTCAAATTGCAGATTCATATGCAAAATAAGTGCTTGCTGCTGCTTTTGGCCACCAGTTTCTGAGTCTATTATATAGTAATGGGTAACTAGAATAGGGGACTTTTGTTCACAGAAAAAGAAAAGAATTCCTTTTTCATTTTAACTTGGCATTAAGATAGCATTTTTTTGAAGTCTCATCAAACTATATCTTTGAATAGTTCGAAATTGGCTCCATTCCAATAAGTCTCAATTAGCGAGGTTTTATTATAGCTACCATATGTCCAGATTACAAATTAGGCTTTTCATTTGATTAACAATTCTTATAATGCTTATGGGTATAGAAGGCAATTTGGAAGACATTGTTTTGATATAAAAATAGAATTTCTTCCGGGCAGGGTGTCACACACCTGTAGTCCAAGTGGCTCAGGAGTCTGAGGCAGGAGGATCACAAGTTCAAAGCTAGCCTCAACAACCTAGCAAGGCTCTAAGCAACTTAGTGAGACCCTGTCTCAAAAATAAAAAAACATAACAAGGGCTGGGGATGTGGCTCCATGATTAAGCACCCCTGGGTTCAATCCCAAGTACCAAAAAAAAAAAAAAAAAAAAAAAAAAAAGATTTAAAAAATTTTAAGGCTTTATGGCACAGAATATTTGAAATTAGGATTGTCTTGGAAAATCCAAGAAGAGTATACACAGTATATAATCATGTTGACATAAGATATTTCCAAATGAGTTGTTACAAACTATAAATGCATATATTCTACAACAATTGATTACTAAAGTGAAGTCATCTATATATTTATTTCCTCTTGCAAATTGCAAATTGGTCAGGCTACGCACAAATACTCTCATGTGTTATCAGGCATTTTAGTTCAGCTATATAGTACACTGCCGTGTTTAGCGTGGCGGATACAAGACCAGGTAGGAGAATCAGTCTGCACCTAGATAGGTAGGAGACAGTTTCTTTCTGCTTCTCATTCTCTTTCAAGCAGCCAGTTCAACATTTGTTACTAGCCCTGTTACCTAAGTCAGGTTTGTTTTACCTGGGAATTCCTGGTTTTGCTAGTCAGATACTATTTTCTTCCTGTCTTCTAAAACATAAAAAGATCACATGACATCATGAAGAAAGAAAGGTTTCAAAAAATTATCTTACTCCGTAACATAATTTATTTTTATTTTTCCATATCCTGTTGGACTCTAACAGAATGAATTCATGTTTCTATGGTTGCAACCTCAGCGAAACAAAATTTATGTTCTCAGACAAGATCAGTGGGTAATCATGACTTCAATCCATGATCTTGAACCCATGAATTTAAAATAACCAAATCTAGCTTGTGTTTGTCCTATTGCCTCATGATTTGGGTCAGAAATACTGCAGGATAAAGTCAATTTAACATGTGTCTTCTCGACTCTAGCAATGTCGATATGAGCCCGGAAAATCATATTTGCTCTTCCCGTGGATGGTATATTTCCATAAGTCACCAAATTTTTGCATCCCTTTGAACTGGGTCTCAGGGGAGGTTGGAGTTCAGCAGCGACACACGTGTGACTTGACCTGCACGCGCAGCTGGAAACCAGCAGGGGGCGTGGGAGCTCCAGGACACCCGTCCGAGTAGCCAGGGGGCGTGGCTTCTGCATCCTTGACGGACAGCTAGGGATGCTCGCGAAAATGAGGTAATACTCGCCAGAGCTAGTAGGGCGTGGGGGTGTGCGTGCGTTTCTGTGCAAGCATGAGTGTGTGAGTGCGTGCGCAAGCTGGAGACTGCGTGCTCAGATCTCGCGCTGCGGAAATTGATCATGCTGCGTTAAAAAAGAAAGAAAAAGAAAAGAAGGAAGATTCTAATTTTTTGGAACAAGGCTGCAAAGTTGCTGCCGGGAGACGGTGGCGGTGCCGGGGCCGTGTCATGGCGGGTCGCTTCTCGACATCAAGGAACTGGGGAAACCCCTGCAGGCGCGAGTTTGCCTCAGTGCCCTGCTTGGGAGGGGCGATTCATTCTGGAAGCGACTGAGCAGAGCCACAGGGAGGGGGAGCTCTCCCCGCGTCGGTGACTGCATTTCGTGCGGCGAAAGGGTGGGGAGGGAGGGGAGGAGAACAGAGCGTGCCACAGCGAGCGCGGTCGTGAGGCTAGATCCCACCCCGGCGCCTGCAGAGCCAGAGGCGCAACTGGTGCGAGGACTCCGTCCTCGCGTCGCGGTCAGCCCCCGCTCGCGGCCGCCGGGGCTCGGGCCGCGCGCCCGTGGGGTGGCTTTGCAAGGCGGGGGCTTGTTTGCAGAGAGCCGGGCATTTGCATGAAGCGATTCAACCTCACAGAGCAGCGGCAGCAGCGGCGGACCCCGGCGGCGGCGGCGGCGGCGGCGCGCGGTCCGAGCCAGGCGGCCCCGGTCTCCCCGCCCCGGTGGATGCGCGGCTGGGGAAGATCCCATGGGCCGGAGCTGAGACTGCCTGGGGCGTTGGGGCGCGGGGCTGGGGGCGCGGTCGAGGCCCGGAGGCGGCGGCGCAGGAGGAAGCGGAGGAGGTCGGGCGCGCCGGGCCCGGGAGGCAGGCAGCGCAGCGCCGCCGCCGCCGCCGCCGCCGCCGCAGCCCCGGGCTCGCCATGCTCCTGGCCTCGGCAGTGGTGGTCTGGGAATGGCTGAACGAGCACGGTCGCTGGCGTCCCTACAGCCCGGCGGTGAGCCACCACATCGAGGCGGTGGTCCGTGCCGGTCCCCGCGCCGGGGGCAGCGTGGTGCTGGGCCAGGTGGACAGCCGTCTAGCGCCCTACATCATCGATCTGCAGTCCATGAACCAGTTCCGCCAAGACACGGGTGAGCCGCCCACCTCCCTTGTCTGACCCGGGAACTCCCGCCTCGTGCGCCCATCTTAGCCCACACAGTGGCACCTTCGTGCAGTAGTGTCACTGAGAGGTGTTGGTGCTTTATTTCCCTTGGTCCTCTTAGGATCTCACCATCATCATCAAATACACATCAATGCAAGTAATTATTAGTAGTGCTTACGCAAACCTCGCTTCAGCCCAGCCAGTAAGAGCCCAACCTCCTTCACGCCCCCTTTTCAGCCCTTAGTCTCCCTAAGTCCGTCCGTGTAGAAATTCTGGGGCCTCCCCAGCCCATAAGCTATCCTAGCCACTTGTACCACTCAGCTGAGCCCCCTTTGCCCCTGGCACTCGGGCCTGCCACACATCCCCTCCCCCCAACTTCACTGCCTCTGCTCCTTCTGTGTGGGATGGATGACTTCCTTTGACTGGGTTCTGGGTGTGGGCTCTGGGGGAGGAAGAAGGGATCCCCCGGAGGTTGCAGCTGCTGTCTAATATGGGAAGCTTGTGGGCCCTCCCTGGGAGGAGAGAAAGGAGTGCGGGGATTCCAGGGGATGGAACCCCTGGATGCCGGTGGCATTCCGGAATACCGCTGCTGGTGCACTCCAAGCACCGGAGCAACAGGCCAGAGCAGATGGAGTGGAGGGGGAGGGATGGGGCTCCGGAATGCCTGGCAGGGAAGCCTCTCCCTTTGTCCCTGAAGGAGGCCCATTCCTAAGAAGAAAGTGTCCCTAGGCTTCTTACTGAAACCGTACTAGAAGTACCCTATGATGGACACCCTGACCTCCCCGAGTGCTAAACTCCTATCTTTCCATGAGAATCAAGTTGCCATTAAGGCCACCACAACCCTACTTCCCCACTGACCAGCCTTTCCTGCTCAGAGCCAGGAAGGGTTCCTGGGAAATGGAGGTTAGGATGAGGGTGAGGGTCACTGGAGAGAGGAAGAGGGCATAGCTCAGCCTCTTCGCTTAGTCTAGTGCATTCAGGCCTAACTGATGACCTGGGAGAAGTGTCTGTGTGTCTCCACAGTAATCTCTTCAGTGTCAGGGGTGGGGGAGGGGGTGTTTCTGGAATTCTGGCTGGGTTTTCCCAAGAGTGTAACCAAGGAGCCTGGAGAAACAGGTGTGGTGGGGAGGGAGTACAGAAAATGAGGAGGAGGGCCCTGCGGCTCAGAGAACAGCTGCTTGAGCAGGACATCTCTGCTTCCTTGGAAAGCCCCCACATCCTGTGTGCTAATTAGGATTGTCATGGGAAAGGGGTATCTTTCCTCCCTCATGTCCCCATCTTTCGTCATAACTCCCAACAACCTCTTTGCCAAAGACTCTGCGAACACTGGCCGATTGAGGAAAGTTTTCTGGGGAAAGGATTCCAGAAGTGTTAGCATCTGGCTAGCCTAAACCTGGTTGGGGAAGGGAGGGAGGTGGAGCTGGGAGAGACTGGGAGGAGGGGAGAAGAGGGAGGAATGTGGGGAGATTGAGAAAGAGGATTAAATATGGCTGAGAGGGAGGAAGAGAAAGGGTAATTGCACAACCCGGGAGGAGGCTGTGGAGGTGAGGGTGAAGGCCTCAGACTGAGGAGAGGGGAGGGATTATAGCTGTCAAGTGGGGAGCTGAGCTCTTGAGGTGGGAACCTGAGACCATCTGATGGGATTCCAGACCTGCTCAAAAGTAAATAAAAGCAGGGATTAGCTTTTCTATTCCAGTCTAAATCTCTGAAGCATATGGATAACCACCCTGGTGATACACAGGTACCAGCTCCTTCCCCACTTTTGGGAAGGGCAGAGGCTTAATCTGTGTTTTAGGAGGAGTCATAACCTAAAGGATGCTTTTGACACAAATGAAGTTGTAGGGAAACCTGGGCTGATAAAAAGCTACTTCTCAGGGACTGATCACTATTCCCCGAGGACAGGTTGACTTCTGCCTGGTGACTGGCAGTGTAGGGAGGGTCTGAGGCTCTTGATTGTTAGATCTGCAGCAGAGAACGATCCCTGGATCATTTTAAAGACTGCCTCCATGTGTGTTTTATATTCACACTGCTTTTGTTTCATCCACTCATTCAGTCAGATGGTCGACCTTCCTGAACACCTCTCTGTGCCAGGCCCTGTGCTGGGTGCTAAAGGCAATGGGCAGGATTCCCTGGAATGCTGGGTCTGTCGGGGAGTTTGTCAAAGTTAGAATAGAATCCCTGGGCTCTGAACCCCCCTCTTCTCCCTTCCCCAACACATACATAATTCTTTTCAATATTTCACATTGATGAGACCACGATAGGGGAGGAGCTTTAAGCCACCAGCTCCCAGGCAACCTCAGCCAAGCCCTGGCAATGTTTAATCAAATGACCCACCATCCCCAAGCCACAATTTAAAGCTGGGAACCAGAAACATCCCTAAAAACAAAAGAGCTGGAAGTTCCCTGCCTGGAGGCAATTCCTCTTTTTTCTCTTTCTCTCTTTGGTTGCCTTCTCTATATAGGGACCTTTCCTGACGTGAGAACATTGTCTTTGTAGCAGTTGCTTGCCCGGCTGCTCAGCAAGTCCTAGTCCCTCCACTCTGCTGGGCTTCTCACCTCCTCCAGCTCGTCTCCAGGGAGATGGCTGGGAGGTTGGAGACACTCCTCTGCCCGCCTCTGTTTGCCCTGGGCCCTTCTTCCCCAGACCTCCGGAAGGTTTGAGCTCGTTTGCATTCTAGGCTGGTTCTCCTCTAGACATTTTGGGCTGGAGTATCTAGAAGAAGGGAAGAAATGGAGTGAGATATTTTGGCTACTTCTGAAAGCCTTTGTGGAGTTCTGTCCACCGGAAGTCATTTACCTTGACTGGGCTACCATTTTTCTCTTGTAGGGTGGTGACCAGTGATGGAGAGCTTTACTTCACCATCACTTTTCCCTCTATGCCCTACCAACACCTAGTTGTCATCTCCAGGGTCCTAGCAGCAGGATGAGAACAACCCAGGATGGGAGTGAGGAGACATGATTCAGGGTCTCATTCCAGACACTGTTTACTGTGTGACCTCGAGCAAGTCTCCTGACTGCTCACATCTTCTTTTCCTCTGTAGAGTGTAGCAATCTGAAGATCCTTCCTTCCTTCCTTCCTTCCTTCCTTCCTTCCTTCCTTCCTTCCT
>JAJEJO010052401.1:77737-97180 GCA_020662805.1 Glaucomys volans
CCTTCCTTCCTTCCTTCCTTCCTTCCTTCCTTCCTTCCTTCCTTCCTCCCTTCCTCCATTCCTCCCTTCCTCCTTTCCTTCACCTGCAGATTGGCAGGTGAATGGGGCTAACAGGAAGTGGCATGGTGCAAGGGAGGATTATTTCTACTTCAGAGTTTTCTGGGCATTTTGTCTTTCATATGGCAAGAGGGGTCCGGCAGAGGGAGTGGATTTGACTAGAGGATTTGACAGAAGTTGATTTTTTTTTTCTACTCCCTGCCCCATACTCCCTCCCTAGTGTGAACAACCAAGTGAAGGGGGCAGTCATGAGGGTGACCACATGGTCACTACAGTAGGGAGGATGCACCATGTGTGGACATTGCGCCAGGCATGCTGCACTCATCTCTTCTGATCCTCACAGCAGTCTCATAAACATTGTTCTTCCCAATTTAGAGGAAAGGAAGCAGGTTGAAAGAGTTTCGGTTTCTGAAGGGTTTAGGTAGTGTAAGAGCTTAGATTCTGAATCAAGTGCCCCTTGCCTTACTCCTTCCTCCTGTGGACAGTTATGGATCAATTGCTTTGTATAAGCACTGTTCCAAGTGTGCAAGATACAGCAGTAATGGAATGTCCAAAACTTCATCCTCTTGAAACATTCAGGAGAGGGTGAGGCTGTGCTGGTAAGAGACACCTAAAGGACCTGCTCTATCAGCCGTGAATCACTTGCATAGATGTGTGCGACATGCCCTAGACATGTCAGGTCATACCTGGAAGGCATTGCCTCCTATTTCCTAGCAGCCAAAATATCTTGAATGCTTTGGGATGCTGGTGTCTGAATGGCTGGGAGGGGCTGACTTTCTTTCCTTTTCTTCTTCCTTCCTTTATGAACATTCTCTATTCCTATCTGATTAGAGGCCTTTTACTTGGTTGACTGTACCTAAGACAAGGTGGAACTTCTTCAGACTATCTAATTTTTGGCCCTTTTTCTAGAAAAGCTCAAATCTAGTGCATTTCAAATGGGGTAGTCTCTGAAATAATCAGAGGACGAAATTCCACCATGTCTCTTGTCTCAAGTCTTTGGTTCTGAGGTTGTTTACTATCTTTAACTATCCTCTGAGGTCCTCTAAGGAGCCACTGAACTCTGTAACTTTCTCCAGAAACCAGCTCTTCTTGACATTTCTCTGACTGCTAATGGCACCACCACTTTGCTACTTTGTCACGGTCATAACCTCAGGATTCTTTGGTTCATTCTATTACCTAGCATACATAGCCATGCGAGCCTTGTGACCTAGCAGTTGAAAGTTTAGTGTGCGTGATAAAAAGAAAGATGCTGGGTCCAGGCACAGGTGATATTGCCCTTAGGTCTTGAGGGCATTGCTGATCTGGACTGGGGATTATGAAGTCTTGGAACCTCACTTAGAAAGCTTTCAGCTGCTCTTGGTCAACTCCTACCCATTTTGTCTCCGTAGAGTCTTTTCAGCCTGTCACCTCTTTTTCATTTCTCAACACCCCTCCACTCACCTGGAACTAATTAATAGAGCAGCTCTGGTCTTTCCACTTTTGATTAACAAACTTGACCCTCATTGCCTACAAATGAAATCTATCACAGCTTGATGATCCAGACTTCCTATGCCCTGGCTCTGACATCGTGTTCAGGATTATCTTCTTCTATGTCTTGTATTATCTCAGAGTTCTCTATCATCTTCCCCTCACCACAACTATTCATGAGGTCCCTTCTACTGAAATACAGTTTTGCCTATTAAAATTCTCCTTATCGTTCAAGTTCTATGCCACTTGTCAACCATTTCTTCAAATGTTTTCCAAACCATCATTACCTCATCTATCCAGTCAATATTTATTGAACCCCTGGGACATGCCAGGCATGTGAGATAGACATAGGAGCAAACACCTTGATGCCCACTATCACAGGATTGGGACTCAAGGGAGGGGGACAGATATTCATCAAACTAGCAACAAATAAATGTGCAACTGCATATTGAGATATCAGTACATATATATAAAAAAAATAGGAATAGGAATTTGACCTGGTCAGGGCAGCTCAGAGTGAATTCCTCAGGGGAAATAATCCTTAATCTGAAGGATGAGCAATAAAGAAAATGCCCGACTATCACAAGGGAGAACCCAGCATTGTGAAGAGGCCAGAATCAGAGAAGCATAGCACTGGGAGAGATTGAAGTTCAGTGCAAGGAGATGTGAACAGAATAGGTTAGGGTGTGAGCAGAGGCTGGTGGTGGGGATTTTGGTCCCTACCTGAGAAGAACCTACAGAAAAGATTTAAGCAGAGAGGGGATGTGGTTTGATTCCTGCCACTGTGCATTTTGCTGGCATTCTTGGTGAGGCATATTTTGCACATTGGTCTTCTAATGCTGTCTTAGGCTGTGCACTATTGAAGAATGCTTGAATCTTTGCATTCTCCATAGCAACGAATGGGTGATCGATGATTAAATGCCATTGTAGAAGGGTCTTCAGTTAATAGCAGTTTGTGGATCCCTTGTAACTCTGATGCTGGCTTAGGCACTGGGAAGCAGAGAGCTGTGCAGCAGTGTGCCCACTCTGACCCAGAGCACCTGTGCAGTGTGAAGACCCCTGTGCTCAGCAGGTGACAAGATCTGCACCTCGGACTTCCTGAGGGTGGGGCCCAGGATGGGAGACTATTCCAAGAATTCATTGGCAAGTGACATAGGACCTGAAGGAGGAGGATTTCAGTAGACAAAAATGGCAAAGAGGACATTTCAGTAAAGGGACCTGATGAACGGTGGGGTAGGGAGTCAGAGAACCCTGAGGGAATGCGGGAAAGCAAGAGGATAAAAGCAACCTCTATTTGGCAGGAGTAGAGGAAATTTAGGATAGAGGAAGATAAACTTGGAAATATGCAATGGAACCCTAGCATAGTCTCCAGAAGTCCTGGTACAAATCTCAGGCATCTCTAGGATAATACTATTGTCCAAAGAAAAGCACATTCAGGAGAACTGACCGATTGCATTACTCTCCTGGAGAGACTATAAAATAGTGCCACATAAACTCCAAAACCTTAATTTCCTCATCTGCAAAAGGTTCTCTATAGGATTGCTATGAAAATTATATGGGTTGGCATATGTGAGGTGCTTTCTAAGTAATAAAGATTGCAAATATGAGCTATATAGCAAATCCTGTTCTCCCCCCCACACACCCCGCCACACACACACACACACACACAGGCAAACTGCAGTCCCTGAACTAAAGTTTCCCCATAACTTCCATCCTGCTTGGACATAAAACAGAAAATCAACTACAATAACAATCTCTGTTTTATTGAGTTCTTGATGTTTGGAAGTTTTGTATTCATTTCTTCATTTAATCCTCACATCCACCTGTTGAAGTAGCTGCCCAGAACCCAAACAGATGAGGAAGCTGAGGTTTATCGCACAGATGGAAGAATCTTCCCTGTTCTATCCAAAGCCACACTCTTTGTTCCTCAGCAAGTTGGTTATTAGGAAGGAAATGGAGTCTAACTAGGGAACTCCTGCCCCTCCTTCCTACCCCATCCTGATGTCCCTAGGTCCCCCAGCAGAGGCCCTGGTACTGAATAGGGGATTGTTCTGCTTCTCCCTTGTGCCTCTGAATGTTGATGTTTTGGGTCATTAAGGGGCTTGGAGATGGGGTGGGGGGCAGGTTATGACCCTGGCAAAGGCCTGAATGGTCATTGTTCCTTTTCTTCCCCCCTTGAATGGGATTCTGTCCCCATTCTTGGTGTCTCTCTCTGGGTTGGAGGAGGGAGTGGGTCAGAGGCCAGCAAGGGGAGCCTTTTCCCACCACTCTGATGGATAGAGCTTAAGCTGACAGATGCAGACATTCCAGCATCTTGGGAGCACTCCCCAGCCTCCTCACCCTGCCTAGAGACAGGCATCTTTAGCCTTGACGTTGATACCATGAAATGAGCCCTGGTTGGAATGGATCTGGATTTAGGATTGGGGTGGGTAGTGGAGAAAAGGACAATAGTTCCCTTACAGGCCTGGTTCCCTTCCAGTCCTGCTGGTTTATTTCTGCTAGACCGTTACCCTGTAATAGCCCTGACCTCTTCCCGGCCTTCAGTGAGACTGTCAAAATTAAGAGCCTATCTTTAGAAGGGTTTGATGTTTTTGAAAGAAAGATCTTAGATAATTATAAAATTATCCTCATGACCATGGAGAATGTTATTGTTGTCAATGTAAGATTTAGTGTTGGGAAATATGTAAGAGTTCTCTCACAGTAACACAGTTTTTGTTTGATTGTTTTTTAACTGCACTTCTAAAGAAACATTGCCAGCTCCATCACCTCTGCCCCTGAGCAGCCCTCCTGGGTGAAACAGTTGTCCCTCTGTCCTGTAGGTGTCCTGTGTTCTTTTCCTGCATAATGTGACAGGGCATTCAGAGGAGGAAGAATATGATAGTTAAGAGGACCTACTGTGTATCAAGGACTTTATATCCCTCTATGCAATGTGAAATCCAGTATCTGGCTTGCACAAATATACACTTACCCAAGGAATCCATGAGTCATATTTAATTTTTACAGAAAGGAGAGGAAGGAGTTATCCTGTCTCAGGGGAGAAGAATTGGCTGAGAGGTTTTCTATTTGCTACTAAGTGAATTTTTTGAAATTTTTACTTAAAAAATAAAATTGAACCCAGGACCTTGCCACATGCTACCAAGGAGCCACATTCCTTAAGTGAATTAATTCGGCTGCTGATCCATCCAAGAAGAGCTGCGCGACATCCTACTGTCTCCTTGGCGTTGCTTGGTCTGTCCCCCTCCCACCCCGCTCTTTGGTAGCAGATCCCTTAAAGGCGGGTATGAATCTGGTTCAAAACTGACACCTCATTGCGGTGCAGAGCACACGGGACTCCTTGGACGTTTGCTTATTAATATGATTCCGTATAGCCCATGCTGATCCTGAGCTCTCCTCTGTCCTCCTCTGGCAGGGACCCTCCGCCCAGTTCGCCGCAACTACTACGACCCATCCTCGGCCCCCGGGAAGGGCGTGGTGTGGGAGTGGGAGAATGACAATGGCTCGTGGACGCCCTACGACATGGAGGTGGGCATCACCATCCAGCACGCCTACGAGAAGCAGCACCCCTGGATCGACCTCACGTCCATCGGCTTTAGCTACGTCATCGACTTCAACACCATGGGCCAGATCAACCGGCAGACACAGCGCCAGCGCCGAGTCCGTCGCCGTCTCGACCTCATCTACCCGATGGTCACTGGCACGCTGCCGAAGACTCAGTCCTGGCCGGCCAGCCCTGGGTCGGCCACCTCGCCCCCGGCACCACCCTGTTCCTGTCCACAGTGCGTCCTGGTAATGAGCGTCAAGGCAGCCGTGGTCAACGGGAGCACCGGGCCCCTGCAGCCCCCGGCGACCCGCAAGAACGTGCCCCCCTCCGGAGTGGTCAAGCTGCCCCCACCACCAGGCCCAGGGTCCAAGCCGCTGGACAGCATGGGTACCATTCGAGGCCCAGTGAAGACCGCCCCGGCGCAGACGATCCGGCGACAAGCCTCTAGCACCCCGGCCGGGGCAACTGCAGGCTCTCCTGCCAGCCCCCCAGGAGCCAGCAGCAAGAGCGGAAGGGTGGCCCTGGCTACCTTGAATCGAACCAACCTACAGCGACTCGCCATCGCCCAGTCCCGGGTGCTGATCGCCTCGGGGTAGGTGCTTCCGTGGCTGGCTCAGGGCGTTTGTTCACCTCAAACAGAGCCTATGACTGGCCTTCTGGGTTAGAGTAAGAGGCACTGCTAAGTCCTTAGCTCCTGGTCATCTTGTGCTGACCTGGGCTGCAGGTGGAAGGCCCCATAGTAGGGGGGAGGTAGGGTTTGCAGTTTGGGTTCCCACAAATCTGGATTCTAGGTGAGACTTTGCCTTTCCCTTGTGTGTGATTTGGGGCGGGATCCCTAACAGAGCCCTAACTTTTTCCCGTCTGTAAATTCTGGCAGTGCTATTCATGTTAAAGTCTCTGTGAGGATTAAAGACGATTATACCAAGTCATAATGAGCAACAGGAATTGAGCTCCCACTGTGTTTGGGTTTGGGGGTTTTCTCATCTCATTTAATCCTTACAACAACTCTATGAGATAGGCAATATTATCCCTTTTTACAGATGAAGGAAAGTTCACTTGCTCGAGAGCACATAGCTAATCCCTGGTAGGGACTGAGATTCAGACTTTAGCAAGCTTGACACTGGAGCCCAGATTCTGAAGTGCGGCTTCCCTGATAAGCATGTACCACAGTGCCAGCATACAGTAGGTGCCAAATGAGGACGTTTTCCTTGCTGTTCATTGTCTCAGGTATTCTAGCGACAATGTGGTGATGTTATAGGATGCTATGTTAGGATGGGTTTTTTTTATGTTCTTGATCTTCCTGATCATAAAATGGTGCGACCCAAGTCCATGGGCAACATCTGCTGCCTTTGCCTGCCAGCCTTGGTTTCTTGTCAGCCTCCCACACCCACCCAATCTTCCTTTTCTCCAGAGAGACCTGGCCCTGCCCCAGGCCCTGTGCTCCAGATGGTCAGGATGGTTTTAGGATTGCATTGGTTACCCAAGTCTGGAAGTCCAGGCTGCCCCGAGGAGGCACCAATACTCTGCTGGATCTCTGTACACATGGTCCTGGCACAGGGAGGAGGAAATGGGAGCAAATACTGCAGAGTGCCAGGAAGACCAGGCTGGGATTTGGAGGCCTGGCCTCTCCTCCTGCCTCTACCACTTGGGTTAAGCCACAGAATTTTGCAAGGTTCAGTATCATTGTTTGAAACTGGACTTGCCTTACCTACCACGGAGTCATTGTGAAAACCTCCACAGAAGTTCACCAGATGCCCTCTCCAGCTGTATCCCATTCTTTTACTCCAGTACAAGTGTTAGGCACAGGTACTTGACTTAGAATTAACTCTCTAGGAGGTCCACTCAGCTTGTGTGTTACAAGGAGGGTTTGGAACCCTGGAATCGGTCTGGTGCACTGTGGTTTGGGGTAAAGCCAGCTCCTCGTTGAAGGCGAAGCAAGTCAGATACAGATTTTCATGATGTATTCTTAGCTGGTGGAACTATCTGGGAGAGGGAAATGGCCACCAAAACCACACCACTGTTTGGTTTCTCTACACTGTCCTGCAGCAGCATCCTGGGGTCCTCTAACAGCTCCAGGGTGATCGCTGGCTCACAGGGGAGGCTCCTATGCTGGATAAGAACATGGCCTCCAAACCCTGACGGCTGGGGCTTGAGCCCAGCTTCCTTAGTTGTGCCACCTGGGGCAAGTTTTGCATCCTCTGTCTTCAGTGTTCTCATCTGTAAAATGGGATGGTAATAGTACCTTCCTTTCAGGGTTCTCATGAGGGTCCATTGAGACATTCATTATGCAGACTGCACACCATGTTTGACATGCGCTCAGAGTTCAATCATTGTTAGCTGCTATCATTATGACTAGCAGGTATCTATTGAATATATACTAGGGAGCTGTTGAAATCAAGTCAAAGCTGAGCAGGTCTGTCCCGCCCCCTCCTCTCTGGCACTGTTGACAAGTGCCAAGTGACCTCATGCCTTCATTGAGGGAGAGGCCCCTCAGTTGCTTTGAATATTGATGAGGGAGTCAGGAGCACTTTATGTCGAGTCTTTATTCCCTCTGCCTGCCACTAGTATCCGACCTGGAGAACGAAGTGGAGGTCCTGACCATGCGGTTTTCACAGGGGTATAGAAATGAGTTGTTTTTCATTCGCTTCTATTTTCCTGACAAGGGAGGCCCCTGCCTACCCGCCTCTGTATTCCAGCACTTTCCTTTTCACCTCTTACCACCTCTCTCACCCCACTGCCATCCTCTGGTCCTGCCTTTCTTGGTCATTTAATTAGGGTGTTTATTCCCTTTGTCTGGGATTGCCATCCACCTTCTGTCGTGGGGCCCCGCCCCCTCCTTTTTCTGCCCATGACCTCTTCAAGCAAGTTTCCCACGGAAAAAAGGAAGACTAGGAAGGGCGGGAGAAGTGGCATGAAGAGAGGGGTTGGGGGGCACAAAAGATTCTGTGAATTATTCAGAGACACATGCAGGGGGTTTCTAAAGGGTGGGGGGCTGTGCGGTGGCAGGCGGGCCACCCCTCTGGCCCTCTCCTCCAGAGTCTGGGCTGCTGTCTCCAGCGAGGCTGCAGTTGCCTTAGAGACAAGTCCATTGTCCTGCCTGAGGATTCCTGGGTTGGCGCATAACTCAGAAATACACTGCCTTTCACCACGGTGTCTGCAGTTTCCCTCCCTCCGCCCCACTCCCTGCCATCTTGTCAAACACTTGTCTTTTCTTGGTTTTATATTTTATGGGTGGAAATTAAAACTTGGATCCTCCATAACCAGGAACTGGCCCAACAGAATGGGAGGGGTCTTCTTGTTGGTGATTGGCCAACAAGTGGTTAGCCCAGAGGCCTGTGGCTGAGTGGAGTTGCCTGGAGGATGTGACAGGCATGCCCACCATGGGGCTGCTGTTTGATAGAAGGAAGGCCTAGGCGTGTAAGGCTGGGGCCCCAATGGGGTGGACGCCATGGGCTGTTCTCCAAGGTCTTCCTTTTAATCAGGAACCATGGGGGTGGGGAGATCAGGTGTTGCCAAAGGAACAACCCTCAGCACTGCCCAGGGTCTAGCTCTGCATCTTTACACTTGATATGCCTGTCCTCAAGAATCTGGGAAAACTGGTAATTAGAGCAGGAAATGGCAGTACTAAGCCCAATATGGCCCTTTGACAGTTGGGAAATAAAAGTGTAAACAGCCACCCAAATTTGCATAGGGCTCAGCTGTTTGCAAAGTATTTGACCTAGATCCGGAATCCTCCCAGGGACCCCCGGGCCGGGGCGGGGGCGGGGGCAGGCATTTGGGGTGTCCTATTTACAGCTGGGGTAACCCGGATGTGTTCAGGCATCTTCACAAAGGCGAGGCACGGAGCCAACCAGAGCTGAGCCGGGTTAAGATGCAGATCCCCAGAGCCCAGCGCAGGGCAGGACTCCTTTACATCCTGCTCTGTACCCTAAGCAAATATCCCCCGCCCCACCCTGGGCCCACTTCTGCCCAGAGCCTAGAACGAGCCCTCCCACCACGTCGCCCCTTTCCCCACACGCAAGGACAGGCTCCTCTCCCACCTGTTGGCCCCACAGTGTCCTGTGTGTCCCTCATGTCCCACCTGCAGACCCTCCCCTTCCTCTCTCCAGAACTTCTCCCCCACCCCCACAGTTCTTGGACTGCGCTGGGGGGTTGGAGTATTTCCTGGTGGACCAGATTGGGTGTGGAAACCTGCCAGTCCAGTTTGTGAGAACAAAGGTGGCTTTTGTCACCCAGATCACAGCTACTTATCAGCTGGAGTGGGGGACTTGGAGATGGCAAGAGGAAAGGCAGGTGCAGGTTTGAGTGGCAGGTACTGCCCTCTGGTGGGGAGCAGAAGAACAGGCCACAGGAAGTGGCTCTTCTGCCCTGGGAGGGGGCCCAGGCTAAGCCTGCCACCTTCTCAGGTCCTGGGGTGGGGAGCTGTCAGAGGCATCCTTAAACCAAGACCCTGGTGGTTCCACAGATAAAAACATCGAGACAGCAACGTTGACTGACTTTGTGAGGAACTGTTGGCAGGGTTGGGACTGGAGCCCAGCTCGCTGGACTGCTTGTCCATCTTGCCCCACCTGACCCTGAGGGACAGGCCACAGAGCCCAGAATCATGTCCCTTCCCCTATTCCTGGCTTATTGGCACTTGTTTTAAATTCAGCTTTCTCCTCTCTCCATCCGGGTTTGTTTTATCCAGGGGAGTTTCCAAAGAAAGTATCTTTTGGTGGCTTGTTGGGACCCAGACATTCTCACCTCCTCCCGGCTTGCTCACGTGCCTTCACTCCTGGGAGGGGACAGTGGCCCAAGCAGGCTCCCTCTGTACTCCTATTCCTGCTCCTCACCTGCCCGCCTAGTGCTGGCTTTTCTTGTTACCCTCTCTGGGCTTCAGGTTCTGTCTGCAGCTTGGGGTGCTTGGGTTGTGTTGGGGATGGAGTAAGAGCTCAGTGTAGTGAGTGACATAGTGAATGGCTGTGGAGCCAGATGTTGGGGTGTGACTGGTTTGATTGCTTAGCTGAGTGACCTTGGTCATGTTTGCTTACCTATGCACCACAACTTCCCTATGAGACGTGGTTAACCATAGACGGTTGCATAGGTTGTGCTAAAGACTGATGGGTTTGTACTTGTGAGCAGTGTGAGGTGCTGGGAGGAAAGGGCTCTGTGCAGGTCAGTGATCACAACCCATGGGCTGTCCCTGAAGCCATGGGCTGTCCTGTTCACTGCTGTGTTCCAGCAGGGAGCAGAGTATCCAGCACAAAGTAGGGCACAACAAGTACTTTTCAAATGCATAAATAAACACTCCCTGTCCTTCCACTTGCCTAGCATGGCCCTACCCTGTAGCACAGCTGCTGGCTTCCCAGGCTGTGTTGCTCCCGGAGGCAACTGACCAGGTCCACTGGCCTCTGCAAGCCAGCTGTGGAGTGTGGGTGGCAGAGGGGATGGTGCAAGTCCCAGCCCCACGTGTCCTAGTCAGCGCTGTGGGCGGCCGGGCCTTTCCCAGGCAGCTGTGCCATCTCTTCTGCAGTCTGGCTGGGGACAAGGACAGAAAGGGGAGGAGGCTGCGCCTGATGTTTATGTCCCAGGGAGAAGAAGTGACAGCTGTTCAAACAGTGGTTTCCAAAAGCTGGGCCTGGGGTTGGGGACATCTGCATCCTCTCAAGGAGCCTTGGAATGAATGCAGTGTCCTGCGTGTGCTCCCCAGGTGGAGATTCTGATCTGGGCCCAGGGCTCTCTGTCCTTTCAAAGGCATCTCAGGGTGGCTCTTCCGTACCCTTAGATCTGAACTTGCTTCTTTATCTTTTTATCCCTTCAACAAATATTGATCGAATGCCGACTGGTGCCAGTCACCAAACAAAACAAAGATATTTGCTTACATTCTAGAAAAAGGAGCTGAGAATCAACAACTTATTTTACAAGATCATAAGTTCCATGAGAAAAAAATAATAATAAAGTAGGATAAGAAGGTTTGGAAGCCCCAGGGTGGGATGGAAGGGTGAGAAACAATATGAAATAAGACTGGTTCAGGAATTTCACTACGAAGGGAAGGCTTGAACCAAGACTGTGTGAGTGGAGGAGGGAGCTAGGCAGTTGCCTGATGGAATAGCATTTCAGCCAAGTGGAACAGCATGTGCTAGGGCTCTGAGGCACATGCTATTTCCTCTGACATGTAGAAGCAGCAGCAAGAGCAGAGTAAGGAGCATGTGATGAGAGGAGGCCAGAGAGGAACAGAGTGGAGGGTGCTGGCAAATCATGCTGGGCTGTGGAAGCTTTGCTGGGACTTCAAGTTTGACCCTGAGTAAACTGAGTCATTCTGAGTTTCGGGTTCTGAATGGAGGAGTGATTAGAGTTTTGAAGGGAACCACACCTCAGTTGCTCCATTGAGAACTTCCTGCACCCTCAGTAGGGTTAAACACCAGTCCATTTGATCCTACTTCTCAAAACCCTAATGTACCTGCCCTTTCCTTCCACAGGGTCCCCACCGTCCCAGTGAAAAACTTAAATGGATCCAGTCCCGTCAACCCTGCCCTGGCAGGTAAGAGCTACCTTAGGCTGGACTTGCTTGGGTAGAAAAATCAGAGTAATGGAATAAGCGGTGGGCATCTACACAAAGAGGACAATTTGGATGTTAATGGAAGCAATCAGGGATTTTAGGAGCTGTACTGGAAGGGCAGGAAGGGTTTGGGAGAAAGTCGATTGCTAAACACCGAGCACGCCAGAGAATCTGTGAGTCATGGGAACTCTGCTGGAGAGGTGGAGTCTGCTGATGGGGAGAGAGGAATCTGGGGAGTGTTGGGAGCTCATTCTTCAGTCCTTCCTCACTGTGCCCTGCCCTTTCCAGGAATCACTGGGATCCTCATGAGTGCAGCTGGATTGCCTGTATGTCTCACCAGACCACCAAAGCTGGTCCTGCATCCACCTCCTGTCAGCAAGAGCGAAATAAAGTCCATTCCCGGAGTTTCCAACACAAGCCGCAAGACCACCAAAAAACAAGCCAGGAAAGGTACCAGCCTCTTCATCCGAGGGGATACCCAGCATGAAGCCCTGGCTTCTGCCCCACCCAGGGACGGCTAAGGCTTTGTGCCTTACTTTCTGCATCTAAGTGGGCCTAGCTAGTCGATTTTGATGGTTCCACTAAAGTAGATTATGTCCAGATCATGGGAAATAGAAAATATGCAGGACAAAAATATAGAAATTAAGATATTAGGTATGGCACAAAGAAAACATGGTAGAAGAGAAAGATCACCTTAGTGTCAGAACAGGAATGGACAGATTCACTGCCTAACTCTGTCACTTGCTAGTCATATGATCACGTGGAACCTGTTGCTCATGTTCATAATGGGGCCAAAATGTCCACATCCAATTTTCAGCAAGTGTGTCCTGGAAAGTCCATGGTCTTGTATCCACCTAGATTCTCCAGACCTTCTGGCCACTTGAACCTCCTTCAGGAGCCCCTTCCTGAACCACAACCCAGCTACCAAGGGGTTAAAATACTACCTTCCTGGCGCCAAAGGATCCTGGTCAGCTCTGTGTTGGTCCTTCTGACCCTATAAATCCCAGCGATCTGGGAAACTGAGGCAGGAGGATCACAAGTTCAAGGCCAGCCTCAGCAACTTAGCAGGGCCCTCAGGAACTCAGTGAGATCTTGTCTCAAATTAGAAAATAAAAAAGGCTGGGGAAGTAGCTCAGGATAGAGTACCGTGAGTTCAATACCAGTATGGAGAAATAATTTAATTTTTACAAGAGACGCAGGAGAGTGG
The DNA here is from genome assembly GCA_020662805.1 of Glaucomys volans. NCBI lineage: Eukaryota > Metazoa > Chordata > Mammalia > Rodentia > Sciuridae > Glaucomys > Glaucomys volans. The sequence continues at coordinate 90,548 of JAJEJO010052401.1, forward strand.
GTGGGAAGGGCCAGCACCTCAGCTTTGGGCTGTTACATGATCCATTTCCTCAAACCCTTGTCCTACTTTTCCAGTCTATTAAAATTTCCCTGCTTAATGAACTCAATTGCCTCACTCATGGTCTGATTGGAGTGACAGGATTTTACACTTTCCCACTCTTCCTGCTATTATTAATAGCACATATTGCATCCTTATCTGGAAAAGTGCTGATGGGCTGTACATCCAGGAGCTTGTTAATTGTCAAAGCAACCCTTTGGAGGTGGGTGCTATCAACCTTCCCCATTTTTATGGAAAAACAGCTTGGAAAAGTGAAGCAAGTAGCCTACAGTGGCCTTGATCTTGCTTCCTCTCTGGTTCCTTGTAAGGATCCTGGATCACTCCATGCTCTTCCTTCAGGTTGAACAGCCTCCCAAGGCTCCAGCTCTTGGAGAAATACCTAAATCATTGCAGCCTGTCAGGATGCTTCCCAGAGCCTCACCCTACCCTGCCGCTGGGCTGCGTCTGCTAGCCATGACCACACCATCTGAAGCCAAGGACTGTCCTAAAGCTGGGGGGTCATAACTTCCTGTTTTCCCTTACAAATATCTGACTTTGGTGCCACATTAAAAACTGAGACAGTGCTTAGAAAATTGCAAAATGAATGCAGACTGCCCACGTCTTGTTTAACAGCTGACAGTGCACAAAGCGCTTTCATTTCTGTTATCTCATAGGATCGTTTGAGTTAGCCCAGGCTCTTTGATGATAAGGAAGAGAAATTCACTCAGCCTATCTCTGTGAAAATGTAGATTCGTTGAAAGTAGCAGAGAGGGGCATGTGAGGGAAGTGGCTGTGAGAGTAAACCCTCCTCCTCAAAATACCTCACTAGCCCTTCTACAACCTGTATACTCTTTCAAATTCTTTTTTTTTTCTTTTTTTTGTTACCAGGGATTGACCCAGAGGTGGTTTAACCACTGAGCCACATCTCCAGCCCCTTTTTAAAATTTTTTACTTAGAGACAGGGTCTCCCTTAGTTGCATAAGGCCTCACTAAATTGCTGAAACTAGTTCCGAATTTACAATCCTCCTGCCTCAGCCTCCATGGCACCTGGTTCCTTTCAGATTCTTAAATCCAGTTGCAGGATGAATTGCTCCTTTTTCTGCTCTGAGCTTGACTATAACTTTCCTCTCTGGTACTCCTAGGATGGAAAGGCTGGTTGACCCCTGAACTCTGTCTTGGTGACCCAAACAACGATCCTTTTGTCCTCACAGGTAAAACGCCAGAGGAAGTACTGAAGAAGTATCTGCAGAAGGTCCGGCACCCACCAGAGGAGGTGAGTGCCAGGAAGGAGGGCAGGGGTTGCCTTCCCTGTCATCCACGGTCATTTCCTCTGCAGTTGTTTTCTGCAGGATGTGGTGGAGCTGCTTTCTAATCCCTGACGGGTACAGAGCTGATCAAGCTGGCGCTCAGGCTCCCAAGTTCATGGTCAGAGCTGCAGCTGTGGCTTAACCTCTTCCCCTTTAGCAGAGTGCTGATGGAATCCAAGCTACTTTGCATGACAGTTGGAACTTAAGAAAAACAGTGTGCTAAGCCATGTGAACTCACTTCAGAATGGGATACAGACCAGTGGTTCTTAACAGAGATGATTTTGCCTCTGAGGGAACATCTGTCCATGTCTACTGGACATCTTGGGGCTAGAGACCTGGGATGCTGCTAAGCGCCCTACAAAGCCCAGGACATTTAAGCCACAGCAAACAGTAGCCTCAGGAACGTTATATCCAGTGCTAACAGTGCTGAAGTTGAAAAATCAGCCGTAGCTTGCTTTATTTATTATTTATTTATTTATTTATTTATTTATTTTTTTTGGAACTGGGGATTGAACCCAGGGGCACTCGGCCACTGAGCCACATCCCCAGCCCTATTTTGTATTTTATTTAGAGACAGGGTCTCACTGAGTTGCTTAGGGCCTCGCTAAGTTGCTGAGGCTGGCTTTAAACTCGTGATCCTCCTGCCTCAGCCTCCCGAGTCTCTAGGATTACAGGCGTGCGCCACCGCGCCCGGCTGTAGCTTTATTTAAATAGCAGCCTCTCTGGTATATTTGAAACACGGTTTCTTTACCCAGGTTCGGCTTAAGCAAAGCTTGTCAGTGTGTGTATTCACACGCTATTGGGGGACACTGTAGGAAGAAGACCGTGCTTGGTCAGAGATTGGAATGTGGTTGACCAGCCCGAGTTCACATGTAACCGCTACCAGGAATTATTTCAGGAGTTTCTCTGCTGTGTAGAGCAAGGCCAAGACATATTTAGATTTGAAAAAGCATACCCTCCACCCCTGATTGGTAAATTTTCTACAAGAGGAGGAGGGACAGGTCAGCCAGCTTCTGCCATCATCTGGGAACCACCCCAGAGGGGCCCTGGCTGCCCAGGCTGGTGAGAGCTGATGTCCTTTCTGCTCTTTCCCCCTCACCCCCCAACCACAGGACTGCACCATCTGCATGGAGCGCCTCACCGCCCCCTCGGGCTACAAGGGCCCACAGCCCACAGTCAAGCCTGACCTGGTAGGAAAGCTGTCTAGGTGCGGCCACATCTACCACATCTACTGCCTGGTGGCCATGTACAACAACGGGAACAAGGTCAGTGCAGCCTGGGGGGCTGCTGCCATGGCCCTGTGAGGGTCCTCGTTCTTCCCCTGGCTGGTCTGCAGAGTCTTGGCTGCACTCGCAGGATCAAGTCTTCCCTAGGCTGCATTGCTGTCAAAACCTGACTTGGCTTTCTGATTGAGCCCTGCTATCCAAATACCCCGATCTTGGTGGGCGTGGTGGTCTGACGGGGTGGGCTTCAATCCCACCCTTTTCTCTCAGCCTGGCTTGCATTGCATCTGAATGTGAGGTGTCCCTGATATCTCCCAGCTTCTTACTCATCCAAACACTACCTGGATTCAGAAACTGCTCTGCACATCTCTTGCCAGGGAGAAGAGTAGAGGCAATAAAAGGATATAGACCTGAGCTTGGGTCTTAGTTTATGAACTGAATGACCTTGCGCAAGAGTTTTTCAGGCTTTCTGAGATTTCATTTGCCATCTGGAAAATGCAGATAAAACAATATCCACTTTGTAGGGTGTTATAACTATTATTATTCACAATGACTATATCCTGTGTATCGTGGTTATAATTTTCCCCCTTCGCCTTTACATAGCCTATTGGGCTGAAGTTCCCAAAGTGCCATCCTTGGGACTCTTCTCAGTGTCCCAGTCAGTCTAGCTCCTTGCAGTCCTCTGTCCTTGGTGTAGAATGCAGCCTGGATTCTGTGTTCACTTTCCCAACCCTGGCCTAAAAGTTTTCAATAGAGCCTCACATTTTAAGAGGTTGATGTGGGTTTAAAGGGCTTTCTGAGCACTTTCTTTCCTTTGGGGATGACTGTATTAAAAAATGTCTTGTAACTCTTCACTTTTATTTCTGTAGTTTCAAAAATGTCTCTCAGGGCACTACCTTTTGTTCTCTTTTGCACTAATCCTTTGAAGACTGCATTTTTATTTTATCAAACACATGGGAAAGGGGCCTGAGTAGGATGAAGCGGTGCACCTGAGGCCAAGGAGCAAGCTCAGGCCTCCGCAGAGAGTGGGACCCCGGTTGTAGAGAGTAGCTGCTTCCGATGTGAGCTGTTCCTCTAAGTGAGTACAGCTTACAGGGAAATGATGGAAATGTCTGTAAATAGCTCTGCAGAGGATCTGCATCTTCCCAAAGAGTTGGGGGAGGGACGTCTTCTGAAGAGAGCGTGGGCCCCAGCTGTAGGAAAGCTCCTGGTCCTCCCGCTTCCTTTTGTGAACCTGGAAATAGGATTTGCTGTTGGGGCTCCTGCAGGGTTCCCTGCCTGCTCCCCCACAAGCAGGTGGCACCTCACCAGGTCCTCCTGTGAAACCACACCCCTTTATACCGGAACCCCTTGTGCCACTAGCAGAGCCACTGGGGGGCAGTGCAGTGCCGTGGGCCAGGGGGGTGATTTAGATGGACTCCCTGGTGTTCTGGCCCTCACTGGTGATGAGCCTCTCAATCTTGCTGTGCTTCAGCTCCTTTGTCTATAAATAGGGGTTCATAATTCCTTCCTAGCTAATGTCAGAAGGTGAGGCCCATGTGAAACAAGTGTTTAGACTCCGCTGTGCGATATTAAAAACTATAATTAGGGCATCATTTCTTCCTCTGGTTGTTTATGCAGAACTTGTCCTCCATCTTTCTAAGCCTATTGATGAACTATTCTTCAAGGATCATTTGCTTCAGGTCATCTTCATTTTCTCCAACACAGTGCTCAATTTATCTTTTCATAGCAGTGGTTTCCAAGCCCGAGTTTATTAGTCTCTTCACAGAAGTCATGAATAATAACATTTAGATATGCCACTTGGTAAACACTTCCTATGGATTATCTCATTTAATATTCCAACAACCTAGTGAGACAGACCCTATTGTTTTTCTTGTTCTCTAACGATACTGAGACTCAGAGAGGATAATTGATTTGTCCAAGGTCACCCAGCAAGTAGATGGTAGAGCTGAGAATCAATACCAGGCAGTGTGACTTTTGAGTTCACACTCCAAACCTCCACACTTTGCAGTTGCCCAGTTCTGATTCAGTGGGCCTGGTGTGGGGTCCAGACATCTTTATTTTTATTTTTAAGAAGCTTCCAAGTGATTCAGATGGTCATCAGTTAAGCAATCGCTGTTCTTGAGAGCTTACCATTTGTTTCACCCATATGGGCTTGGTGATTAGATAGTGATTCCCTGTGAGGCTCCCTGCCCCAGTTGGCTGGCCTCCTCGTCAATGTAGGGACCTCCCTTCTATGTCCCTTAGCTTGGAGCATGGGGCTATTTGTAGAATTTTCTTTCTGCTACTTTGGAGATATCAGCAATGGCCTTGGTGGCTGGTCAGGGTTTCAGGTCCAGTGTGAAGTCAAATCCAGTTTGTCCCTCTCGTCCTTGATCTCTGGTACCTTTGAGTGAGAAGATCATTAGCAAAACTGTTTCCCAGGTTGGTTATTTCAACCTTGTCTCTTCAGGATGGGAGTTTGCAGTGTCCAACCTGTAAGACCATTTATGGGGTGAAGACAGGCACCCAGCCTCCAGGGAAGATGGAGTACCATCTCATCCCCCACTCCTTGCCTGGCCACCCAGACTGCAAAACTATCCGGATTATCTACAGCATCCCCCCTGGCATTCAGGTGAGCCCACCCTCAGCAGTTGTCTTTTATAGTTTCAGGTTTAAATGTTTGTATTCGAAGTGTTTTGTGCTCTGAGAAGCCTCCTTCCCACCCCGTCCGCCTTCTACAGATCCCCCCTTCACCACCATTGTTCTTCCCTTCTCATGTATCCTTCCAGAATTCTCTGTGCCAGGCAATAGAAATTGTGTCCACCCCTCCCATTTTTACACAATGATTGACATTTAGGGACATTGTTTCACACCCTGCATTTTTCAATGAACAATATAGTCTGTAGATTTTTCCATGTCAGTATAGGGAAAACTTCCTCTTTCTTTCTTATGTCTGCCCAATAATCTATCTTATACATAATTTAATTCAACAGTCTCTATCAGATGAGCATATGGATTATTTCCAATCTTTTGCTACAATGAATAATGCCTTGATGAATAAGCTTGTACACATATGAAGCTTGCCCAGAGTGCAACCCTTTACATGTTTATCTGTAGAATAATTTTCTAGAAGTGGAATTTCCTTGTCAAACAGTGACTTGCATGTCTGAATTTTGTAGCTACACTGTCACACTATTTGATAGCTACACTACAGGCTTGGAATTTCGTGGGCATTTCTTTCCTCTTTGGTTCTTTGAAAGAACAAATTTGAACAAAATTCCTGCCAGCAGATATAAATGTGGCCCTTCTTCCCACAATGAAGCTTTTTTTAAATGTTCTAGGATGCAGACTGGATTCACTTTTTAGCAAATGTTCATAGGTTCACCTCTTGTACTCCCTCCTATTTGTCTTTTTTTCATTTAATAAATATCTGCATGTGGATTAGGGACCAAGAATGCCCTTGGCAGTGGAGAAGGCAGGTGCGGACCTGATAAAATCCTTTCTCCCTGAAGTCCCATTCTGCTGGGACTAGGAAAACCATAAAGCAAACAGACAAACAGGTGCTTCCAAATAATGATAAGTAGTGGGGAAATAACCAAGCCCATGTAATGCCTGTAAAAGAATTGAATGAAATATCGTTCTTCCTTGGGGGACTTAACAACCTGTCAGGGAAAGATAAGTGTACTTCACCAATTAATCTAGAGAGCAAAAAACAGGTGTGCACCATTGATTGAAGCTGTGAGAGGCAGAGTGAACAAAGAGACGCAAGGCCTTCAAAGTCTGATCAACCTGGTTCTGGTTCCTGCCCAGTGCCTCACACATGTCAGGCAAGCACACTACCATTGAGCTACACCCACAGCACTGTGGGGATTTTTTGTTTTGTTTTGTCATTCTGCTTTTGGGGTGTTTTTTTTTTTTTTTGAGACAGGGTCTCACTAACTTGCCCAGGTTGGCCTGGAACTTGCACTTCTCCTGCCTCAGCCTCCGGAATAGCTGGGATTATAGGTTTGTGCCCTGGCTGAGTCTTTACTTGCTGGTGTCTCTGGGGCAGCCACCTGATATGTCCAAGTTTTGCTTCTTCAGCA
>JAJEJO010052401.1:97580-147338 GCA_020662805.1 Glaucomys volans
GGCAGCTGGGCACCTACGGGCAGAGGTGCTGTGTGGGTGAGAGACCTCTGCGAATGTACATGGGCATTAGCACAGTACTAAGGTGCTCAGTATCTGACACCATCATTATCTGAGTACCTCACTTGTCATGGTAAAGACAAGGGCTTGTGTGTGTGTGTCCACAGGTCAGAGGGGACTTTCTGCTGCAGGACACTCACTAGGGAAGCCTTGAAGATGTAAAGAAATGGAGGAGAGCATTTTTAGTTGGAGGATATAACAGTTGTGGAGGAGAGAAAATAGGGGTGTTGAAGGCGATAAGGAAGAGTAGAATTTGGGGCCCAAGGCTTGCAAAGGGGGAGGGAGCATGATGGAAGTATGGAAGGCCAGGCATTGGTGGGCACTGGTGCCAGGCCGCAGAAGGCCCGAGCACTAGGCCTGAGGGTGAGGCTCTTCCTTAGGCTGCAGGGAGCCCCTGAAGATTGCAGGTTTGTGATTAGATTGTGGGACATCGTGCAATTGGGCTTGTGCTTCAGGAAGGACAGTCTGATGCAGGAGCAGAGGACAACCAGAAAAAGGACCAACCAGGAGGCCACTGCAGACATCCAGGCTCCAGTAATGGGGCCTCAACAAGGGCAGGGCCAGAGCAAGAGAGAGAGAAAAAGTTGGATGTTGCTCAGGGGGGACTCCTGGGATGATTCAGTCGGGGAAGTGAGGACATGAGTGAAAATATGGGAGTCAGGAGAAACAGCAGGCAGCCTGGGCTCGGGTTAGGGTTGGGGTTAGGTTAGGGTTAGAGCTGGGTTAGGGTGGGTTAGGGAGAGCCTGTGCTGTGGTTTTAGAGGTATCCACATGCTGCTCTGCAGAGCCCTAGCTCCTTGGGAACACCCCATCTCTTCTCTTGGTGGTCAGTACAGCCATTCTGTAGACTCAGAGGGTCGATGGCAGGATGCTCAGTGCCATCTCTTCAGACTTCAGGGACCATGCAGATGTGGGCCTCTGGGAGGAGTTGAGACCTTCACGTGTTGCCTTCACTGCAAAGAAAAATTCCCTGGGGGAGAAACTCTGGGCCAGACAGAGGCAGAGTCGTGACTGCTCTGCTTGGCAACGGGCCCAGCACACAGCCGTGCTGGGTCAGTGCCAGGCGGACTCTGCGTTGGACACAACCAGCAGCCCCAGGCAGGGGAGGAGCAGCCAGAGCCATGGCCGGCCTTGGCCCCTCATTCAGGCAGCCAGGCTTAGCGGAGTAGGGATTTCTTTGTGTATGGAATTGTGACCATCAGGTCCTGCATCTTCAGGAAGACATTGTATCTTTTTTCAGTTCAGGAACGTTTGCCTTCCCCAAGACCCCAGGACACTCACCATACCCTGCAGATGGCCAAATCAGAAGTGACCTTGAACTGTACTAGTAGGAAAATTAAAGCACAGAATTTTTGATCGCTGTGCATAACAAGATAAAACTAAAATCTGTGAGTTTTTGTAGTTTTGTCATTCATTTGTTCCTTTTCTCAGCCAGGACACACTTGCTGATCATCTATGGGAGAACTGGTATTAACAGCATCACAGAATTATCAGTATTTTATTGGTTGTATCTGGAAGGGGTTTTTAAATAGGATTCCATCCCTGAGCAGGTCAGGGTTGCTCAGAAATTATGCACAAACATTTGCTTATGGAAATGCAAACATATGCATTGCTACTGAGAGAGAGAAAACTCATAGTTTCTCATGAGTTGCTCAAAGGGGTTAATGGACCCATCTGCCTCTGATTAAGAAGGCTGGTGTCTTAGTCTGTTCTCTGTTGCCCTAGCAGAGTACCTGAAGCTGGGTGTTTATGATTGATAGTGATTCATGTGGCTCACAGTTCTGGAGGCTGGGAAATCCAAGATCTGTGTTTGCATCTGGTAAGGTGCTGTTTCCCCTGAAGGCGGAAGCAGAAGGACTAGTGAGCGTGTGGAGGAGGGAGTACAGGAGATGCAGTCTTGCTTTAGAGCAATGTGCTTTTGCAATCCTAACCCAGTCCCTCAAGACAGAAAGGAGAAGTACTTTCAGAAAGGCATAAACTCCTCTCCCCTAGCCACCAACAGCCTCTCAAAGGCCCCATCTGCCACACAGCTGCAACGGCAGTGCAATTTCACCATGAGTTTCAGAGGGAACAAACCACGTCCACAACCATAGCACCTGGTTCTGGCTCAGTTCTCCTTCAGTTTTTTTTGTTTGTTTGTTTGTTTTTTCCACCAAAGTAGCCTGGGACTGTGCTTTACATAGGATATTGGGTGACCATAGCTGAAATATCGTTAGAAGATTTTCAGTCCTGAGTCTCCCAATCCATATTACTAAACAAGATATCCAACAAAAACTCAAGATGATAAAAGAGAAAATCCACAAGAATCATTCAGGCAATTCTGCTGGCAGGGCTCCTGGCTTGAGGCACTTGGGTTATTCTGAGTAGTTTAGAGGTATAAAGTCTGGCCTGTGCCTCAGAAAATCGGGGCTTAAATTTCAGCAAAGTCACTAAAATTATGGAAGCATTTAACTTCTCTGGGCTGCAGTAGAACAGTAGATGATGAAGTCAGCAATGGTGTTAGAGACTTACTGAGCTCTGACCACGCACCGGGCACTGTGTGTGCATAACATGCATAACAGCTTCACAAGGTGAGTCTCCCATGTCGTTCCTATCAACGAGATGGGGAGCAAAAGTCCAGAAATGGGCTTCAGCACATCCAGCTGGGAGGTAGCAGATCAATCCAAACTCAGGTCCAACGCTGCCCAGTATGTGCTGCTAATGATTCCCCTTTGGGGGGTCTGTTCTGTCTAGACTCTATGACCATCAGGATCTTCATTGTTATTTAATGAGTGCCAGCCTACACTCCCTTCTCATCAGAATTATTTTGAAAAATCCCCTTTATTTTCTTTCTTTCTGCTTTCAGGGGCCAGAACACCCGAATCCTGGCAAGAGTTTCAGCGCCCGTGGCTTCCCACGACACTGTTACCTTCCAGACAGCGAGAAAGGGAGAAAAGTAAGAGTGGAAGTTTCAGAGTAGCTCTGGGGGCTTTGTTTCTGAGTGAGGGCCTGAGGTCTTGCTTCCTACAATGCAGAGACCCAAGGGAACTGTTTTTGTTTATTTGTTTGTTTGTTTCTCTTGATACATATAGTAACAAGGTTCTATCTGAGTCAACTGTAAGGAGGGACAAGATTAAAATTTTTTTTTTGCAGATGGATGGGGGTGGGGTTTTTGATTTATTCCTCTCCAGGATGTAATCGGCAATAGTTCATCTATTTTAGTGTCCTTTGTCTAGATTGATGCTGCTTAAAGGCTGGTCCTGGGAATAGCACCAGTGGTAACCTGCAAGAACTTGATAGAAATGCGGAACTATAACCTATTTCATTTTAGCAAGATCCCAGACTGATCTCAGCACACACTAAAGTGTGAGAAGCACTGATCTGGAGCAGGGATCTTAATTAGTGGGAGACTATTTTATTCTTATTTATTTTTGTATTCTTGGATGTATCCCCAAAAGGCCAGTGGGAATAATCTTCGGGTTCCTAGATTTCTAGTAACTCATGATCAGGCTTCCATAGTTTTGTAAACTCTAACTAGAATTTTTTAAAAATCTGTGTTTATTTTTCTGTGGATAAGACCCTAAAAATCACTGGATTTTCAGACTCTTTCCTGATCTCAAGAGCATTAGGAATCACTGGTCTGAGGGAGTGCTGGGGAAACAGGCAAGAGGTGTGTTTTAGTCGCTTTCTCTCCAAATCTCAGCAGCCTCCTTCCACAGAAGCTGGTGGCTGTGTGGTTGCTGTGGATCAATGTCTCAGTCTGTCTGGGTGGTTATGAAAAAATACCACAGACTGGGTGGCTCAGGAACAACTGAAATTTATTTCTCTCCACTCTGAGGGCTGGGAATCCAAGATCAAGGTTCTGGCAGATTCTGCATCTGGCAAGAGCCCACTTCCTGCCCCTAGACAAAGCCTTCTCTCTGTGTCCTCACATGGGGAAAGGGGCAAGGGGGCTCTCTCCAGGCCTCTTTTATAAGAGCATTAATCCCATTTGCTGAAATTCATTTCTATGACTTAACCACATCCTCATTCTCTGTCACCTTGGGGTTGAGATTTCAGCATTTGAATTTAGGGGGTACATAAACACTCATCTCCAGGCCTCTCCATGTGTCCCCCTGCACTGGAACCCATCCTTCTGTTGTCCATGCCCTTCCTTCCAAGGGTGGGGAACAGGAGACAGAAGGGGAAGAGGACCAAGTGAGAATCCAAAAGGAAGTGTATAATCCCATGTGGGCCTCCTGGAATGTTTTTTCTCTCACTTTCCATAGGTCCTATCAAGTCATAGACAGGCCAGGTGAAGGATGGGGTGGTGAAATGCCCATAGGGAGACACCTCAGGTCTCATGGCACATGGTAGGGATATGTTCTCGTCCAGCGAGGAAGGAGACAGTTTGAAACAATGAAAGAACCAGCCATATCATGAGATATGCCAGTCGAGTGTTCCCAGATTAAGAATCAGGACCAGGCCTGATGCCTGTTTGTCTTGAAGATCCAAAAAACAACTTAGTTATTCCAAAACATAGTTTCCAGCACCAAACATCTCTCTTTAAAAGAAATAACATTCAAAACTGGATGCAGTGGCAGGTTCCTATAATCTCAGTGACCCAGAGGCTGAGGCAGAAGGATCCCAGGTTTGTGGGGTGTAGTGGCGCATGCCTATAATCCCAGAGGCTCAGGAGGCTGAAGGCAGGAGAATTGAGAGTTCAAAGCCAGCCTCACTCAGCAACTTAGTGAGGCCCTTTGTAACTCAGAGAGCCCCTGTCTCTATATAAAATATTTAAAAAGGGCTGAGAATGTGGCTCAGTGATTGAGTGCCCCTGGCTTTAATTCCCGTATGGGGTAGGAGGGATTTGGGGATGTGGAATAAAAGAAAGTGAAGGATTGGAGGTTCAAGGTCAGCCTCCACAACTTAGTGAAAACTTGTCTCAAAATAGAAATTTTAAAAAGGGGCTAAAGCTATAGCTTAGTGGTAAAACATTACTGGGTTCAATCCCTAGGACCCTCACCCACCAAACAAGGAAAAAAGAAAAAAAATTCAAATAGTTGTTTCTTCTTCACAAAGTGGGCCTCCTGTCCACTTGACATAAAAAGCCTGCTATAGTGTGGGTTTAGGCTTCCTGTCTCCCTGGTCTCCCACCCTGCCCTTCACATGGGTCTCAATGCAGAGCGAGGCATAAAAAAAGCTCAGACTTTGGAAGGAGACCTGCCTGGGTTCAAGTCCTAGCTCTGCCATTCACAGCGGCCGAAACTGGCGTAAAGGCTTCGTGTCCTTGTGACGTGTTTCCTGATCTGCACAGTAGTGGTGATGATTTCTGTGTGGACAGGATGTTGTAGGAATTCAGTGAAAGTAGCGTTAGTAAAATGTGGTGGCAGCTGTTGTTGTGATCATCCATGCCTCGGGCTCATATTTATTTACTGTCTTCACATCCTCTATTAATATACCTCAGATCCTCCCTTCCTCTGAGACTCTGCTCAGAAGCAGCCTCCTTGAAATATATGCTGATCCCTATCCAGGTACGCTTTGGACCCTGGGCTGTAGAGTCCTGAGGTCAACCCCAACCCCCACCCTGCTGCTCCACACTTGCTATAAGGCCAAGGCAAGTTGTGGCTTTTTTTTTTTTTTTTTTTTTTTTGGTAATCTTCTGAGCCTGTTTCCTCATTTGCAAAAGGGGATGATGAGAGTACCTGGACCCCAGTTATTGTAACCATTGTATAAGTCAAGGGCCTGACAGTAAGTAACCTCTCAGGCAGTGGTAGCTTCTGTTTTAGAGTTCACCGTCCTGTTCTTCAGCTTTGCTTCACTGTGACAGAATGCCTCAGCAATCAGCTGAGAGGAGGAAAGGTTTATTTTGGCTCATGGTTCGGGCCTTTGTCACTTGGCTACTTTGGGGTTTTGGTGAGGCAGAACATCATGGCAGGGAGCAGGTGGTGGAAAGAAACTGCTTACCTCATGGTGGCCAGGAGGAGAGAGAGAGAGAGAGATAAGAAGCTGGAGATAAAACAAACCTTCCCAGGGCACACCTCCAGTGACCTGCTTCCTCCCACAGGGCCCCAGGGCCTAAGGTTTCTCCAATCTCCCAACAGCACCATCAGCTGGGGACCAAGGCTTTGGCACCCGGCCTTTGGGGGACATTTCAGATCCAAACTGCAACAGCTTCTATTACTGTTGGGATTCCCCAATCATCAGCCCACACCATGTTTGCAATAGTGCAGTTTTGAACTGAAGACATTTGTCCAGGTGCCTTCCTCGTCTGGACAGCACTCTGGCCAAGACTGGGAGCAGGGTGTTAGTCTTGCTCAATCAAGATTTTGTTGAATTTAGATGAATTAGAACATTCTGGAAACCCCAACACAGTCAGGCCGCGGTTTCCTCACCTGTGAAATGGGGACCATGATAGTCCTTGCCATGCACTTGGCTCCTCATGTGGTGTGAGGATCAGATGGGAAAATAAATATGAGAGCGCCCGGAAGAGGTCAAAGGACTTTAAGGTATCACTAGGGAAATACTCTGCAACCTTAGCTGTCTGCAACTTAATCCCACCTCGAGGTGGGGCTGGTGAAGGGTGAAGTTCAGAAGTTCTCAGATCATAAGCACTCCAACTTTAAAACCCTAAGTTTTAAAATGCAACTATTATGCTAATAACTGATAGCTTTTTTTTTTTTTAAGTATTGTCCTCCAGGCCTGGTATGAAAATGCTTTTCTTGTCATGCTCCATGACATGTCCACGACCTTTGAGACAGATTGTACCATCGCCATTTTATAAATAAGGATTTTAAGCATCAGAGAGGTGCTATAATTTGTCCATGTCACGGTTATTCAGTGACAGAGCCAAGACTCAACCTATGGCTCCTTGACTCCAAGTGCCAGTCTCCTTTTCTTTCACTGAATTGCTTAGGACTTTGTGACACAGGAAGCAGTGGGAGCCTTGAGAGGTTGCTTCCATCCAAGGGACAGTGTCTGACCCATCCTGAAGTCTGTCTCCTTCCTTTGCCCCACAGGTTCTGAAGTTGCTCCTCGTGGCCTGGGATCGCCGCCTCATCTTTGCCATTGGTACCTCCAGCACCACGGGCGAGTCTGATACTGTCATCTGGAATGAGGTGCACCACAAGACGGAGTTTGGCTCTAATCTCACTGGCCATGGCTACCCAGACGCCAATTACCTGGATAATGTGCTGGCCGAACTGGCTGCCCAGGGCATCTCTGAGGACAGCACTACCCAGGAGAAAGACTGAGGCTGGAGGGGCTGCACTGAGGGGGGAGGGGCCGTGGCGACCACAGGGCAGGAAGGGGGAGCTCAAGGTGGAAGTTGGTGGCATGCCCTCCCTACTCCCTCATCCCCCCTCAGTCTGTCTCTCCCCCCCATCCCTTCCAGACTGGGGTGGCAGATTGCATAAGGTGACATCATTCATAAACCTCATCCAATACAAAGGGGACATGGGGTGACGGCCATCCTGCGTCTAGTCCTGTGGCATTTTCGGTGCTGGGTAGGCAAGAGCCCCCACCCCTCTCCACCCCTCAAGCGGGGGGCGTGGTCAGCACACTCAGGTGTGGACTGCACACGGCACTCCACACTTCGCCTTGTGAAGCCGCGGCTCTTTGCCTCAGCTGGCTTCTTGCTGCTTCCTCTCTGCTCTGAGGGTGGAGTTTCCGCTTTTCTCTCCTCCACTGGAGGCAGGGAGCTCTCACTGTGCAAGGTGGGGGGAGGGCACCAAGGGTGGACCGCTAAACTGCTGTGACATCAGAAAGTGGATGCCTTGGTGTGGAGTGAGGAAGCTCTTCTCACGGATAGGGTCAGAGAGGCAGAGGCCTCTGGGAGCGCGTCCAGCTCTCCTCCTAGTCCTTGGGGCCTCTTTGGGCCCTCTCCTCCCCCTCACACCTTTGACCTATCCAAAGAGGCATCTGGTTCTTTTGCAAGGATGGATAGACTCTGGGATTCTTCTCTGGGTGGCATCCTGTTATGCTGTTCCCAGCCCCTCTCTGATCAAAGCAGAGCCTCCATCCCCCTGGGCATCCGCACTGTCCTCAGGGAGAGGAGCCCACAGCCTCCTTCCCAGCTCATCCCAGACCAGCTCAAAGATTTCACGAGTTTCATGGATTCACTGTGAATGGAGCCCACGCCAGGCTCTGTGCTGTCTGTGTATGAGCATATGTGTGTGTGGGTGTGTGCGCATCGTGGGCCACGTTGGTGGAGAGTCCATCCCATCCTGCCCCTGAACTCTGTATTGCAAGATGCCAAACCCCGCTTCTGACGGGGATGAAACTGCCAGGGTGTGGGCCCTTGACTTTCCTCTTTTTTCCAACCCATCTCACGATGACCTTGGAACCTGACGGAGAGAGAATTGTGCTTGGGGAGATGTGTTGAGGTGAGACCTAGATCCACACCTTCTTCTATTTCTGTTCAAGACTGAATCAGAGCCAACCTCCATCCAGTCTTGCTTCCATGAGGGTTTCAGTCTTTACCCATGCAAATCTGCTCATTAAGCCCAGAGGTGCTGGGCCCCTTTTGCCCCTTGTCTGCCCACAGATTGACCTTCAACGTGGTGAAGCCTCTAGTTCATTCCTAACAGGGTTGAGACCACATTATGGTCTGGTCCAATGTGCATCTGGGTTGTATCCCGAGACCCTGTCTGTCTGCCCTCAACATCCTCTTGCCTTTGGCTCCAAGAATGGATTGAGGATTGGGGGAAAGTGGGGCTCAAGAAGGGAAACCCAATTCCCCTTTCGAAAGTGGGTTCTTTGAACTATGTGTTTGGGGGAAGTTCCTCTGGATACTAATTTGAATTTATATACCTCATGTTTTGGGGGTTTGACGTATATATATGCATATATATTTCATAAGATTTGAAAGGTTTTTGATGTTGGAAAAAAAAATGAGACAAAAGAACCTTCAACAGTGGTACTCAAGTGAGAACTGAAGGCCAAGGTTTCATAAGAGCACTCTGTAGCTGCTTGCTATTAGGCCTACAGCCTTGTTGACATGGATGTGACCAGTGGATTCACCTGTTCCTTGAGACTTACTGGTGCTGGGTCTTTCTTTACTCTCCATTTGGCTACAGGGACAATAATTGGCTTCGCCAGAGGGACCTCTGAGTGGAGGAATTATTCCAGCCACCTTAGTCCCAGTGTCTCCTAGCAGTAGGATTCAATTTTGAAGGCCAGGAGACTGGTCCTGAGTTCACTGCACCTTGGGGTGCATCAGAACTAAATGAAGATGTCCCTGCAGAGTGTAATGTCACACTGCCAAGTTATCACATGCCAGAAATCACTGGAGAGCCTCATTGTAAGCTTAGGACCATCACCACTTCCAGCACCCTTGTCAAGGGATCTTCTGGGCTTCTAGGCCACAGGAATGAGGGAATAGACTGAGAACCTGTGAGTAGGAAAATGCAGCAAGGCAATAGGGAGTGGAGAAGAAATGAAGTCGTGATTGGACAACTGGAAATGGGCAGTGGGGAGACTCTTCATCAGGCAGGAGGAAAAACTGAAGGCTGTGTATAATGGAGTCAGGATACAGTGGCAGCACCACTGGGAGAATGAGTCCTCATGCCTTCAAGCCCCCCAGCCCACCCCAGGTCTTTGATGTGTTCCTGCCCCGTTTCTCCTCCTCTCTGAGGAAGCTCAGTAGGGGCTACCTCATCCTTAAGCTGCTCTTCTTATTGAACTTTCTGGGCAGAAGGGATCTTGGACTTCCTTTCCAACACTGTGCCAGGCGAGGCAGGGGCATTCCCTTGCCCCTTATCTTGTGCGAACGTGGAAAGGCACAGTCTCAGTTTCAGTGAGAACCCTGCCCGCAGAGCCCTGTGCGCCCATGACTGTGAGGCAGGTGTTTCCCACGAGAATCCCTACTGTGCTCTTTGGGCCCAGGCTCTCATGCTTTCTTTTCATGGGCTTAAGCACCAGCAGCCTAGCTCTCCCTTCCAGAGTCTTCAGGGATGACCAGCAGGATTGGAGACAAACCTTCTCAGATGCTCATCCCTTAAAAGGTTCTGTTGTGTGTCCGTGGTTGCGTGCGCCTTTGTGTTTTCCTTCCCTTTCCCTTTTTGTAAAAATTGGACATCTCTGTGGTTTTATACTTGGTCAGAAGTGCTTGTCCTGGTGTTGCACTATTTTTGTGCATGAGATGACTGGGGGAAGGCTTGCGTGGTGTAAGAAGGGACCCCCGCCCCCTTTCCTTGTCTGTGGTCACTGGCATTTGAGTCGGGGTTCTGGAGGAGGGCAGGTGAATGTCCAAATGTAATTGTTCTGTTTGTAAACTGCTGTGTTTTGAAGTGCTTTGGTGTTACTCTGAGAGGACATCACCACCTGGTGCTCATGAGGTGTATGTGCAGAGGAATAAATGGCCAATGAACAACCACCAAGAGTTGTTACTGGGAACCTTCTGCCTTTTGCGGTTGAGTGCACCTGAGAGGCATCCGGGTTACTTCCTCAAGTCTGCAAACAACCACAAGCCCTTCCACACGATAAGGGGAAAGCCCCTTTTGTCTAATTTTCTTTGCCCATGTCTTTTCTACCCACACATTTGACCTGGCTTGACTCCTCGCTCCCCCAGAGGAGCAGACCACATGGAGGGGAAATGGGAAGGTGAACTTGTGGGAGAAAGGCCATCTTTAAAAACCATGAATGTTGACTTCTACAATGTCCCTCCACCTGACTACAGTACAGTGTGTGTTTTAATCATTTCTAGACTGCCGTTTTTCAAATAAATGTTTACTATTAATCATTCCAGTATTGATGAGAACACAAAAATAAAATGCAAATGCAAAACCAACCATGTCACCAAATTATGTCTCCATCACTGGTAGTTCATGGGTGTGGTGTTCTTGGAAGCCAGGACTGGGCTTTCCAGAGACTCCAGACTAAGGTCATCCGTTAGGAAGCTAAAACTCAGCAGAGCCTGTGGGTGTGAGCCCCACACCCAGAATCTAACTTTGTAAAGTGACCTGATGGATGTGAACAGCACAATCCCACGTTCTGATTGCATATGGATGAACACTGTTGGACAGAGTGTTCCCTGGTACATATTTTAATGCATATCTATGTGCAGTTTTGCTCATAAAAATATGTTTGTAAATAACTTTAGATTTCAATGGGCAATTAATGCACTTAAAGCCTGGCAACCTTGAGCTCTGCTTTGCCTTTCTGATAGTAATTGTTAAAGATTTCAGAAAGTCAATATTTGCAGAAAAGGAGTTAAGTTGACTGAAACATACAACACACCCAGAGATTTAGAAAATTTTAATGCTTAAGAGGCAAAGGGAAGGGAAGAGGTTATAGAAATTTGTGTCCTTGGCTGGGCAGGCAGGTAAGAGGGGCTTAAAATCTGTTCTTTATGTCTCTATCTCAGTTGGAAATGAATGAGTATTCTTATTCCCGCTTCCCACAGGCTGGAACGACATGCTCTTCAGAAGAAGGGCCTGCTGTCAGCTCAAACCCTGGATTGTACCATCAACCAGGAGAGAACAAAGTATCCTTCCTAGAAGATAACTCACTAACAACACTTGATATGGTGAACGAATGCATAATGTTTTTTTAAATGAGGAGGAGCATTGATGTTGTGGAGGTGACTGCAATTAGACCAGACTGGCATTCAAATTGAGCAACACCCCACATGTTTCCAGGAGGCAATCATGCATCCTGCTAGATGCCCCAGGGAACTCAGTCTGAAACTGATATAAATGTCACCAGTGACTCTGGATGCCTTTAAAAACAAGGATTTGATCATGTCTGTCCCCTTTCTACCAGGAAAAGCACAGGTAAAGCAGTTGGTGCTTTCCGTACTGTGTCGGTGTTAGGGAGGAAATGATACTTAGATGTGGACTTGGACTTATTCTTGGAATGTGGGGTGTGTGTGCACGTGCACCCATGCACCCAGGCTTGTGGTGGGAAGGCAGGGTGCAGGCCATCCATGGAAGAGGAAGGGGGTGTATTTTGGTAACACAGAACACAAAACCATATGTTTGATCTATTGAATCTACATCTCCTTTCAGAGCCTCATCTAGGACAATCTAGAGGAGGATGTCGGTTGGGAATAAGAATCCCAATTTCCCCTGAGCACCAGTCTTTTTCAGTTTTTTACTGCATGTGTCCCAGTCACCTTACAAATTTAACATTTATAAGTTAAAACATATTCGGAGGACTTGTGGACACTAGTCAAAAGTGCAAGAGTGGTCTGGTCTCAGGAAGTCCTAGTCGTGGGGGAGCTGGGAAAGGAATTGGTTTAGGCAACATCTTCCCTTTCAAATGAGCCAGAGGGGATGACACAGCCCCTCCACATAGAGCCCTCAAAGCTGAAAATCAGTGACTACGTGGGGCTCTGTATGTCTAGGGCTCTGTCTGTCTCTAGGAGTATAAAAAATCCAGATAGCTTTTTAAAACACAAAATAGAGGTGGTGCTTCACAGAAACTCTGACAGCTCCCAGATTGGAAACCTCTGAAGACTTCAGACTAAATACATAGATTCCAAATACAGACATCTCCGTTCTCCCTCCTCTCTTTTGACACATGCACAGATATAGGAAAAGACACCTCCTCTGTATTTTAGTTCCTAGGGTGGCTTTTGCTTAGCAAGTCACGATGGCTCCCTCTCCCCACCTTCCAACCTTGTTCATGTGGCTCATTACATTTCCTGGCTCGGAGACCTAATTAAGAAGTCACAAAGTTATACCTGCCTTTTGTCTCATTGACACCTCGATCATTACGAAGGCAAAAGCGGAGAGGGAAGCAACGGAAGACAGGCCTGAAGCTGTGGTCCTTAAGCTGGACTTTGCTGCAGCTCTGGGGCAAAGAGGTCTTCAGTGGGTAGAATGTCTGCAGCCAAATTCCGCCGCTCCTCCTCGAATGCCTGGTATTCCTTCCTCTTGTATTTCCGGGTGCCATAGATGGCCAAGGCAATGACAGCTGCCAGGACAGTGGTGACTCCCACTGTGATCCCAGCTGCCACCCCTCCCGACAGACCATTGCTGTCCCCGTGGATGACTTTCATGGCTCTGCGCAGCTCCAAAGGCTCCCCCAGCCTCCACTGCTGGGTCTGGGAGTCCTTAATCCAGGATCTGGCACTCTCACTACTTGTCACTATGACAGTGTTGGTGGCAGTCTGACTTAGGAGGGGTGGCCTGGTGAAAGGTGGGAGCCTGGCAGGGGGCAGGGACCCTCCTGTGAAGATCCCAGCCTTGACACAGTAGGACACTTGGCATCCATCGCTGATGAAGGCTAGGTGCTGGCTAAAGCCCCCAGGACACTTTTTCAGAGAGGGTGCCATGTCTCCAGATACAGAAGACCTTACCAAGGGGTTCCCAACTACACAACTGAAGAACCCACCGAAGGGGACAGAAAACTTGTATCCTATCTCGTAGTCCAGGGAAACACATACCTTGAGACTTCCAAAGAGACTCAGAGGGAGGTAGCCAACTGGGCAGGACTGTGCGTTTGTCATGGGGTTGATGCTCTTACTGCTGAAGAGGCCCCCAAAAAGAAGTCCTGAGTCTTCCGGTACTTGGTCACTGACCATGCACCAAAAAGCCCTAAATTCAGCCCTTGCCACCCGGAACACGTCTTCACACACTGTCTTACAAAAGATGACCAAGTGGCACTTCCGCTCACAGTGCAACTGACTGTAGCCCTCCTCATGGATCTGAGTCAGCAGATGGACTGGGGAGTAGCCAGAGGGGCAGGAGAAATTGCCGGTGAGTGGATTCTTCTGCTCCAACTTTTGGCAGAGGAGGATCCCCTCACTCCCTGAGAGCTGAGTGCATTCCTGATACACTCCACCAAAGGAGAAGTTGGTCATTTTTCCCTCACAGGAGCCATCGTCAGTATTGGCCTGAAAATTGAAGTTGGGTGAGTTGCTGTCCGTGCAGCCGGGGTAGGTGTTGAAGTTGTAATAGTGTCTCACGGCAGTTTCCACTGTGTGTGACAGCTTCCTCACCAAGGGAGTCGGCAAGTGAGGCAGCACGTCCGGCTTGATGAAGAAATGCAGGGGTAGGCCGGCTCGATCCACTGCCACCAGGTGGTTGGTGGTGCTCTGCTGCCAGTTCTGGAGGGTGATGCCTGGATAAAAGGGAACCCCTCCGAGGCTCTGAACCCTGGAGTTGGTTCGGTTTGCAAGGTAGCCCTTGGTCGAGTCATCCTCATGGGTGACATTTGCAGATGATTTGAAGTTCACAGTGTTTAAGAAGGTGACCCCAGCTGACACGGTCACACCTATGCGGCTGTCCTGGCTGTCCTGGACGAAGGAGGACTTGATATGATCCTCCTGCATGAGAACAGCCCCGGCATCCATACTGGTGATGACATGGGTGCCATAGTTGAGGACCAGGAGCTCTGCCAGGTAGGTGGCCATCCTCGTCTGATTGTTCTCTAGACAGTCAGAGATGTCCATGAGCTCTTTCATGAACCCTGAGCTTAGTTCCGCGACTGGGTCAGTTTTGACAGTGTAGACCAGGTTTCTTACCTCTACACGAGTAGTGACAGCCTGGTCCCTCACTTGAAGTGTCTTCATCCTCTGGAATTCAGTGGAGAACTTGCCATTGACCTTGGAAAAAGCAGAGATCTCCATATTGATGGAAGCAGAGATGCTGCTCTTGTAATTCTTCCAGGATTCCAGGATTTCTGAGTTCAACTCCAGGTTGCTCTGTTTCTGGGGAATGGTGAAAACTTCATCGGGGATGATGTACTGGCCATCCTCTGTGGTCCTGCAGTTGGTATAAGTCAACTCTATCACCCGTCCCATGTCCACATTGCGCAGGTTATCCCAGCCCCCTCCGGGGAGGACCTCCAGCACAGGTATTTTCAAGGCATTCTTGCATCTCTGAACTCCAGTCTCTTCTTTCTCTCCTAGAGGCTTGTCTGTTTTAGCACAGGTCACCACTGCCCAGAAGAGGATGGCAGTCCTGAAGCTGCTCATGGTGCCAACAGCCCCAGCCACACACCAGCCTGAAGCAGCAGCCAGCGAGCACACTGAAAGATGGAAAAGAAAGCAGTGGCTGAAACCGAAATCTCCACTGTTCTCCTCAAGTCAATGGTTCCTCTTTAGTTTAATGCAATTGCAAAATGGGGAAATGAAAGTTGGTTGGAATATTAAAGTCGATTAAAACGTTGAAAAATATATGTTCTTCTAGATATGCAAACAGAGTCCTGTGCTTGAAAGTTCACTGCCCTGTGTTCTCTACCCACAGCTGGTTACTCTGTAGCCATGGTGGGCACCCGAAAAATGTGACCTTATCACTCCCCCACCAAAAAGCTCTGGTTTGGGTTCTTTGTTCACTTGCTTGGACTTGATGTTTTAAATTTTGCTTGACTTCTCTCTCCTGGGATGCCAAGGACAGTTTCTTTTCACTGGAAAAGCAGAAGGGAGTGGCTGCCTCACCCTTACTGAGATGCCCTGCCTCTATCCTACCCACACTAACTCTAGGGAAAGCAGCCCCTGAGGTTGCCATTAACCTGGGAGTGGAAGCCCACAGAAGAAAGGAATGAGAACCTTTGACACATTTGTTGTTGTAAGTGCTGATAGTCCTGGTTTTGGAAATGGCATTATCTGAACCAGACCTGAATGTGCCCACAAGAATTCTGTTTGCTATCTACTGGGAAGCCTCAGTCTGCACTGTTCCCAGCATTTGGAGTGAGGTCAGGGACCCCCCCCCACACACACACACACACACTGTGTTGTTGTTTCCTTTCAGATAGAAATGCTCAAGCAAAGGCAAACACATGCTATAATCTAGATCCTGATTTACCCAAAACACACAGTGGCCAAGGAATATATGTACACATGTATGTGCATTTACATAATCTTCCATGTGTACGCAGTTTGCAATAA
This sequence comes from Glaucomys volans, assembly GCA_020662805.1. Lineage (NCBI taxonomy): Eukaryota > Metazoa > Chordata > Mammalia > Rodentia > Sciuridae > Glaucomys > Glaucomys volans. Next base: position 113,431 of record JAJEJO010052401.1, read on the forward strand.
GTTGTACCTTTGGTACCTCCTATGCCTTTTCATCCTATTAAGTGCATGCAGTAGGCATAGGTGCATAAAAAGGGATGTGTCTCTTCTTTTTGTTTTAAAGCAACGGTTCATTTTTTATATCATTAGGAAAACATGTGTCCTGAATTTCCTTTTGTGTGCTGATGCCAGGTCAGCTAGACCCCATAATTTAGAACAATGTCCCTAAACCCATTGGTCTAGTTCCAGGATTAATTGAAGCCCAGCTCAATTAATTCTTTGGGATAATTAGAGTGGGTCTGAGCACAGTTAGTGGTAGCCAGGGAATGCAGAGAAATTAATGAAGCAAACTCCCGACTGCACCCTCCCATCTTCAAAATCAGACCATCAACCCAACGCAGAGATGAGGCTGCAGAGTCATATTTCAACCCACGGGTATCACTGCACCGTCACCAGCACACATCCTAAGGAGCAGGTTCCGAGGAACTGACTCACCTCACACTGTCACTGACTGACGCAGCTGAGAAGCAGTTCAGAAAAAGATGAGGCCAGTTGCCTCAATTCACAGGCTGGTTGTTTTAAAAACACCTGATGGCATTCTGTAAATCCAGAAATACCACATTCTGGGTCTGTTCAGGCCACAGTTACCATGCTTCAGGGAATTGACTTACACCAGTCATCCCAGAAGGATTGACTTAGGAGCCTAGGACCAGCTCATGCTTGGTTAGAGTGCCTATGCTCTGCATAAGATGTTCTGGCTGAGTTATAATCAGTGAATTATAAGTTGATACCTCAGCAGAGATCCTAGAATTAGAAAAAATGATAGTTCAGTGCCCTTGAGTACTTCCAATAACTCACTACCTGCCCGCTTCTCTTCAAATGTTTTAGGGATGGTTCCTGAGGATGGGAATACTCTCCTTCTTACACTGGTCGGAGGTGTGCTCATGATTCTTACTCTGTTTTCTCTTTGCTAGATCCTGTTGAGACCTCACTCTTCTGCAATGGGAACCCAGGCCAAGTGAATATAGACTATTCTATATTCAGGTGTTCCTAAATATTTAAATAGCTAGTCATCATCTTTTTCTTCTTATTTTTATTTTTTAGTACTGGAGATTGAACCCAGGGGCACTCAGCCACTGAACCACATCCCCAGTTCTTTTTATTTTTTATGTTGAGACAGGGTCTCATTAAGTTGCTTAGGGTCTCACTAAATTATTGAGGATGGTCTTTAGCTTGGAATCCTCCTGCCTCAGACTCTGGAATTGCTGGGGTTACAGGATTATGTCACCATGTCTGGCTTTTAAAAAATTTTTTGTTTGTTTTTGCTGTAGCATTTCTCTTCATTTTTATCACAGAAAAAAATTGAAGATAGAGAAAAGAGCCAACAAGAGTGAAATTATATCACAAAACGTCATAATTATTTCTAACAATTTTCATAAATGAGAGATTCTTGTGACATAATGTTGTGATAAAAGAATAATACACATCCAGTTTGACCCCAACTATATAATGTACATGTTATAACATGTTATATTATAGTGATAACTATAACTAGGGAATCTATACCAACTGAATAAGAATGATTATATCTCATTGGTAGGTTTATGAATTATTTGATCCCCGCCCCCTTCCTCTGTTTTTCTAAGTTTTCAACAGTGAGTATGTCTTACTTATTTAGGAAATTTTTACCAAGAATCTACCAAGTACCAAACAGCAGTAGGTACCACTTTTCTATTCAGGAAGATAACTCAAAAAATATATGCTTTTTTTAAGAAGAAAAATCATTTCTGGAATTTTCGTATGCCTAAAATGGTCAAAATATATGGACTCTAATTCCTGTGCTCAAGAAGTCTCTTCAAGTCAGGGCAAACAACGAAAGGAGAAGTCTCCAGATGGGAAATTTGGGCTTCACCTCAATGGGTATGCCAGGGGCCAGAAGAGTGGGCCGTAAGATGTAGGCATGAGGAAGTGGGCTGAGAGCTGGACCAAGCGTTTCACCTGCACCTTTCTTGTCTTAGACCTGCCACAAGCAAATCACCTCTGGTGTCTTCTTGTACTGAAATGCACATGCAGTCACATAGGCTCACCAGCTGGCCTCCCTGGAGGAGTAGGGGCTGCGGCTAAACACTGAACTTTGGCCTCTAAGAGAAAGAGGCAGCTCTTCCACAAAAGGTACAGGTCTGCAGAGCTGAAAAGCAATTTCAGTTCCTCCAACAAGAAGCAAGAGGGAAGTCCCATGCCTGCTTTCTTTCTCAGTTTGAACTCGTGCAAACTTCTGACTACATCTCACGGGGAGCGAAACCGTGATCCACGTCTCAGGTTCAGTTCTACGTGGGCTTGGAACTGGTTCAGGTGGTTCCTACTTCTGCTTTTCACCTGCGCTCTGAAACACTGTGTTTGCCAGGACCCTTCCCTTTCTTATTTTCAGCAGGAATCTAGAAGATGGGTCTAAAAACCAACAGGCCAATAATTGTTAAATGGATCAGAGCTCTATGACTTCACACACTCTGAAGTTTTATAAACTTCATTCCGGAAAATCTCAGAGGTATTAGTAACAGAGTCCTATGCCGGAGGTCTGACTCTGGGAATCCAACAAATCAGCAGCCACAGGCCCCCAAAACCAAACAGAAAAGGTAATGGTGAAAAGCAGGAATCGGTCCTTAGCCCTGTGTTCAAAGGACTGACAATAAAAAATAAACAAATGAATCAACTTGGCATCTCTGCCTCCATGTTACACCTGTCTTCAAGGGACTGAGGATAACTTTGAGGTTTTATAGAAAGGGAATGAGGGAAAAGGTGGGAATGTGAATAGCTAGAGGCTTTGCACATCTGGCAAAGTCAAGCGATCTTGATGGCGAGTGATCTGTCCATATCATCTCAGGCTTGGTCAGGCAGGGCCTTACTGGCGTTAGAAAGTTGCTGTTGCCTGGAGAGTGGGCATAGCTTCAACTCCTCACAGGAGTTTAATCAACCAGACTCATTGTTCCTGGAATCCAAGGTGACTCATCAAAGGATATAGATGTGGAATGGAGGAAGAGATGCCAAGTCGCTTTATTTGTTTGTTTATTTATTTGTTTATTTCAGTACTGGAACTGAACTCAGAGAGACTCTACAATTGAGCTATATCCCCAGCCCTTTTTATTCTTTTATTTTGAGGCAGAACTTCACCGAGGGTGGAAATCAATGATAGGGTACTTGCCTAGCATGTATGAGGCCTGGGTTCAATCCCCAGAATTTCAAAAAAAAAGAAAAAAGGTTGAAACAGGGACAGGGTTTTGGTGAATTACCTAGGCTGGCCTCAAATTTGCAATCCTTCTGCCTCAGCCTCCAGAGTCACTGGGATTACAGGCATGCACCACCACGTCCAACTCAGAGATGTCAAATCTTCAATCTTTCCTTTAGCTACCCATGGGACATAGGCAGGCAAAAGTGAAGAGTCTAGCCAAGGTGTGGTGCACACCTGTAGTCCCAGAGACTTGGGTGGTTGAGGTGGGAGGATGGCAAGTTCAAGGCCAGCCTCAGCAATTTAGCAAGATTCTAAGTAACTTAGAGAGAATTTGTTTCAAATTAAGAAATAATGTATGATCTATCAAAATGTATAAATGCATTCTACTGTCATGTACAACTAATTAGAACAAATAAAAATTAATAGAAAAAAAGAAAAAGGGCTATAGATACAGCTCAGAGTTAAAGCATACATGGGTTCAATTCCCAGTACCTCTCCCCAGAAACTTAAAAAACAAAATAAAAAGTCTAAATCCTTGTTACAATTCCCCTGTTGTGTCTGGTCCATTACTGAGTCTTGAGGGAATAAGGATGTCAACCAATCTGGATTCGCAGGTGTTATGTCCCACTGGTACACTGGACTTTAAACAATTATTGAAGTACATAAGCAAAAAGGGTCAGAGGTTTAAGCCCCAAATTAGAAGTTCCACTACACATTATAAAGCAGAATACAAAAGGAAGTCAGAAGATATCCAACTAAATAAATTGCATGGGTGGTTTATCCATCTATTTATTTATTTATTTCCCAAATAAGTGCCCCTATGGACCAATAAGTTATATTAAATATTACTATTATTTCAATTGTACATATTTATAGGGTTCAGTATAATAATTTGATACAGGTATACCATGTGTAATGATCAAATCAGGGTAGTTAACATTTCTATCTCCTTAGATTTCTTTCCATATTTTTTGTTGGTGCATCACATTTGTACATAATAGTGGATTTGATGTTACATATTCATACAGGTACAAATATAACAATATAATATGGCTAACATCATTCCTTAGTATTTCCCCTTTCCCTTCCATTCTTCCTTCCCCTGGTCCCTTTCCTCTACTCTATTGATCTCCCTGTGATTTTCATGATTCTCCCTTCTTTTAAATAGTTCCATGGATATGGACTACTGGAAAAAAAAATTGGAATCAGAAAATAAATTGTGACTTTTTTGTTTCTGTCTGAATAGAGAGCCCTTGTCTGAGCTGTGAGTTCTACCTCCTGTGTGGAGGTGCCTGGTGGTGGAAGGGCTTCGGAGTCAGGCAGCCACATCCAAGAACCCCTTCTTCATAATATCTCAGTTTTGCAGGGCACGGTGGCCCACACCTGAAATCTTAGCCTCCGGCTGAGGCAGGAGTATCACAAATTTGAGGCCAGCCTGGAAAATTGAACAAAATAAATTCTTATCTCACACAAAAAAATTTAAGGGCTAGGATGTAGCTCAGCGGCAAAGCGCTTGCCTTGCATTCACAGAGCCCTGGGATGGATCCCAAGTTCAAAAAAAAAAAGACCCCACCAAAAAAATAAAAAAAAAAAAATTTAAAAAATAAGAATTTAAAAAGGTCTGGTGGGGCTCGGGGGAGGAAGTGCAGCTAGGAGTTACAGCACCCCTGGGTTAAATCCTCAGTACCACAAAAATTAATTAATTAATTATTTAGCTAATTAATTAATTAAAAAGTAACTTTTCAGCTTTACTTACTTCTGGTAAGGCTGACACAAGTGCACATCTCAAGTTACATTTTAAAGGACCACTACCTTTCCCTTTAATTGTCCTGCATGGCTTCGCTGTGACTTTTTCTCTACCCTCTTATTAGTACATTTGTCTTTGGTTATACTTCCCTATTGAGTGTTTGAGACCAAATAAGTGACCTATATTTGGGCCAAAACCTAACCTCTTTCTTTTCTATGTTAAGGTCAGCTGAGACCCCTCAGGGTTTACTTTTAGGAACTTGCAAGGAGCCTCTGGGCTCCTGTCTTTTCAACTAGCTGTGCCATCTGGCAGGACGGGTCAGGGGTTTGCTGACCACATTGGCTTCCTTTGTACACACCGCAGACATTTCCCTCTCCAATGACCCTCCTTTTTGCACAAGGTTCACTGGTTAGCTTCCTGTTCTCTAGTCCCCTGATCAGAAAGTTGGGTGGCTTACAAGAGTTGTAGGATCCTAAGAGGGGTCCCATTGTTCCTTGGGTCCTCGTTGACCTTAAAGGGTAAGGACCAAAATATTGATTATATTTTTCTTAGCTATTTTATTTTCTGCTTTTGGCCTCTGTGACTCTTGTTGAACACCCAAGAGTTCTACCAGCCTTAAAATTGGAGTAGTGGGTCCTAATTTTAACTTTTACATTTTTACAGTTACCCCTTCCATTTAATTGGGGTCAATATTAATATGGGGAGCCAGTTATATCTTATCTGTCCTATAGGTGACCTCTTAATATTCCAAATTGATTCAGGTTATTCTGTTAGAAGTTGTATTAAATACTTCTGTTAGAAGTTTTATTAAATACTAACAGGCAACAGTTATAAAATTATTTTTGAACTGGGGATTGAACCCAGGTGTGCTTCACCACTGAGAATATCCCCAGCCCTTCTTATTTTTGAGACAGGGTTTCACTAAATTTCTAAGGGCCTTGCTATGTTGCTGAGGCTGGCCTTGAATTTGCAACCCTCCTGCCTTAGCCTCCTGAGACAACAGTTAGAAAATTTTAGAAGGAAAATACAAACAAAAGTAACAACAGCAAAGCCATATTTAGTTTGTGTAATAGTTCTGAGTCACAAAGCATAATTTATAACATTAATATACCTCTGATATCTGATTAGCCTCCCCCCCAAAAATCTATAATTTGTCAAGTTGATCACATAAACCTAAATCAAACAGAAAGGTTACATAAGAGCACTCAAATTCCTTTTTTAGCCACTTATGAAACATTTGCAGGCAAAATTGATGTCTAAGTCCTTGTTACAAATATATATTTACATATGTGTAATATTCGCGTATGAATATACATATTTACAAATCCAAATATATGTAATATATGCACATATCTATCTATCTAAAGAGATCTTACAGAAATAAGAAACCAAGAATACTTGAACTTACACTTACAATTTTTTTTTTGAACGAGGTATTGAAATCGGGGGACACTAGGTCACTGAGTCACATCCCCAGCCCTATTTTTTTTTTTTTTTTTTTTTTTTTGGTACCAGGGTTTGAACCCAGGGGCACTCCACCACTGAGCCACATCCCCAGCCCTATTTTGTATTTTATTTAGAGACAGAGTCTCACTGAGTTGCTTAGAGCCCCACTAAGTTGCTGAGCTGGCTTTGAACTCGAGATCCTTCTGCCTCAGCCTCCCAACGCTCTGGGATTACAGGCGTGCCCCACCACGCCCAGCTTGCATTTACAATTAATGGTTAGTATTTTAACTTTCAAATGACTCACGTGTTTATAAATGTTTATTCCGTTTATATCTGCCATTTAAACAGGTATTTTTAGATTAGCCATGAGTCTGGCATGGTGGTGTATACCTGTAATCCCAGCAACTCAGGAGGCTGACCCAGGAGGATTTCAAGTTTGAGGCCAGTCTGAGCAACTGTCTCCAAAACATAAACAAACAAACAACAAAAAAATGAGCTGGGGATGTAGCTCAGTGGCAAAGAGCTTCTTAGTTCAATCTCCAGTACCACTCTACCACAACAAAAAAAGCATTTATCCTGATACCCCCCAAAATAAAATAAAACAAAACAAAAGGGCTGGGGATGTAGTTCGGTGGTGGAGTGTGTGCCTGGCATGCTCATGGCCCTGGATTTGATCCCCAGCTCCACAAAACAAAGGAAAGAAGAAAAACTGCTCATGAAAACTAATGTATCAGACAAGTATAGTTAACATTTTAAGCTATTTTTATTGTTGTTGTTGTTGTTGTTATTATTATTTTGCCAAAGAAAAAGTCTAAAAGCAATGGATGTTTCACCTTAAACATCTTAACAGAGAAAAATAGTCCTGACTGGCTGATAACCAGGGCAAGAAAAAGGTGTGTTCATAATTCTAAAGACATCTTTATTTTTATCTTACTAACAAATTTATATTAACTTATCTTTAAAGACTTACCTATGTAATATAAACTAAAAAGCATTCAGGATTATGTCTTTTTAAATTTGTAAGTGCTTATTTTTTTATGAGTCAATTTCATACAATGTAGACACAACACACAATACACACATGTACAGAAACATACATAAGAGTAGAAAACAAGCATTTGTTTAGATTTGTTAAGCATTTGTTTAGATTCATCATTTGGCAGTTTTTAAAAAGTTAGGCTGCTGATGTGATTACTGCAGCTCTAGGCAATTCTTAATCTTAAATCTGCATATCCAAAGGCGTGATTAAGTTGAAACAGTAGAAAATTTGCATCTCAAAGACACAGAAGTTAGTACAAACATCATCCTGCAGGGCATAGACAAAGGTCTCAGGGAGGAAAGGTTCTCCTTCCCCGCCCCCTCCCCACCCCTCATTTCAGTCTTGGAGGGGGAAGGGAAGGAAAGATAATAGAAGGAGACAAGCATCATTACCCTATATACATGTATGAATGCACAAATGGTATGATTCTACTTCCTGTACAACCAGGATTCATTGTGTACAATGAATCAAAATTTTTAAAAAACAAAAAAAAATGGAAAGAAACGTTTTTAAGAGTGAGCCTCATGCAGACCTAAGTTAATATTGTTACAGTCCCCCAGAAATAAAATTCTCAAATACCATTATTGTACCCAAAGAAAATAAAGTCATCCAAGCCAATCATGTAAAGCCAAAAAGAGCCTTTATTTTAGCTGGCCAGCGACAATTGCCCTTACTCCTAAAAGCGGGGTGCCAGGAAATTGCCCATTAATTGTGTCATTGCCAACTTTTGTAGGACTCGGGATGGGATTAGGGTGGGGCTATGGGGAGGGGGTTAGGGTGGGGCTGACTCTCTCCTGATGATGGCACTGGAGAATCTTTCTGGGAAGTATAACACCATGTCCCAGAAATGGAACAAAAAATTTCCAGAAACCGAGGGGTGACCTTTAAATTAAGGAAGTTGGAAAATCCCTAAAGGCCTAAATATACCATCAGGAGGGAGAGATAGCTAACTGCTAATCGCTAACATATGCTTCTATAGCGTGACTTGTTTGCATTGGATAGAAACAGTGACTATACCGTCCACCCCACTCACACATCATTTTCCCTATAAATGCTGACAATGAAGGAACTAGGGCAGGATTCCCCTCCACACTGCTTTTAGGTGTATGGGTGGTAGTCGCTGGCCAGCTATAATAAAGGCTTCTTTTGGCTTTGCGTGAACGGCTTGGATGATCTTGTTCTCATCGGGTATAACAATATCTTTGCCTATTTTAAAAGTTAACCAAACCCAGTGGAGAGGTCAATGTATGTAATCCCAGCCTCTGCTAAGGTAGGAGGATCCCAAGTGAAGTTCAATGCCAGCCTCAGTAGTTTAGGGAGACCCTGAGCAACTTAGTGAGACTCAGCCTCAAACTTGAAAAAGAAAAGAAAAGGGCTGAGGCCTTAGCTCAGTGGTAAAGAACTCTTAGGATCAATCCCCAGTACAAATAGAAAAAGAAAAAATGTAATCAAGAGAGGGTGACACCTCACAAATGTCAATTTCTTTTGTATAGCATGAGAGAAATCATATTTTGGAGCACTATCTGCTTGATAAGTCCTTGCTTTATTTCCCAGTGACTAGATCAGTGTGCAAGAAAAACAATTTGGGGATATTAAGTGTTCACCATCATTTTTTAAAAGTTCAGGACCCATCATCATCAAACATAAACTCGACTGGAGTGCTGGATGGGGTTTGTTTCCAAATACTTTCTCCATCCTTGAGTTTATTTCCTATTTTGGTGGAAATATCACTTCTCCCAAAATACCAGCCTTCTAACTGGTGGATCTGTGCTTTGGATTCAAAGGGGCAAGTTTGCAATGCCCAGAAGAAAGACAAAAAGTCAAAAGGCAAATTTATGTAATGGAGTGGCAGGAGAATAAGACCAAATGCTACTAAGCAATGTTCTGATAAGGGTTCTGAAACAGGATATCCAAACTAACCAGCTTGGAAAAAAGAACCACTAATCAAGCAAAATAAATTTCCAGTAGGGATTGTTACTGCCAGCTATCAGATTCTTTTGGCATTCATCATCAGTCATCAGAAGCAGACTGATTACCAGATCAAGAGACAACAACCCCTAAAACAATTACATTAAACCACAGTGCGTTTTCAGACACACAGGGCATGCTGCACCACAATAAGAAGTCACCTTTTCTTAGTCATAGGTTTATAGCTATAATTAGGTCAGACAGTCAAAATTCTCCGTAGGGGACAACTTCACACAATTAGTGCTTTCCATTTGTATGCAAATGCTAAAGATCACCTCAATCCAACCGGGTTTCTCTGAGAACTTTTAAGTTCCCTCCCTGCTACAGAATTCAAAGTGTTAAGCAAATGGCAGAAACCCAAATCAGCTGAAAAGCCAGATGGGCTCAAAAGATCCCCAAATGACAAGGAAAAAGGGGGAGGTCCCACATGCAGTGTTCAGAAGAACTTACCAGGGGTCATATATCGGGAGCCCGGAGAGTCAAAAGTTTGTTTCTCCGTGTCTCCAAATAAAGGCAAAAAAGCAGCCAATGCCGTCACAAAGTGGAAAGAAAGGGAGAAACCCTGAAATAAATATAATTTCAGCAGCTTCTTGGGTCCCTCCTTTTCTGCCCTTTAGGTTGGAGGTCAGCAAGCTACAAGTAGCTAATGCCCAAAGGGCATGCTTTCCCCTGGTGGGGCTCCTCAAAGTTGTTACTAGAGTCCTAGGCCAGAGGCCTGACTCTGGGCATCAACAGATCAGGTCAAGCCACTTGTCCCCAGAACCAAACAGAAAGGCAATAGTGAAAAAAGCATGAAAAGCATTTTAATTAGTGCAGCCACACCCAGAAGATAAAGGGTCCCAAGTCCTTAGCCCTGTCTTCAAGGGACTAATAATGATTTTGAGTTTTAATAGAAAGGGGACAGAGATCCAAAAACGGGGGGTTTACCTAGCTGGAGTCACACAGCTGCCAAAGTCAGCGATCTTGACCAGGTATGTTCTGTCATTCATCTCAGGATTGGTCAGGTGACGCCTTGTAGGCATAAGAAAGTTGCTCTTGCCTGGGGGGTAGCCTCCATTCATTGGTCACAAGACTTTGTTGATCTGACCTTTCATTTCTGGAATCCAAGGTGACTGGGAGCAAAGGAGACTCTGCAAAGTGGAGGCCTAGATGGCAAGTTCTTAATGCTGCTTTAGTCACTCATGGGACATTTGCAGGCAAAAGTGAAGAGAATCTAAGTTCTTGTTACAGTACCAGTGAACAAAGTGACAATATGTTCTTTTCTGAACAGCTGATTTTTTGTTGTTGGTTGTGTTTCTTTTTTAGTTACACATGACAGTAGGATTCATTTTGACATTATCGTAAAAGCATAGAATATAATTTGTTCTAATCAGTCTCGAGTGTAACAGTGTCAGCTGTATGCTTCCAATAAGCCCTTGCTCCTCTGCCCCTGAAAAATGTCTTCGAAATGGGCATGTTTCTTTCTTGTCCTCTCTCTCTCTCTTTCTCTCCCCCACCCCCATCTCAGGTGAAACAGAATTACCTTTCTTCCCCATCCTGGGCAGTTATCTGTCCCTGAGCACACACCCACCATAGGAGTAAAGTAACCCACACTGTGGGGTTGGCACCAGAAGATCTCAGCAATGACTCTCTCCCAAATTAACAAGTGAATTACCACTCCAACAGAGAACATGTGGAATGTACATTTGAATCAACTCTTTAAAAGCCCCCTGTTCCTGCTGACGAGCAGAATCACAGTCTCTGGGACAGGAGCCCCCTGTACTTCTCCTTTGCTAGCAAAACAAATCTTTCCCCTTTTTCTCAAAACCGCATCCTTGTTATTGGATTGGCATGGGAACAAAGACCTAGCTTTTGTAACACCAGTACTTCCCCTTCTCCTTTCCTCCTCCCACTCCTCTTTCTTACCCTCTACTCTACTGATCTTTTTGCTACTTACTTATAGTTTGGTTTTATTTTTTAAAATTTATGTCTTGTGGAGGTGCATGACGGTGAGCCTCAAGGTGGTATGTTTGCGTGTGTATACAGGGAAGTTAGGTCTGATTCATTCCACTTTCTTTCCCTATTCCTTCTCTCCTCCCTTCCTTTCATTCCCCTTTGTCTACTCCACTGATCTTCCATTCTTCTTCTTCTTTTTTTTTAACCCCCCTCCCCCAAATCGATTTTTAACCTGATGATGCACACTTGTAATCCAGGTGGCCCAGGAGGTTGAGGCTGGAGGATTTTGACTTCAAAGCCAGCCTCAGCAACTTAATAAGATTCTGTCTCAAAATAAAATGTAAAAAAGAGCTGGGGATGGTGCTCAGTGGTTAAGCACCCCTGGGTTCAATCCCTGGTACGGAAGAAACAAAACAAACGAACAAACCAAAAAAAACAACCTGATAACCTGATGTTCTGAGAGTTGCTTTGTCAGCTCTTTCTTGGAAGTTGTTCTTCCCACCAGGATTGTCAGTCTACTAACCCCAAACAGAACAACAGTGGTTTCATGGTACCTTCTACTCTGACGAGTAAAAACAGAAGGCCCATGGGAAATTCTGTATATTCCCATTAAAAACCAGGCTACAGTTTGGCAGTCCAAACCATGTTATTCTGTTGTTTATTAGGGCTTATTACCTTCCTCTTTCGTGTGTGTGTGTGTGTGTGTGTGTGTGTGTGACACTGGGTATTGAAGCCAGGGTCCTGTGCATCCTGGGCCAGCTCCCCCCACGGAGCTGCACCCAGCCCTCTTTCTTCCTCTCTTTCTCTCACTGTCTCTGACCTTTTATTTTCTTCTTACTGACTACTCCCTTTCTGTTCTTTTCCCTCCTTGTCACTTGAGAATTTAGCTTTGGAAAGCACAGTGATGCTCCCATTGTACTAAAGGAACTAAAGAAGAAGGAGACCGATAAGGCAAAGACACCCCCACACACCTGTCTGTCTGTCTGTTTCTCTGGTGCGGCGCATTGAACCCAGGGGTTCTTTACCACAGAGCTACATCCCCAGCCCTTTTTATGTTTGGTTTGAGACACCACACCTGACTTGGCTGCCATTTTTACCAGCAGCTCTTCAGATGGGCTTTTAACTGGAACAAAAGGAAAGTTGCTATCATTTTTCTTTCTGCCTAAAATCACCATAAACACATTAGGAAAAGTGAGTTCAATGAGATGGTTCCTCCATCACAAGATTATGTGGGGTTGGGTGCTTCAGACCCTCTACTGACATATTCTTCTTGTCTCTTTTATTTTTTTTGGTAACCTAAATATGAGATTAGGGATCTGGACTGAGTCAGGCATGGTGACACCCATCTGTAATCCCAGCTGTCTGGGGGCTGATGCAGGAAGATCCCAAATTCCAGGCCAGCCTCAACAATTTAGCAAGACCCTGTCTCAAAATAAAAAACAAAAAGGGCTGGAATATAGCTCAGCAGTAATGTACTCCTGGGTCTCCTCTCCCAGTATTGAGGGGGAAAATGTCTGAACTGGGTTGTGGAAATAGCCATTCGCCAGACTTTGTTCTGCTTCCCAATGTCACTCAAATATCTCAACTGCTAGCCTGACACAGATGTGAAAGTGAGGTTTCAGAATGGAAATACAGGTAGCACCCTGGCTCTTTATGTGACGTCAGGCAAGTTCTGGAGTCCCCCTAAACTTTCACTTTAGTTGTGACCCAAATGGTGGCATCCACTTGTGCAGTAGATGAAGTTGCTAAGAACATCGACCACAGTCACCATGAAAATATCCAGCCAGAGCCAGCCAGAGCACAATACAGTTCAGCTTCCAGCTTTGCTGAGCTTGCTATGCAGTCTCCAGACTGATTCTGTAGTTCAATCCTTCCAAAATAGGAATGGGGAAAGGGCATGTTAGAGCATCTCAGGAACTTGACATTCCCCTTGTCCTTCCAGGTAAATTAGAAATGATTAATTGCTTGATCAAAAAATTCATCCTACACATCCTTTAGAACAAGTGGACAATTTTTTTTCTATAAATGACCAGCTAAGTAAATATTTTAGGTTTTACACCCAAATGATTTCGGTGGTTGGTTACTTAGCTGTGTCCTTGTGATCCAAAGCAGGTGACCTGTAAATAAACGTGCAGGCATCCTTCCGTTCCAATAAATCATTATTCACACAAATAGGTAGGTGGGATTTGGCTTCAGATCTATAGTTTACTGACCTTCAATTTAAAATGTTCGAATTATAGAACCCTATGATGAGAAAGAGGCTGCCCCCTGGTTGATGCTTGAGTCTCCTCTAATACAGCCTCAACTTAAGGAGACCCTATCTCAAAATAAAAAAAAATTTAAAGAGCTGGGAATGTAACTCAGTGGGTAAGCACCCTTGGGTTCGATCCTCAGTACTGAAAAGAATTTTGTTTTTCTTTAAACTTCACATAAGTGTGAAATATTTTCAAGCTTGAGGATTGTAAAGTCTGTAAGAACATTTTGGCAATGTGAATTGGAGGCATATTCAAATGGAAGAGGTAGTTCTGAGATACATATAGGCAAACAGGCAGCTGGAGGCAGTTACTCAGCCCTGAAGTGCTCTTTCTACGTGTGGGGCAGAGCGAGCTGTTTATTCAAATGAGCTATTTACCCAGGCCAGTTCCTGCTTGTTCTTCGCATTTCAGTTTCAACATGGTTTCTTCCTAGAAACCTCTCTGAATCCACAGGCCTATGCTGTATCAATCAGACTTACTTCATTTTCCTCCCCAGACTCCCTCAGCAGTGCTAGCTCCCAGGTTCTGGGCTAGGATGATTCCTTGGTGAAGAGTCCCGGGTTGGAGGATCCCCCTTCCCTCACCTTCAAACCCTTTGCCCCTTCCCCAGGAAGAGGCTGCCTTCTGGCATAGTCTTCACCTGCCCAGTAGCTTCTACTCAAACTCAGCAAGAGTGAAGTTGCTCGATTGAACAAATACAAACACAGGACAATCCATTAAGTTTGAATTCCAAATGAATAGACTTGCCAGGCACAGTGGTACATGCCTATACTCCCAGCCCCTCGGGAGGCTGAGGCAAGAGGATTGCAAGTTTGAGGGCAGCCTCAGCGACTTAGTGAGATCCTGTCTCAAAAACCAAAGGTTGAATGTTTTCTCTGATAAGTGGATGATGATACATAATGGGAATGGCAGGGTGGGGGGTGAGAGAAGAATTTAGGAACTTTAGATTACATAAAGAGAAATGAGAGGGGGAGGGAGCAGGGGTATGAATGATGGTGGATTGAGACACACATCACTACCCTATGTACATGTATGATTACACGAATGGTATGAATCTACATCGTGCACAACCATAGAAACAGAAAGTTGTACCCCATTTGTGCACAATGAATCAAAACGAAGTCTATAAAAATAAAAAACAAACAAAATAATAAAAAAACAAATAAAAGATGACTTTTTTTTTTTTTTACAAAAGCATGTACCATGCAAAATTGGGGGGATGCTTATGCTAAAAATTCTTCATTGTTTACTTAGAGTTCAAACGTAATTGAACATCCTGTATCTATCTGGAGACCTTAAACATGAATGACCTCAAGACAAGACAACCTATTTCTTCCAGAAGTTGCTAAAGCCTGGAGTCCCCTCATGTGGCATCTGGCTTCTCCAGTGGCTGGCCAGAGGAGCTGGACAAACCTGAAGTGCAGAGGACCTAGCCACATGGGTGTGGACATTGATGAATTAGAGACAAAGATAGGTGGGAGCTAGCAGGAATATCCTCTTGGTCCTCCAACAGATGGATCTGAGGCCTGGCGGTTTCCTGCAGGTTGCATGGAGTCATTTGTGTGATTAGACAATGGCTGCGCTTGTGCTGAAGCCCCCTTAGGCTTCCTCATCTACTTCTACCCCTAATCTGCCCTTCCCCCACTTTTGCTGCCCTTGGAGCTGCACCTCCTTTAAAGCAATACTTAATACAGAGCATGCACGATAGCACGATGCCTCTCTTCTTTCTTTCTTGGTTTCTTTGTGGTGCTGGGCATTGAACCCAGGGCATTGTCCACTCCAGGCAAGCCCTGGGTCCCTGAGCTACATCCCTGTCTCACATGATGCCCTTCTCCTGTGCTCTGGTGGCACTCTTTTCATTTATTACTCAGTGTATTAATCAAATTTTTGTTTGACTCCTCTGGGCAAGGACTGTGTCTTTGGTTCCTTGTTTTATTGTTGGAACATGGTACTGTGTTTGGTACATAGTACATATACAACAACTCTGCTAATATTCAATCAATGTCAGCTAATATTGAACAAATAGAGAGCAGAGAAATTTGATAATATTTGTCAAACATTTCACTGGAAAAACTGGCTATGTCTTGGTTGGGAATACACTCTCAAGCCCAGGCAACATCGTGATAGGGCTTTTATTTCAGTTTACCTCAATCTTTGGGGCACATACTATGAATCTAGTGTGTTATTTTTATTATTGTAGAAGAATTTGATTTTCTGGTCTGAAATTATGTCCTTGGTGAACTTGGAACATGTAAACATGATATCTTACATAATAAATGAAATACAAGAAGCAGCATGGTGGGTGGTCTATGTGTCAAAGGATTTTGCCATATTTACATTTGATCTGGTCTTCCAGGCTCTGGCCTTGCAGGACTGAACCCATGACCATCTCCATACCCACCGTGCTCCCCATTCTGGACAGGCATCTGTAACTAGCGAAGCTGCCCAAAGATGCTCATTCCCACCCCCCTCCCTTTCCCAATCCCACTACATAGGTGCACCATCATGTGTTTGCTTAACAATGGTGACAAGTTCTGAAAAACGCATCGTGAGGCAATTTTGTCATTACATGTACATTGCAGTATACTTAAACCTAGAAGAGATAGCCCTTCATAGTCCTTACTCAGTTTTAATTTCATTTCCAGGTCAAGCACTTGGCATGGCCTTTTTTTTTTTTTTTTTGTTTTTGGTACTGGGGATTGAACCCAGGGGCACTCCACCACTGAGCCACACCCCCAGCCCTATTTTGTATTTTATTTAGAGACAGGGTCTCACTGAGTTGCTTAGGGTCTCGCAAAGTTGCTGAGGCTGGCTTTGAACTCGAGATCCTCCTGTCTCAGCCTCCCAAGTGCTGGGATTACAGGCGTGCGCCACCGTGCCCGGCTTGGCATGGCCTCTTTTGGCAGCATTAGCACTGGGTGGATTGTGCACATGTAGGAGACATGGTGAACAAACCAACAGGAGGTTCCACCTAGCACAGGGGAAAACCATGCAGTCAAGATGTGTGAGGCTGCTGCTGGGGAAATTCGCCCCCCAACCTACAGTCAACTTTTTTTTTTAATTTTAGTTGTAGGTGACAGAATACCTTTATTTTGATGTGGTGCTGAGTTTTGAACCCATGGTCTCATGCATGCTAGGCAAGCACACTACAACCAAGCCACAACCCCTGCCCTAAACTTTGATTTTTATTTAGTTTTCTTTTCTTTTCTTTTTTCTTTCTTCCTTTGGTACTAGAGACTTTACCAGAGAGCTACTCCCCAGCCCTATTTTTTATTTTGAGGCAGGATCTCATTAAGTTACCCAAACTGACCCTGCCCCTGAGATCCTCCTGCCTCAGCCTCTGAGTAACTGGGATTACAAGCATGTGCCATAGCACCTGGCTCTTTATTTTTAAAATAAGAGGAAAACACTCTAAGACAATGATTTAAAAAGTAGGATAGCCTGGCATGGTGGCACTTGCCTATAATCCTAGCAATTTGGGAATCTGGGGAAGAAGAATCACAAGTACAAGGTCAACCTCAGCAATTTAGCAAGACCTTGTCTCCAAAAAAAAAAAAAAAATTAAAAAGGCTGGGGATGTAAGTGAGTGATTCATCATGGGACTCAATCCCCAGCACAAGAAAGAAAGAAAGAAAGAAAGAAAGAAAGAAGTAGAGTACAGTAAATTCATTCACCAGTAACGTAGTCATTTATTCTCCTTATTAAGTATTAGTAGTACTTGCTATTGTATCCGTTGTACTTTGTGTGTCCCATCAACACAGTAGCTTGTCTACACCGGTATCACCACAAACAAGTGAAAGATGTGTTGTGCTATGATGTCATGATGAGTTGTCAGGGGCACTCAACCAAGGAGCCACATCCCCAGCCCTTTTTAAAAAATTTTTATTAGATACAGGGTCTCACTGAATTGCTCAGGGTCTTGCTAAATTGTTGAGGCTGGTTCTGAATTCCTGATCCTCCTGCCTCGGCCTCCCAAGTTGCTGGGATTACACGCATGTGCCACTGCACCTGGCTCCACTGTATTTTTAGGGAATCACTGTGGTCTATGTGGCTCATCGTGACTGCACAAGCAGGGTGGGACACAGCTGAGGAGGACAGAGGAACCTGGCCTGCCCCAACTGGGTACCGCTTCCATCGCACTGACAGGAGAAGGACTAAGGAAAGCCAGGAAACAGGAACATACCAGTGTGAGCAAATAAAAGGAGGTGTCTTATGTGTAAGATTCCCAGCATCAGAGCTCTGCTGATGGGAACCAGGTTCCTCATCCTGGTAGGACTTCCTGTCCTTTATTTCTCCTGGTCTCTCTTGAAGTGGGGCTTTTAATTTCTGCCTCAGGAAATGAGGGCATCAGGGGACAGAAAACATTGCACAGAGCTAGCTAGGAGTCTGGAGACCCGGATTCTATTCCTCAATGTGCCACTGCACGGTGACTTTCGGCAAGTCACTCCCCCTCTCTGAGTCTGCCACGTGACACAGGAAGGTTGCTGAGGTCCCTTCCAGTGGCTGTGTGATGTGTGGCCCTGGATCTGCCATCCAGTCACAACAATCTGCTTCGACTAGAAGCTTTGGCTGCAGCGCTTTCCCAAAGCAATCGAAGAAGAACATTTTCTTATCTGTAGCTCATGACGTGCAAACTTGCCCCTCAGTGGTTTCTGCTGATGCTTCCCGCTGTGCCAGAATTCCTTGTGTGGTTTGTGATTTATGAGTCTCCAGCTCGTTCTGGTCCAGAGTTGTTTGCGGTGGAAGTGGTTTGCTCTGGCCTGTGGCGCTGCCCTGTCCAGGTGGTTTTAGCTTTTCCTCTGCTGAGGCCTGATTCTCACACTGATCCAGTGTTTAGGTTAATTTCTTGGTTTGGGTCGATGTGAACAAAGACCCACATCTGTGTGGACACAGGTATCTTGACTCCTGGGACAATTCCAGCACCCTTGAACACTGGACAGAGGACCAGGGGCCTGTACCCCTTCCCACAGCCCTTCAAGTCCCAGTACCTTGCCATTAGGCCTACAGTTGGCTCAGAAAGCCCCCGAGGCAGAGGGCTTCAGGACCCACTTGCTCTGACTTTGAGTTCTCTTTCTGACTCTCAAATATTTCCCTCTTAGGATTTTGAGCTTGAATCTTTGTGTTTGGATAAATGTATCTGTGCCTGCCTGTGGGTGGGGGCGTTTCCATGTGTTAGTTCAACCAGAGCAATTCTCTTTCATTAGCTATTGTATCTGGTAATCATTTTCATAAATAGAAGATTGGGCACACAGTGTAGTGTAGTGTCAGGCTTGGACACTTTCCTGTTTCTCTTTCTCTCTTTCTCTCTCTCTCTCTCTCTCTCTCTCTCTCTCTCTCTCTCTCTCTCTCACACACACACACACACACACACACACACACACACAAATCTGGATGGTCTTTCTAGAGGCTACAAATTCCTTTCCATGGGGGGAGCCCTGACTGCGAATAGCATCTACCTTTCCCTCTCCCTGCACCCCTGGGAAGGTGAAGTACAGCTGTTCTCACCCGGAGGTGAGCACAGAGCTTTTCATGAGAGTGGGAGAGGAAAAGGGAAGAAAGCTGAGGGCTGGGGAGGAAGAAGCTCTGGAGAGCAACTTTCCCAGAGCAGGGCCTTAGCAAGGGGCAGGTCTTGCCCCTCCCCGCTGCTCTCCTGGTGTGCGTGGTGACTGTGAGTGGATTCTAGGGGTGGAGCAGAGTGGTGGTTAGCGCAGGGGAGAGAAGGCAGTCAGAGCTCAGTTGGAATCCCAACTCTGTCACTCTTACAAATTGCTTCCTTCCTCTAGCCTTTAATTTCCTCATTCATGAAATTAAAGGGTTGGATTAAATGTGTGAGTTATAAGAATTTTTTCAGCAGTGGAATCTATTTTCAAACACAAGTTTCCATAGAACTGATGTATAAAAGAGCAGCTGCTTTGGTGGATCAGGGGCCAGACCCCAAAGCCCAGTGGCTTTAATTCCTTCTTACCTCTCAGGAGCCTGTGCAGAACCCTGGGGCACATGTTGAAAATGCCAAGTCATATCATAGCCTCTTTTCTTTTCTTCTTCTTTCCCTTTTTTTTTTTTTTTTTCAGTTGAGTCACTATAATTGTGATGAGAAGGAAGAAAGACCCTATAACTATCAAATTCAGGGGACAGAGCTGAAGAAGCATGATGTCCCAGAAAACAGGAAGTTGGAGCTGCCAAGCTACAAAGCAAAGGATTTCAGAACATACGCATTCTTCCTTCTGGAACTTTTCACCTCCTTTCAGATAAGCTGTCAACGAGCTTCAGGCAACTGTTTTATGATAAGTGGGAAAATTGCTGGGCTGGAAAGGACTCCTTTCCTTAGCCAGCTGTGAGATATTTGCAAATTATTTTACCTCTTGGAGCTTAAATTCTTTCTTTCTAAACAGGGGAATGAATGTACTTTGTCACAGGGAAGTCACTCACTTAACAGCTCTAAAAATGTTCTGTCATATAGTCAGATTAATAGTTTGCTACCACCAAAATATATTGAGCAAGTTCTATGTGTCAGGCACCACTTGCTTGGTAATGGGAAGAGAGACATTGAACAAGTTGCATTATGTGAACAGGAAGCCCACAGTGGAAGGGGAACACAGAGGAGAACTTGATCTAGCCCAGGGATCAGGGTGGTCCCAAGACAGGGAGGGAGAGAGAGAGACAGAACCAGAGAAAGACAGGGAGAGACATAAAGATGGCAAAGGCAGAGACACAGAGAGACAGAGACACATGCAGAGACACATAGAGATAGAATCAGAGAGAGAGAGAGAGAGAGAGAGAGAGAGAGAGAGAGAGAGAAAGATAGAGGCAGAGGCAGAGAGAATGGAGAGGACAGTGGGGAAGGAGTCTAGGACAAGTCCAGACTGTGAGGCTAGACAGAAATGCAGGTACAGGTTTCATTGCATATCGAATGCATCTTCTATTACTATGAGCACAAACAACTGCAGATTCAGTGACTTAAGGCAACACAAATTTATGCTCCTAGTGTGCTGGAAACTCCCTCTGAGTCTTCCAAGGACTGTCTATTTCCTTGCCTTTTCCAGTTCCTAGAGGCCCACCACATTCTTGTGGCCCTTCCGGCGTCTCACTCCAGCTGTTTGTTCCTGTCACCACATCCTCCAGCTACTGACCCCCTTTTGTATCATAGAAAGTAACACATTCCCAGGCTCTGGAATTGACATCTGTGGGGGCTATTTTTCAGGCACCACGATCACAATTGACAAATGACATCAAAGGCCTAAATACATGTGCCTTTCTTTCTCACCTCCAAAGTGTGGCTTGCAGGATCTCCTGGGATTCATGGTTCAAAGAGCATCAATACTGCTTGACAATGGGAATGGACAGGAATAGTTTCCTGACGAATTCTCTAAAACCTGCTGACTCGTGCCACATCATGGAGCGCGTGCTGTATTCACGACTCTCACTGTGCATGATTCTTCACTGTTAATAAAAACCACCCTGTGTGATCTTCTGCTTCCCCAGCAATCTGTCCTTGGGAATGGTACAGCCTGATGTTTAGATCTCAGCACACCCAACGTGAGTGAAGCAGCCTTTGTTATACCACGGTTTCTCTATTTCCTGGCTCCACTCTGTATGTCTAAAGGCAGCAGAATGTGTTGATCTCATTGAAGATAAATAGTATTTGTGCAAGCTGGGCACGTGGTGGTGCACATCTGTAATCCCAGCAACTCGGGAGGCTGAGGGCAGGAGGATCAGGAGTTCAAAGCCAGCCTCAGCAACTTAGCAAGGCCCTGAGCAATTCAGTGAGTAAGCCACTTAGCAAGGCCCAGTCTCAAAATAAAATAGAAAAAGGGCTAGGGTGTGACTCAGTGGTAAGCACCTCTGGGTTTAATCCTTGGTACCAGAAAAAAAAAAAAAAAGTATCTTCAAGTGTTTTCCAAATTCTTTTGCATTGATTTTGAGCTATGGATAAAGGACTGAGGATCTTCATGACAACTTGATTTTATGCTTTGATTTAAGGATGGATTCAAACTTGGCAATTTTGAGCAGGTATTAGAAAACAAGTTTGCTGAGTCATTCCCAGGCTGGGGTTGTGGCTCAGTGGTAGAGCACTTGCTTAGCATGTGTGAGGCACTGGGTTCGATTTTCAGCACATAAAATAAATAAATAAATTTTAAAAAAGAGTCATTCCCATAAGTCCTCATGTTTTAGCAATTCATTTTTTTCTACAATTCTAGAAGCTTTATAACAGAAAGGAGGCTGTACTCATTGTTAGAACTATTACAAATAGAATCACCAAAGTTAAAATAACAAAAGGGTATTTCCACGTTACTATGGGTGAGTTGCTACAAAGTAGGTTATGTTGCTGTTCTGTGGCTTCCTTTGAAAAATTATTTTCCTTTTTATTCTGAGTCTAAGAAAGCATGACATATAGATTTAAAACACACCTGAGGGTTTGCTTTATATATATATATATATCTTAGGGAGTCCATTCATTTTACAGTTTGAAAAATTTCTTCTATATATATTATTGAGTCTGAGTCTCACTCAAACCTATAGAGATCATTTATACCATGGAAGAACAGCTATTAATATTATATTAATTATATCCACTTTATTTTAAAAGGCACGTTATTTGAATAAGACACCAGAGCACAATTCTTTCATATCTTAAGCTTTCAAAAGGAAGTACTTATGATTGCTTTTCCTCTGGTAGCATTGAATTGAGTTTTCTGACATTTGTGATCAAATAACTCTATTTTCTGAATGTAACTTTCAAAAAATATATAAACTACCCAGGCATAGTGGCATAACCCTGCTGCAAAATTTAAAATACAATTAAAAAGGGCTGGGGATGTAATTCATTAATTAGATCACCTCGGATCAATCCCCAGTACAGGGAACTGGAGAAATATATATGTATAAACAAATTAAAACAACAGTGAATGGAAAAGAACAGAGGTACAGAGTTGAGTCAATAAGGATAGAAACACTCTCCAGTGTGACCTAAATTCTTGCAGATGGGTCACAAATTTTATTCAAAATTTCCCAGTGGCCAATGTGTGAAAAGCTCACCTTTCCATGTTCAATGATACAATTCAGTGTTTGTTGAGAATGTGAAAACAGAAAAGAATGTTGCAGAGAAGGCAACTGTTACAAGTGAATTTCTTCTAGAATTCTCTGATAGAAATGATTCTTTGTGGATACAGATACAATGTTGAGCGCGAACTATCTGGCTTATAGAGGGGTACATTTTTGAACACCAGACCCTCCCCCACATACTGATACATCCTGGTACAGGGCTGCTCAAGGCTGTTTCCCCTTGCTAGCTCCTTCAGCACTTCTGGTCATTTCTTCTGTTGAATGTACCTATAAACTAGGGTGGAGCCTCCTTACTAGGCTTAATTTGGGGAAGCATTACTAATTCAACGTCAGTTCAGTTTTGTTTTGCTTTAACATTTTGGTTCTTCCTTGTTTCATAGTCATTTATGAATAAAACCAGTTATAAAATGGTTCCATTCAGTAATTCATATTTGAGCCAGGTGTGGTGGTGCATACCTGTAATCCCAGAGACTGGGGAGGTTCAGACAGGAAGATCACAAGTTCAAGGTCAGCCTCAGCAATCTAGCAAGACCCTAAGCAATTAGTGAGACCCTGTCTCAAAAAAAAAAAAAAAAAAAAAGGACTGGGGATGTGGTTCAGTGTTAAAGCACCCCTGGGTTTAATCCGCAGTAATGTCACCCCCCAAAGAAGAAATCCAGATTGAATAAAGCTGCCTTAAATAAACATCACTCCTGCTAACTACCTTAAATGATGAATTTATTGAAACTAATCCTAGAGAATGGAAGTCAGTTCTTCTTCCTCATTTTGCCCTTAAATTGTGCCTGACTTGAGAATATACTTAAGAGGTTTTTAACAATTTGCTTCAATATTTTCTCCTCTGTCTCTGATTGATGTGAGAATGTGCATTTTCAGTTGTACTAATCTCGTTTCAGATAAAATAATTAAAATTCTTGTCTCAGAATGATGACTATAACAAATAATAATGCATCATATATTTATGAATTGCTAGAAGAGTAGATTTTAAATGTTCTTGCTGTGCATGCAAAAAGATTAGAGTGTGAGGTGATGCATTTGTTAATTAACCTGTTTTAATCATTCCACTTCATAAACACATTGAGACTTTTTTTTTTTTTTTGGAGCCTCGCTTTTGCTGAGGCTGGCTTTGAACTCGTGATCCTCCTACCTCAGCCTCCAGAGTCACTGGGATTAAAGGCGAGAGGTATTTTTCCTTATAAGGACATAGAATTGTTATTTGTCAATTAAACATAAATTGGACGATTTTAAACAGTTTTGAAAATCTCTAACAATGAGGTCGTGAAAACCAAAAGCGACACGGCGCAGAGAGCGTCTCTGTAGGGTTGTATGTCAATGAGGGCGATAAACTGCCCCATCTAACAGGTTATTAAAAGGATCAAAAGAGTGCATACGAGGAACTCCCCAAAAGTAAACAAATGTGTTTGAATAGATAGGCGTCCTACTACCTCGCCATCTTTGCCCTATAAGCAACAGTTCAACTTAGCCTCTACCTTAAAATTTGCCTATCAGAGAGTTGGGTGCGGTGGCCCACGCAGGTAATCCCAGCGCTTGGGAGGCTGAGGCAGGAGAATCGTCAGCCTCAGCAACTTAGCGAGGCCCTACGCAACTCAGTGAGACTCTGTCTCTAAATAAAATACAAAATAGGGCTGGGGATGTGGCTCAGTGGTGGAGTG
Source organism: Glaucomys volans (assembly GCA_020662805.1). Taxonomy (NCBI): domain Eukaryota; kingdom Metazoa; phylum Chordata; class Mammalia; order Rodentia; family Sciuridae; genus Glaucomys; species Glaucomys volans. The sequence continues at coordinate 137,756 of JAJEJO010052401.1, forward strand.
CCCCTGGGTTCAATCCCCAGTACCAAAAAAAAAAAAAAAAAAAAAATGCCTATCAGCATGACACAGCAAGTACGCTCATGAATATTGCAACACTTTGTAAAAAACTGGCAAAAGCTGGACTGCCATCTAAGTGTCCATCAGTAGGTGAACAGGCACTTATCTTTTGGTATATAAGTTCTATGAAACAACTAAAAAGACTGAGGTAGATCTATATGAACTAACCAGAAGAGCTTCAAAAAATATAGTTGAATTAAAAAACCAAAAAATATAGTTGAATTAAAAAACAACCACAGTGGGCATTCAGTATGATGCATTGTTTGATAATGCACCCAGAGCCACTTAAAGCAGTGCTGTGTACCTTTAACGGATACATATCTGCATTTCAATATGCAAAACATGTAAACTTTTAAAATTAAAAGTCTTTATTCCTGGTAGCATGTCTGATTAAATATGTTCATGAATATGCTTAACAGGTATTAACATGATACTGTGTTGATGACATTGGACCTGAAGTTGTGAGGTGACACACTGAATTTTATGTAATTTGAAAATTAAATAATGATTACTAAAGCACCTAATATAATTAGCCAGTGGCTTATCTTAAATTCTTCCTATTTGGTTATCTTTATTTTTTTAATTGACATAATAGTTGTACATATTTAAAGGGGACAGTGTGATAATTTGATGCACGTATATAATGAAAAATGATCAAAACATGGTCATTAGCATTGACTCTGTATGCATTTATTATTTCTTTGTGTTGGGAGTCTTAAAATTTCTCTTTTCTAGTTTTTTGTTGTTTTGTACTGGGGATTGAACCCAGAGGTGCCTGACCACTCAGCCACATACCCAGCTTTTTTTTTTTTTTTTTTGAGACAGGATCTTGCTAAGTTGCTCAGGACCTCACTAAGTTGCTGAAGCTGGCTTTGAACTCACAATCCTCCGGCCTCATCTCCCTGAGCAGCTGAGATTACAAGCAGGCACCACCATGCCCAGCTCTTTTTTAGTTCTTTACCAAGTATATAATAAATGGTTATAAACCATAGTCACACTGTGCTGCAGTACACTGGAGCTTATTCCTCCCGTGTATTATCTAACCTTCCTCCACCTTCCCTTCCCCCTATTCTTCCTGTCCTCTAGTGGTCGCTACTCTACCTTCCATCTCTCTGAGGTCATCTGTCCTGCCTGGTTTATTTCACTTAACATAATGTCCTCCAGTTCCAACCACATTACTGTCAACGATGGGATCTCATTCTTTTTTATGGTAGAATAATATTCCATTGGTATATATACCTCACTCTCTTCATCTGTTCATCCATCAGTGGACACCTTGGCTGTTGAATCTATTTCTTGATATTAGAAGTAGTGTTGAAATAGACACATGAGTGCAGGTCTCTCTTTGATATACTGATTTCATTTCCTTTGTATACATCCAAGTAGTGGAATAGCTAGCTTATATGTAGATCTATTTTTAGTTTTTTTAAGGAACCTCCTTACTTTTTTCCTTAGTGACTCGAAAAAATAAATGGTAATGTACATGCCAATATGTAAGAGTCATTAGCTTTTATGCAGTGCTGAAAAAGACAAATAGGGCGTTATGTTTAGACAAGATTTTGTTTTAAATCTGTAGTGCTTGAATTTTTATCTTTATTTTTTTTAATTTAAAAAAAAAACAAGGAATCAGTGTATACATTTCAGGATTGAAATCCAATTTTTAAAAATTGCTGTGCACAATTCCTGGCATGTTATAAGCATACAGTGAGTGTTATTTCCCTTCCTTCAGCATACTACCTCTAAATTTTCTACTAAGTGGACTTGGATGTATTCATTCATTTAGGAAACAGTTATTAAGCACATTATTTGCCCCGGCTCTGTCTTCTGTTTTAGGAAGGGAATAAAGAAGAGGATATTAGCAACTCAGGAAGGAGACAGTTTTAATAAGGAAAAAAAAAACCTCCAAGGTGCTGATAGATGATAGATTCTTTAGAATCCTCTAGGAATGCACGGCTGCATCACTTAACCTGGTCTGAACAACTCCAGGGTGGAAGACGCTTTACAAAGAGTGTGCTACGTCACAGTCCCTGCCCCATCACTGCCAATAATCCAGTGGTGATAGTACCAATCAAGTGATCTATCATTGCAAGTGGATTAAGGCAGAATATTTATAGTCAAAGTAGATATGATTTAGCATTGCTTGTCATAATTCAGCATGGCTTAAGCCCACAAGAATCAAAGAAACCAGACTTTAGAAATGTCCTATTTTTGTTCAAGGACTATCTTGTAAGATAGGATCAGAGAACTGGGCATGGCAGCACATGCCTGTAATCCCAGCTACTCAGGAGGCCCAGGCAGGAGAACTGCAAGTTTGAGGCCAGCCTTGACAATTTGGTGAGACCCTATTTCAAAATAAAAAGAACTGCAGATGTAGCTCAGTGGTTAAGTGGCCCAGGTTCAGTCCCTACTAACAACAGCGGATAGCAGCACTCCACACTCAGTTCCCTGCAACGCAGCTCCTTGGCTGCCTCCTCTCAGGTCATGATTAGGATGGGCACCCTCCTGAGATGATGCATGGAGATGGAACAATGGTGTCAGACCATAGCAAAGCTTGAGGTCCAGGGAGACAGAAGACAGGGTAAAAAAAAATCCAGCACCTGAAGTGAAATTTGAGTGAGGGCGCTATGAGAACAGCGGGAGTCAAAGAGCCATGCACAGCCAAAACCCAGGACAGGTCTAGGGAGCAACTGTGGAACCAGAGCTTCCCAGGGAGGCTTCTCTTTCCTGACACTTAACCAGATGGTGACACCCAGCCACTAGGGGGATTCAGACATGAAAATCAGGCTCCTGACATTCCACTCCCCTTTCTAGCCAGCCGCTCACTCACCCTTACCCCTGCTCTTTGCTCACTATGGCTTCATGGCTTTGGAGCCTCTGGCTTGGGCTCCTAATGTCTGATCCAAGTGGACTGATGGCCCTACAGATGTGACCTTTGGCTGTTCAGAGTTTAAAGCTACCCCACGGCTCCCATACTCTGAGAACCATTGCTGAACTCACTGCAGCTAGGGCTCCTGGGTTCCTAAGCCAGAATTGGCTTTCCGGTCAGTACCAGTCCTTGGGGAGAGTGGGAATCCAAGGCAAGGGGAGCAGAAAACTTGACCCAAAGGTCAGTGGATTGGTAGCAGCAGTGTTGTGTTAGAGAGATCTTTAGTGACTGTGGTGGTCCTAGGCCATGACCCATCTGGCCCCAGGACATTGTGTCTCGACCAGCACCTGACGCTTTACAGGTAAGAATGTTGTAGAGAAGCATATTTATTTTCTATTGCAAATGACCAAAATTTAAGTCCATGACACGAAAACCGAAGAAAGCAAAGCTCTGTTAAGCCTAGTTGACATACAGTTTAGAGATTTTCTTTGAAACAGTTTCTTTAATGTATTATTCAGATTCCTGAATAATAACTTACTATTATCTATATTTAGGGAAAAAAAACTCTGCTTATTTTTATCTTAAGGGACTATGTGCTTTTTCCTCTTCTTTAGTTTCTTCGATGCATCTTTGATCTCCTTATTTCGCTGACTATAGATGATGGGGTTCAACATGGGGATCATGGCTCCATAGAATACGGACACCACCTTACCTTTGTCCTGGGAATAGCCGCCACTAGAATGGAGGTAGGAGAAGAGACCAGAGCCTCAGAAGAGAATCGCTGTGGTCAGATGAGAGGCACAGGGGTTGGAAGACTTTATCCGCCCCTGGGTGGAATGGATCTTCAGGACTGTAGCAATGAGGTCGCCACAAGACACCATGACGGGAGTTGGTATCCCACCAACTGCAAACACAGCGAGAAAGTTCAACACCTGACTGAGGAAGGTACGGGAGCAAGACAAGCCCATCGGGGTGGCAGGTCACAGAAAAAGTGGTTAATGACTCGCAGTCCGTAGAAATCGAGCTGGAATATGGAGCTGGTTTGGACCAATCCAGGGAGGAATCCTCTTGCACATGCAATAATGGCTGGCCCCACACAGATGGCGGGTGACAGGAGGGCAGGACAGGGCAGAGGGTTGGAGATGGCAGCACACAGGTCATATGCCATGGCTGACAGGAGACAGCACTCAGCACCTCCCAACCCAATGAAGCAGAAATATTGAGCTGCAGCCCATAAAGGAGATGGTCTTCTACTCCTAAAAGAAGTCCCAGAGCATCTGAGGGGCTACCAAGGAGATGCCAGAGATATCAACAAAGGACGAGTTTCCAAGAAAGAAGTACATGGGGGACTGGAGGTGCGAGTCCATCCGCATCAGGACGACGAGACCCAGGTTTCCAGCCAAGGTCATGAGGTAGATCCCCAGAAACAACAAAAAGACACAACTGCAGTTCTGGGGGCTCAGGAAATCCCAAGAGGATGAACTAGGTCATGGTGCTGATGTTCTCTCCCAAAGCCATGCAGCAACTCTCTGCTGCCTTCGGAGCCCCAGAGGGAGATTCCTGGGGCAGGGAAAACCCAGGTGAAGAAACCCTTTTTCTCTGTCATGGAAATCATAGACTCCCCGAGTCAGAGGACACACTGTGAGCAGATGTCCCATCTCTGCTGTAGAATTGCCCTCGAGAGCATGCACTGGAGGATGCATGGATCTCTCATGGAGATCACTGTCACCTTGTCAACACTGCATCTGTTTATATAAAATGACAAAGAGTTAACTATAGAGACACTGTAAACTGGCCCTAGTCCAAGACCACTGGACTCGGCCTATTTTAAGTGATGCACTGATGTCTGAAAAATTCTGAGAATATAGCTCAAATGTTGAAATAATGAAATATCAGAGCTAGAAGCCAGGTAAGCTCAATTTCCCATTATAGATTTAAAAAAAAAAAACCCTAAACTCAAAAGAAACAGAACCTATCTGTACAGTGGATCTGTACCAGCAGCGATGACAGAATCGATCTCCTTCTTCAGTAGTTCTTTGGCTCCTCCTCATTCTAAACTATAGAGTCTCAAAAGTAACTAAGGAGAACTCAAAGAAGGGCTGGGGACATAGCTCAGTTGGTAGAGTGCTTGCCTCGCTAGCACAAGGCCCTGGGTTTAATCCCCAGCACCACAAAAAAATAAAAAAAGAAGACTCAAAGAAATTTGATCTTTTAAAAAACTTTTAGACACACTCATGCTCACACCCATGAGTCTACAATAGCAAAGAAAACACTAGCTGGAATGTTTAAAAATGTTAATTCAAGGTCCCATTTCTCCTACTATTGTTTGTGTGACCTGTGGAAAAGTAATTTGGCTCCCTGAATCCTAAGCTTCCCATCTTCTGTATATGCAACATGGGGATTACTTAGACCAGTGTTCTCTAGTTCACATATTCTGTCCTATTTCTATTTATAAACATAGAAACCTTTTCAAGAAACAAAATCTCAGCATTCTAGAATGCAAAATAGGTGAAGTCCAGCTCCTCTCAACAAAATCAGAGCAGTAGGGTGGAGGGTCTCAGCACCCTTCCTGCCTGCGCTCCCCACCTTTAGAGTTCTCTCTTACATTTCCATTCTGTGCTTTTATGATCCACTAGTAACCAGTGTGAGGAGAAAAGGGCAGGCTCACCTCCAACACTTAATATTCTGTGCTCCAGTTAGATGACCAAGAACAGACTCTCGGAGCAAGAACAAAGTCCATCTCTGCTATGCCTGGGGCCCAGGTCTTGACCAAAAGGGTAAATAAGTAGCCACCAAGGGAAGGACTCATTGGGGTTTCAAAAGAAGACCACTTCTCTCCCAGGTACCACTGGGTCTCTCTAGGTCATGGGGTATGATACGTCCCAGAGAGCACCAGCAGACAGCTGGGTTGGCTGCCTGGGCTCAGGAGTAAAGAGAGTGCCAGCCAGCTTTGGGTAAAATTGATTTCCATCGGCCCTGCTTCCATTATATTCCTGGCCCCTGATCTGCTTCCAAAAAGCTCTCCCTGGAGTCAGTGAAATCCAACGCTGCTTTTTGTCTCCAAAATAAGTAACAATTTCAGACAATTGCTTTACCTTTGTAAAGTCATGGATATTTTTAAACAATGCCTCTGAGTGACTCCTAGCATAGAAACTAGAACTAGGTGAGAAAAAACTTCAGAGAGAGAGAGAAAGGTTTGAGGGAAACAATAGTACAGTCCAAAAGGTGAACGTCTGTCCCAGAAAGAGGTAAGTTCCCCATCACTGGAAGTGTGTAAGCAGAGATGATACACTTGGCAGTGAAGGGGTTTAAGATTTAAAAAGGAGCCTGAATCACTTGACTTTATATGCTCCTCAAAATCCTGAGATTCTGCAGAGTGAGATGGTACCTGCCTGTAATCTCAGTGACTTGGGAGGCTGAGGCAGGAGGATGGCAAGTTCAAGGCCAGCCTCAGCTATTTAGTGGGGCCCTAAGCAACTTAGTGAGCCCCTGTCTCAAAACAAAAAATAAAAAGGGCTAGGGGTGTGGCATGGTGGTTAAGTGCCCCTAGGTTCAATTGCTGGTACTGTTAGAGAAAACACAACACAACACAACAAAACAAAACAAAACAAAACACAAAACAAAACAAAACAAAACAAAAAAACCCAGCATTCTAATTCCATGAAATAAAGAAAAAAAGGAAAGAGCATAGACAGGTGCTAAAATTTGTGATTCTGAGAACTAGGTCTCTTTTTATTTCATAATGTTCCCAAAGCAACCACCAAAGGAAAACAATCTTAAAGCCATTTTTAGAAGAGAAGATGGAATGAGGGAGAAGCAACTTTGCTACAGCTCACAGAGATCTCAGGGTAGAGCTGGAATGTGAAAGAAGTTCTTCCAACATCAAAAGCTCTCAGTCCTCTACACTCCACAAGGACTTGAAAACGATGGCAATCAGGGGAAAAGATCACATGCTAGCCCTTATCTTTCAAAAGATCTATGCCAAGGGGGTTTAAAGGGAAAATAGCCTCTTCTGGTTTGAGCAGGGTCAGCTTTCCCTGATGTACATGATTTTTTTTTTTTTTTGAACCAGAGATTGAACCCACTCCACCACGAAACCCCACCCCCAGCCCTATTTCGTATTTTATTTAGAGGCAGGGTCTCACTGAGTTGCTTAGGGCCTCGCTAAGTTGCTGAGGCTGGCTTTGAACTCCCGGTCCTCCTGACTCAGCCTCCCAAGTCGCTTGGATTACAGGCGTACACGATTGTTTTTGACTTATCAAATATCCAACTTGAAAAGAGCTAAAGTGTTCTAGTGTGCCTTGGGGAAGGACACAGAAGGAAGTGGGCACTGCGGGAACCCACGAGACACTGGGGCTTCTTTCAAGGACCTGTGAAAGGCAGTGGCCACACCCTGTTGATGTTGGCAGCTGTTCAACTTACATCCAGATGAGAAAAACGGACACAGTTCCTTCTCCACCCACAACCCCACTAGCCTCTCTTCTGCCAGGCCAGAGTCTCCTACCATGAAGCCCAACAATCACGCCCCTCCTCCACCCCAGCTCTGGGCGCCGTGCCTACATTCCTGGGGTCTCTCTAAGGCTAGATGCTGGGGAAACGCGGTCATTTGTTTGTAATTGGATCATTTCTAGGAAAAGAATAAATAAAATCCAAACCCCAAACCAAAACAAGCCTCAGGTTTCCTACTCCTTATTACAGAGTGAGAGGTATAGGGTGGGGTACCACAGGATGGTGGTGTTTTATGATCCCTGTCTCTGCTCTTCCCTCCTTCAGAAAAGATTCTCCGATGTTTCTTTGAGATTTTGAGCATCATCAGTAGAACAAAGGAGGCCTTTTCTGGTGCTATCGCCACAATTTGTGCAGAGGGTTGGTCAGACGGTTTTAGCCTGCTTGTTCATGGTTAGCCTCAATTTTCTAACTGGTCTTTTGTTGTTGTTGTTAATGCATTTTAATCATACTGAATAGTGGGTTTCATTGTGGGGTATTTGTACATGCAAATAACCCTTACTGATCTTTCCAGACTCTCTCCAATCCAGTCCAACCTCCTTAACCTGCAGATGGCCCTCCCTAAAGTACAGATCCAGTTGTGTCATTCCTTGCTGAAAAAAACAATGTGCATTAGTTGGTTGTTATCCTGATTCTCAAAGCCTCAACATGCAGTGATGATGGGGTGTCAAAGACGAAAAATGAAAAGGTGGTTGGATGTGGCAAGAAAGATGGAAGGTCTGGAATTCGCAGCACAGTTTTGGTAGAGTGGTGAGAGTGGTGTCCGCCAGTCTCAAAGAACATCTGAAATCGGGGCTGAAGGGAACTTCGAGTAAGGCCAGGTATTCAAGAAAGACACTGGCCAGTTTACCAGTGACAGAAAAGAGGAAAATGAATTCTAGGCACAAGAGTTGACAATGTCGAGTGGAGAAATTCTTCAGGTTGGTTGGGGAAACTGGAACAAGTTTGGAGACAGTAGCAAAGCCCACAGAGTGGGAAACTCAGGCTCTCAGCCTTGGTTATTCACCTGCAGACAGGCATGAGCCGTAGCAACGTGAAGCTAAGGGGAGCATCTACAGAAGGGGCCTACGTGCTGGCCTTCCACATTTCTTTTGAAAAGCAATTTCCCCAAGGCCATTCTGGCCCTGCTCTGCCTTAAGTCAATAGGATGTCACATTCCTTAACCCACACCCTGAAAGGACACCTTGGTGATCTTTACACAGACAGACTCCAAGACTCAGGAAGACAGAGTAACAAAAAGCAAACCCCCTCCACCATGAAATCTGTAAAAAGGAGACTCTAGTTAGAACCAGTCAGCATGGGTCAAAGTGACCAAGGGTAGCCTTTAGATCTTTAGCCTGTTATTTCAATCTCATTATAATAGTAAAATCCCTACTCCATGGGTTTCACTTGGGTACCTGTGGGTAAAATCGTGCACAGTAGGGACTGCAAATTTGATACAATCCTAGTGTCAATCAAAAGCAGATGCATTCTACTGTCTTGTATAATTAATTAGAACAAATAAAAAATTAATAAAAAGTGTATTTAAAAAAAATGCTGAGAGGGGGTACCTGAGCAGGACTTCCTTAACACCCTGATAAAGAGTCAGGTGCAGCAGCACACACTTGTAATTCTTGCAGCTCAGTAGGCTGAGGCAGGAGGGTCATGAGTTCAAAGTCAGCCTCAGCAACTTAGTGAGACTTTGTCTCTAAATAAAATATTTTTAAAAAGGTTGGGGATGTGGCTCAGTGGTTAAGCACCCCTGAGTTCAACCAGATAAAAAAAACTAAGGCTGTATGAGAACAGAAGCCAGTGGTCATGGAAGAGCAGGACACCAGGATCAGAATGAGGTAGAGGCTTAGAGAAAGAGGGAGTGGTACGGAGGAGAAACCACATGCTATTACACTTCTGCTTAAAACTGGTCTTGTCTGTCTTGTAAGTTGCTGTTTTAATTCACTGAAAATAACATGCCAGGCGTGATGGCACTCGCCTGTAACCCCAGTAACTCAGGAGGCTGAGGCAGGAGGATGATAAATTCAAGGTCAGCCTAGGTAACTTAGACTCTATCTCAAAATAAAAAACAAAAAGGCCTGGAATTGTATGTAGCTCAGTGGTAGAGTGCCCCTGTGTTCAATCCCTAGTACACACACACACACACACACACACACACACACACAC